>JAFMSR010000007.1:21457796-21484197 GCA_022818135.1 Saxidomus purpurata
AAAACCAATCCATACCTCTAAAGTTGTATGTTCATTTTCCAATGATTTCTGAGGATTTGTTGCCATAGTTTGAAACAGCTTCTCACATTGCTCTGTAATTGCTTCTACAGCATCCATTATTGGCTGCATCACACCTGGTAACTGGAAAAAATAACAGTGTAGTTGGAAAAAATAACAGTGAACTCTGAATGAACACTGTAGAAGTCTTCAAGACACAAATAATACCTGGGTTACCAAGTTGTCTACACAAGGGCTTATCCAAACTTATCAGATTCAGGTTACCTATGACCAATCCATATTTGGCTGCCTAAGGTAAAGAATACTAAAATATCTGTATTTTGAAATTTAAGCCACTTGACTGATAAAAATTTAACACATTTAGTAAAGGCTAAATGATGCATTACAAAAAGGGTAGGTTTTGCACACCATCTTGATAAGATTAACATGCTACCAAAGTTGTAGGAAAATTCTTCAAGGGGTTTAGAAGTTATGGAATGATAAGAAAAAATACAATGACCCCCAAGTTTGGCCTTGACCTTGAGTGGGCTGGGTTGGGACATGGTTCTGCACGTCTTCTGGATGAGATGAACATTTGACTAAAGTGAAATCCTTCCAGGGGTTTAGGAGATAATTATTGAGTGGACACCAAATGTTACAGACAGACATACGTAGACCATTCGTATATCAATCTCCAGCTTTGTGGCAGGGGATGAAAGTCACCATACCCTACAGCTTGCCCAGTGTAAACAAACAGTCGTTTACCTTATTATATCTGTCCCTCACTCCAGACACTAATGTTTTTGTACTTCTAGGTACATTTGTACTTGTTAGCAGAATCCTCAACCTTGGAATTCTGGGAAAAAATAATAACATACAACAATGAGTGTCACTACATAAGGAAAGAAGAGGGTCATGATGGCCCTATATCACTCATCTGAGTGACATTGCTCATCAAGAAAAATACTTCGATAAAATTCCATGATTAAATGCAAAATGTCTTCTACCATGTCTACAAGCTTTTACTTTTATTTGCCTTGGTGATTTAGTTATCAATACTGTAGAAAAACTTCTTTTTTGAAAATTTTAGAACTCAATCAACTACTTACTTGTTTAATTTGGTTATTTTTCCAGCTTGGAATTTGATAGCTCCACCTGTAGTAACAATGAAAGATTTATTTGTAATCAAACCTAAAACTTAAACAGTAAACTTACTTGTTTAATTACCAGATACCCTTCTTCAAGATTCTAGCTGCAAGTGTAAAATTTGATGGAAGCTAAATTCTATAATAATTATTAAATCAGAAATCTACAATGCAGTCCTATAATTGCAACATGAACTTGACCATCAATTTTGATATGTAGTTTCATTTACTAAGAGGGAAACATCCCTCTCTGAAAAGTGAACAAAGCAGGATGCCAATGTGAGGAGAGTCAGTTTTCGAGAACTTATGAAAAATAAAAGGTTTATACAAGTATAACCTCTTTACAA
Source organism: Saxidomus purpurata (assembly GCA_022818135.1). Taxonomy (NCBI): domain Eukaryota; kingdom Metazoa; phylum Mollusca; class Bivalvia; order Venerida; family Veneridae; genus Saxidomus; species Saxidomus purpurata. The sequence goes on from JAFMSR010000007.1 coordinate 21,459,286, forward strand.
TTTATCACTTATCTTATGTACTGAGGAATGAATATATATATACCAAATGTTGCTACTGAGTTATCAATCCCTGAGGGATTTCCATGTATAATTCTCTCTCCTTGATATGCCCACTTGTTGATAAGATTTAGGTCCTCATCTCTCCACTGTTTTACACCTTTGTCATCTGTATAGGGTGCTACATAAATTGTTACACAATACTGCTATTATATAAATTATCAAAGTAAACTGCATAGAGCTAATCAGCTGAAGTTGACGAGCATTATTACAAATAAGTGCCTTATGGAGACAAGAAAGTACCTATGGCCATAGGCATACTAAAAGACAGTTGTCATCTAGTTTTGGTTCAATGAACCTGTGATGAATTATAACCCTGATTCTATTTACTGCTACCTTGATATCTATCTGCATATCTGTCAAATATTATCACCCCTAACTCGCATGTGAAAGAAACAGACCGTGCATGTGCATAAAACCTAAGTTTTTCTACCCCTACATGTTAATTACCATGAAAGTTTGACCATCACCTGTGAAATTACCTCAACATTTCTTGTATAAAGAGACATGGTCTGAGTGGCAAGTCTTGAACTCATGACCCTCAGTCAATGCCAGGTAACATTAATGCTCTAACTACACAACAAAGCAGGAAGTAATCTAAAAACTTTCACACTTACAAGATATTACCTGAAAACCACAATACAGCGACATCTGCATAACAAACCCTCTCTGGGACCGTTTAAAGTTGCACTTTATATCCAGAGTTTGTTATATACATATAGAAGTTTCATACCAAATAAAGAAGGAAACAACATTGGGTTCTGAAAATTTGTTCCTTATATCAGGAATTTTGCTCTAACTGGAATGATTATATTTTGAGTTTAAGTACCTTCATACGACATTGCCTATAACCTATACATGTACTTTTCTAATGACCTCAAAACATGTACCTTACCAATGATATTACCTTTAAACTTATACATTTACCTGTGATAAGACCTCAAATCACACTAACCTGTTATATGACCTAAAACTTGAACACTAACCTGTATTATGACCTGAAAACTTGAACACTGACCTGTGATATGACCTTGCTCAAGTAACAAAGCCGCTGCCAGACATACCGAGAAACTAGCAGATGATCCAAGCCCTGCTCCTACTGGTAATTTTGATGTTACTTTCACATTAAGGGAGGGAAAGGTGCTAAAATGATACATAAAACTGAAATATTAACAACACTGCATCAGATAAAATCTTGAAATGTCAACCTTTTAAGAGCTTAGTAACCCTTTTGACAGTTTAAAGTCACTCATAATTGTGATAAGCCTTTCCTAACCTTCTGACTTTACTGACCGACAGTTCTGAATAATTATTATGAAATATTATTAATCATGTGCATATACACTATGAACTTTTTTTCACTTTTATGTTTTTAAAATTCTCTTCACATAATTTGACTGTGTAGGTGTACAGGTTAATAGCATTTACATAAATAATGGCACTGTTTGCAATTACACTGCATGAAGTTGTTTGTGCACAAAGAAGCTTCGTTGACACTTGAATATATATGTATGATATGAAAAAATTGAAATAAATAATGTTTAGACCAAAAAGATTCTTTAACCACTACTGGTGCTAAATTTAAACTGAACCATTAAATTTTATTCATCAAATTGATGACTGAAAAATGAACTGTGTAGATCATGATCTGACTGTATGGGTGTGTATGTAGATCATGATCTGCACTATAATAACAGCAGAACCATTTGCTGCCAGCGGGGTAAGGGTTACTTATTTGTCCTTCATAAAAAATTGGAATGTTTCCAAACTGTCACAATCATTTCATTACATTAGATATTGAGATATTTTTCTGGATATTCTACACAAATCTGCAAGATAAAGGAAATGATTTTATAACATGTCTTTGAATTTGTAATCTTTTTCTATCTGAAATAACTCAGTTAATTACAACAGCAAAGCTATTTGTTTTCTGGCTGTTTGCTAATATATCTGCACCAAGAGCAGGGATAGTGGAGGTCGCAATCAGAGTCCACTCACAGGATTCGAACTCACGAGGATTGCAACACTCTACCAGTACACAACTGTGTCATCTTTATAGCCCTTTATAACAGCTTATACGGAAATACCATACCTATTACTGCCACTGATAGCTACATAAAGGTAGAGGAATGCTATGGAGGCTTGAAGCTGTGTACTTGAGTCTTCCATGCCCACCATCTCTTTAATACTCCCCACAAGCTCATCATTCTCTGTACTAGGATTCTGTATGCTACCTGGAAATACAAAGTTTTTTCTGCTGCAACAGTTTCTGTACATTTAGGCAATAATTATTACAATCTATCATACTTTTATATACACATAGTTTGTTACTACTAAAGTATTTTCATAAGTAAGGAGAAGTTATTTCTTAGAAAAACACTGTACTGTGAGAGTATTCTCCCACAATACTTTTCTGGGAGCTTTCACAGAATGGGTATAGTACCCTACACTTTCCTTAAATGCCCCCTTTTCTTTGTAAGCAATTTAAAGTAAGTATCGTTTTGAACTTATTGTGTTTTAATATATCCAGGTTATGGAAATAGAATAAAGCGAGATACCATGCAAAGAGTTCATAAAAGTCACAGCTATACATCTTGCACAATGCATATTCCCTTAATATATTTTGTTCGTGTATAAAGTTCTAAAAAATAATTCCCTCCAGTAGTTGTTGACTTATGTCTCCAAGAGGAAAATGTGATAAAATGAGATAATCAAAATGGTGTTAAGTGCTGCACTGTGAGTACTGTTCCTCTCAGTGCTTTTTTATATTTGTGTGAAATATCAACTACATCTAACGAATAGCATTTTCTTTTGAAAATTTGAGTTATGTTCCAGACTTGGACTTGACACTTTCAATGCCCTCTGTCCCCTATATATATAAGATCAGAAAGATTAAGGATCCTGACCCTACACAATACAAATACTGGTAACCCTGCACTAAATCAAGGTTCCTGTCTTGCTACATGTGCTGGTACTTATGACAACAACCTAAATATAATATCACAGAAGAAAATAGTACCAATAAAATGGATACGAAAGGTTGTGATTTATCAAGTTACACAAAGAAAAAACAAAACCTTTCTTCTTTCCAGCAATCTCTTCCAACTGGCTCACAGACCAACAATGTTTAAGTCCTACAGCTGGCAGTTCTACGGAGATGTTACCATTATCTGTCCTCTCAAGATGTACATAACTACGTAGGTTAAGGCTGGCTGCTATAGCAGACTGTAAGTATAGAAACATAACATGTGGGTGATGAAAACTGCAGCACAACATTTAGGAATAGAGTACCTTAAAATACAGAAGCTCAGATTAAAAACAGAAATTTTACAGGTAAAAGATCAAACAGATCTAATTAATTACCCGAAAGAAGACTGGATTGGAAGCTAGCTGGTACCATACGGCAACATCTCCTAGCAGCGCTAAGTAAGAGTGCCACTCAGCCAGCTACCACCACAACAAGAGCCATGTTACACATGGTTAATCCCCCAGCCCGGAAGAAGTTACCTGAAGGTTGTACTTTCGTACATTTTACTTGGTGAGAGGAAATCCTTAAAAAGCCGTATAGTTATGGTCATGCTGAGTACAGTTTTCAAGTAAGTGGAAAAAGAATAAGGCAATGAAGAGAAGGTTTGCAAAATTATATTAATGTTCATTATCAGTATAGGTATGATATTTTTCTATTTGACTAAAAGTAGGCAAGGTAGTTATTGTTCTTGCACACTGCACTTCCTACCAATGTGCTATGTCAGTGTATTAAGTTTGAAGAAAATCCCTCAAGTACTTTTGGAGTTATGCTCCGGAAATTTTTTTCAATTAAATCTGATAAAGGGGAATAACTCTAAAAGTAGGCAAGGTAGAGTTATTGTTCTTGCACACTGCACTTCCTACCAATGTGCTATGTCAGTGTATTAAGTTTGAAGAAAATCCCTCAAGTACTTTTGGAGTTATGCTTCGGACAAGTAAATCTGATAAAGGGGAATAACTCTAAAAGTAGGCAAAGTAGAGTTATTGTTCTTACACACTGCACTTCCTCCCAATGTGCTCTGTCAGTGTATGAAGTTTGAAGAAAATCGCTCAAGTACTTTTGGAGTTATGCTCCAGACAAAATTGGGACGGACGGACGAAGACCATTTCTAATATCCCCTTCGCCTTCGGCGGAGGGATAAATAACCCGAAAGCAGGTTGCCCACATAATAACCCAATTCATTAAATGTACGTGGCTTTTTGGTTTGACCCGTTTTTTTTATCTGATATTTTTATAGTTGTTGCACCTCAGACATTGTCAGAAAGATGAAATTGCCCATCCAAAAACTTAAATAATTGAAATTACATGTTTTTTTGATGATGTTATTTAAAAAAACTTCAATTTCAAATTACATTCAATTACAGCAAAGTTTGTTACAGTCAATTACAATTTTTTTTTACAAATTTCAGAAACACTTTTCAGTGTTTCCTATCCATCTTGAGATAAACTGGTCAGAAACCCAGAGGTAATCTCAAGTGTATCGGTGCTATACATCTGGCACGTAAAAGAACCAAGGGGTCTATTTGTAAAAGAGCTAGGGTCTGGTATCCGGATTCCCTTGTATCTGTATCTGTCTCTCTTCAAATTGTGCCTGTCAGAAGTCTTGGCAAGTTCATCCAGGGAGATATCCCAGGTTTGGCCAGGACAATAAACAATCAAAGGAACTGAAATTCAGACTACAGAACGTGCAAATTATGAATAACCAAGAGGGAATCTTGCAGAACCCTAGCCAAATGTATTTGGTTCATCAGTTTGGCTTGGTTTTTGGATCTGATATTCTATAGTTGTCAAACCTCAGAAAGCTTCCATCCAAAACTATCTCGCCGGGCGGCTTCAACGTCATATTAATTAGATTAGCAGAACCAATGTCTGAGTAACACTGAGGAGTTGGCATTAAGCCATAGGAACTTGGTTTCAAATCAAAATATTGTTTATTTCTTTCTAGCTAAAACAACTTCAGCGTACCCGGTTTATATGCTTGACAGAACGCAGCTGACGAAAAACAAAATATAGGAAGCCAGAACTACCTCTGATTCTGAGTCAAACATGCTTCTACTATGCCATGGTACACAATCCCATCAGTTATTTAATTTTTTATAAAGGTCAAATTCTTCAATTTTATTTGATGAAATAAATTAAAATTTTCAGATTTATTCATTTGTGATCAGATGTGCCAAATACAACTAAAAGTGGGGGTGGTAAAGGAGTAGATGGGAGCCAAACATAATGTTTTTTGTGTCGTCACCTTTCCATATACAACTGCATGTTCCCCGTGAAGAATAACTTTTCCTGGCGCAGATATGATGATTTTCATAATTGTTACTTCGACAGTCTTATTTGCCCAGCAACTTAGGATATGTGCACCGGTTCTGGTACCAGGCCCACTAATCACAGGTGAGTGCTTCCGCTACTAAGCGTATATCCAGCAGATACTCTCAACAAAGGAGGTAGCTGTCAAAAGTCGATATTTTGCAAAATGAGAAGTTTTTCGGGAGTTTTTGTCAAAGTACTGCGGTGTCATGCAGGTTTAAGAAGTACAACTACTACCAATGTGTAAGTGTTGCATGAAAATATCAAAGTTAGGCAACATTCTTTGATACTGTATCAGTTGTTTATGATTTTTTTAATTATTACATTGTCAGTTAACACAAGTGACATTATAAGTTTAGAGTACTAAAACAGAGATCACTTAATAGAGGGGCCACGATGGCGAAGCCAATATTACGGCCCGAAGATCCAGGTATCCAGGTAAGTTATAAGGGATGGAAAAGAAGGAATATATATGAATTTGCATGGTAAGTTGTGTTATGTCTTTGTGAATTTATTTTTACTGTTAAGTACCACGAACCAACAGATGACCAGTATACTCAACCTTTTGGCTACAATTTAGAGCCAGTTTTTGCAAGTATGTGATGAGAGTAGTTTTGGTCGTTTTCATCATACTTGATGTGTTCAAACACATTCCATTCCTCAGTCTAATTTGCTTTAAGCAAAGAGGTGAGGGAAGCAGCCAAATCAGTTGCTTAAGCAAGGTGACCACTTAAGGGAGGGTTGACAAATGGGATGTCAAATTTTTTGAAACATGATTGTAAACTGGAGCTTAAATGACTTGTACTTTGATATGACTGTGTTTCTGTCAGTAACTTTTTGTGGGCATACCTTTCATATCTCGAGCAAAGATGACGATAAAGAAGCCTTATTTAACAGTGCATATAATCCACAGACAAAAATTATCTACAAAGTTATTGTGCGACAAAAAAGGTATCCAGTAACAAGTACTTTCCTTTTATTAGGAGCCGGAAGCTTCTCTTTATCTTCCTGACACTACCCTTTTTAATGCTGAGTGCCAAGCAAGGGAGCAGTCAGTAAAATTTTTCCTTGTCTTTGGTATGATTGGCCAGGGATCGAACCCACGACCTCAGGCACATGAAGCGTACGCTCTTACCACTAGGCTATCAAGGCAAGTATTATACAGGTAAAATGAGCAACAGTTAAATTATTTTATTAAATTAAGGCACATCTTTGAAAGCATGTACATGTACAGTACTAAGATTAAAACAGCCGCTCAGCAAATATGTTTGAGGGTGGTACTGGAGTGTACACTGAAAGAGAGGCGATTCCAGAGATGGACAGTTCTTAGGGTAAAAAGAAATTCAGGTGATACTGGGTCTGGGATTGAGGAATCAAGTAGTTCAGTTTTCCAAGGTTGGGATGAGGTGGTTACATGGTGGGAAGGTATTACCGTATTACATTTGTTCTGATAAATATTACTAAAACTTAGTGTTTTTTTCAAAAGTTTTAATTGATTTGATATTAATGCAGTTAATAAAATGATGCTCATGTTACTGAAGCAGTTTCATATATTCTGTTTACAGGGTTCTGTCTTTTCCTAAGTTTCTCTTCATTTTCAGTCCTTTTTGCACAAATCAGCTGTTAAAGAAATAATAATCTTTTCTGCTTTCTTTTACAGACATGTAGATGGCTGTAAAAGATTTATGAAGATCTATACAAAAACTGGGGACAAAGGTTTGATTGATTTTCAATATAAAATGACTTGTGTTTATTTGTTATACCTGACTTTTTATTGTCAAGCTGAAACTATTAGTAAACTAAATCAGATAATGAATTAATGATACAGGGTGATCTGGTGTTTAACAACATCTGTTTTTGTTTATTTTTAAAGGAACTTGCTGTTATCTGTCTGTCCATCAAGAGCCATAATTTAGGAAGCAATGGATGGAATTTCAAGAAACTTAAAACAAATCTACAAAAAAAACGCAAGTCATTTCATGTACACAACATTTACTGCTATATCACAATGACTTCAGATTCAAGTTAATTTCATTTAAATAGTCCTAACCCAAGTGAATTTAATAAATGTTTTTCACTGTGTGTACTATTTTCAGTTATCGTTTTTTGAAGTTAAACCATTCTGTATTGTTAAATAGGCACATCAGCCACATTTACTGGAGAGAGACGAAGAAAAGATGACATAGTATTTGAAGCTCTAGGCAGCACTGATGAACTCACATCAGCAATAGGGTCAGTAGTTTATAATTTATATTAAAAAAAAGCTATCAGATAGAATCACATTTTTACGAATAATGAGATAATAAAATGTCATGTATTTGGGTAGGCTCCGATGATATATGTCAGCAACACATATTAGATCTTATTTTTATGTGGCTTGAGTCTACAAGGTTTTTAAAACTTCCAGCCATTAGCTTTGTGACTGCAATTTAGAGTTCTGACTAATACATGCAAGGAAAGACTGATTGTAATTTTGAACTGGGATGAAATTCTTCTACTGAATTTTTATGCTTTTACCTAATGTCACCTCCACAATTTAGGAACAAGAAGAAGTTTTGGTCATATGTGACTTTATTCACCAGTGATTTTACTAAGTTTACATAGGGTACTGTTTTTTCTCTGCTGGTCTTTATTCACTTAGTGTTTTTTATTTACATGAAACTAGCTTAGGTCAAATGTTCAAATTTATATTGATATGACATACAGAACATGTGTTCCAGCTATTCAAGTTTAAGGTCAAGGTCACAATTAAGGGTCAACAGTCATGAGAGTATCGTTGATTTATTCCTTTACCCCCTCCAAGGATTTTCATGAAATTTTTGTCAAATACTCACCATTGATAATGTGCTTAGTGCATGTTTTAGCTAACCTTGGTTCAATGTCTTCATTTCACACAGGGAATCAAAGGTCAGGTGACTCAACTTTGTGCCCATAATGTAGCTCCTGAAACCATACTGAATTTCAAGTGAGCATGTTGATCATATAATTACAGATATATTATAAAAAAATACTTCTTGTGACAAGATGCAATTTGTGGGGGTATCATAATCATGTTGTTTTTGTGAAGGGGGGAGGTGCACAAGGAGACACAGCCATAATTCACACCAGCCACCATACCACACACAGTGTTGAGCTTGTAACACACATTGAGAAAGTCTTGAAATTTTTTTTTTATGTAATAAGTGTATGTACATTAACTAAGCTCTGTGCAGCATTATAGCAAATACTCCACAAATTTGCATAGAACTTGTGCAAGTTTACAATTGAAATGTGTTGTCATTTATTTACTTTAGGCTAGCTAATGAGTATTGTAAAGATGCAGGGCATCCTTTCATTGACCGGCTAGAGGAAGTAAGTTTGTATTTTCATACTAAGATATTTTATACCAGGTCCTGTAAGACTCTATTTAAACATAAATTGTTATATGTTCATTCTTTCTAAATTATAGTATTCTGACATTTAAAGCTGCTCGCTCTCAGTTTCTGTTGAAAAAAATAAAATTTTCACAAATGACATACTTATAACATAAATATAAAACTAAAGGCTAGAATCAACAATAGAAGTCAAAATCTAGGTAGGAATTTGCAAAAATCAATTGAAAATGCTGATTTTATGGCACCGCTACACCTGTTATGTTTCTATTGGAATTTCAAAAGTGTTTGCAATGCTTTATTGTTTGTATGTGTATTATTTAAAATCTACAGATATACTTTACAGGAATTTATACTGGAACCTTTTTATATGACTATAATGTTCTAAAATATGTTATTTTGAATAGTTTGAAGGGAAAAAATCTGAGATCGAGCAGCTTTAAAAGCAATAATAATAAAGAAATGAATTAGAGGTAAACTTCAATAAAAATATTTGTGTACATTTTGCACTTATTGATTTACTCAAGCTCTTTAAGATCTTTGTTTTGCAGTAAAGATGATTACATCATGTTAAACTACATGTATAGTCTGAATTTGACCGTTGAGTTACCACCTATCTGTTTTCCTCGGTTTTTACCATTGTTTTACAATAAGCTAAAAATACATTCACGGTCAAAATCAGACTTTAGTATACCATATTCTTAGTCTATTTTTATTTGGCCTGACCATAATTGTGTTGCTTCTTTTGTATTGTATTTAAATTAGATACAATGTATTCTACAAGATGTTAGTTCCAATATTGCAACTCCAAAGTCATCTGCAAGAGAAAAGCATAATAGTAAGTTAACAATCTGTTACCCTGACATCATTTCTTGAAGAATCTGTCAACTATTAAATAAATGTAATAGATATAATTATTTACATATGTTTGGTCTTAGCATTTAGCTTTAAAGCTAGAATATATGTCCACAAAATAAATGTTTGTTAACTTTGTGCTTGAGATAAAAATGACTAAATGTGAAATAAGTAGTCACTTGATTGAGTGAGTGGAAATTAATTGGCAGAAATAACAATATAGTCTACTGGTTTTGCAGCCATTTCAGCTAGCAATGTCAGTTGTGTGTCAGACTTAAATGTGTCAGCACTGATTTAGAGATGATTATTCTACATACTTCATGGTAGATTTATCATAGATTTTTACATGATCAGATCCAATATTTGTTCATGGTGAAGAAGTTGCCAATGTCTTATTGGGAAGTGGTGTGTTTCTGTTTTGAAGTTTCTAAAGTGAGTTACCAGTAAATACCAGATATATCTGTCAAAAAAAAATAATTTGGCATTGAGTGCATTACAATTTTTGGCTTTAAATAGAGTTAATGATTTCATTATCTAGATTTTTTTACAACATCCCTTCAACCCACCTACTGCCCAATGCTCATCTTTCATTACATACCAGACAAGTAATTTTAAGAAGATAGTTATATTGCCCACTTCAGTTAATTTCTGGTTTGAACTGCTAAGCTAGGTACATTGTACTTTTTTGTAACATTTTGATGAATTGTCAAATGAATGACCTCCTATTTAGGTGGAAGGATACTATATAAAATTCTCTAGTCTACCATAGTGTTTGGTACCAACTGAAACTTGAAGACATTCCTGATTCAGATTTATCAAGCTATGCATTGGTTCCATTGGTTATTACTGTCTCTGAATATATAGATTTATGATGGTTATGCATTTAATCCCCAGGCTGAGCAGTTATGGAATTCAGGAAAATATTTATAAAAAGATTTTCTAGCACTGTTATCAGCAGTTCAAAGAAATCAGTAATACATGTATTTACTCTCTGAATAAAGGAGTGTAACACTCAGTATTGAATCCTTAGTCTATATCCCATATGCTTGCAATCTCTTAACCAGTAAGTAGGTCTGGAACCAGGAGTGAAGTCCATCCGTCTGTGTGTACATTTGTCCGCATGCAATCTGGTCACCTTAAGTGGTAGGAGTTGTGGTCTTAAGCATGAACTCTTGAAACCATTGTCCTATTTCATGCCAGTCAGTAGTGAGTGGATAACATTTGTTTTGCAAAATTAATACCTAATGAATTGATATTCTTCCATATATTTCAGCTTTAACAGCATTCAGTGAAAAATGTGTACCAACACTTGAGTCTTGGATAGATGAGTATACACAAGAATTACCTCCCCTTACAAATTTTATACTTCCAGTGAGTAGCAATATGTATACACTTCCATGTATGCATATGTTTATATCATCATATAAAATGTAATTTTAGATCTAATAACAGTAGCATTTACCATTGAACAATTTGATGAGTTAAATTGAAAAAATTTGATAAATTTGTTGTAGATCGAATCTTCTACTGTTGGTTCAAAGCAGTTCCATTACAGTTGTTAGAAGTTTTCGTATTTTTGTGAAATAAATTCATAATTTTTAACCTACTTAGTACATTGTTCTTCCTTTGATGTTTGGTATCCAACTTTGCAAACACTCTTATTTGAACAAGTGCATTGATCATTGAGATTCATATGAAGATGCATGAAATTCAGATTGAAGTTCTGACCTTGACCCTAATTACATGTACACTGTCAAAATGTGAACTTGAACTTGAAAACAATGGTTGAGTGTTAATCATCTGACTGGGAAAGCGTTAAGTATACTGTTAAGCCAGGTATAAGTATAGTCTGCATACTTGATGAAAAATGGCCAGTTGGTAACACCCAGTTTGTTAACTTAAATATGATATAATAACTGCAAGTATGTAAAGTATAAATAACAATTGTACAGGAACATCATTTACAAAAAAGAAAGAATAACATCCATACCTCATTTTGAGCCTAAAAGTAGGTGTATTCCTTGTAAACGATAGAGTGTTGTTTGCGATCACAATATTTTGATGAGGCATATATAGTCTCTGAGTTATAACATAATTGTTTGAGCAGACAGTTCTCTATCTGATTTGTACCATGGCCAATTTCCTATACTGCTCTATGAAAACCATGATATATTCCAGATAGAGTACAGTTTTAAGCTCCGTCCCCTTGCACAAAGCAAAGAATTGTAGATTATAGATTAGTTTGCTGTTATATAATTTTATGTATCTATAGATTCATCCCAAAGCAACTATTCAAATTTAGAACATGGTAATTCCAAAGTATTTGTAAGACAACCCGAACTTCCTTCATGTTCAGGTAGAACAGTTCTGACCTATAAACGTGATAAACAACTAAAACTCTCACTGCTAAATGGTAATGTGTTTGATTCTTGCATTGACAACTTATAAATGAAAATGATATCCTTGGTCTTTATGTGTAACTCAGTTTTTACTGCACTTAAATATATCTGTTCTGTATTTCAGTCAGGAGGAAAGTGTTCAGCTTCTCTTCATGTAGCTAGAGCTATTTGCAGAAGAGCAGAGAGAAGGTATACAATATATCTTGTTAAGAATTCATTGTCTTAATTAACATATGATATCAATGTGTCATTGAAAAGGACCACAGAGGTTAATTCATTGTGTGTACACCACTATAATACATATAAATCTTATTGTTGATTTAAATGGTTACATAACTATGCGTACTAGCAAGATGGTTTGCTCCTGAGCTCCTTGGTTTGCTCCTGAGCTCCTTGGTTGAGTGGTAAAGGTTACAGCTAACTTTCACTTTCACTGATACAGGGTCACAAATTCAAGCCCAACTACCGAACTGACTTTTTATAAAAGAAAGTTGGCATTTACTTACAAAGGATAATGTTTTTGTACAGTGAGTGATCCGACACAGGAATTAAGATCAAGTAAACTGCATCCCTGTAAATAACAGAAGTACTATTGAACAAGTGATAAACCCAAAGAAAAAGGTAAGATTGTTGACATGAAACAGAAGTGAGATAGTCATCCAGGGCCATGATGACCTTTAGTTTGTTGTTTGTAACAATACTACTACATCCGCTGTAATTTCAGGGTAACTACAGTTGTTAGGGCCAGAGAAATGGATACTGAACCTTTGAAATACTTGAACAGGTGTGTTTTTGGGAAAGGAATACATTTTGTTAATCTCACAGCCTATGTTGTACTAACAAAATCATTGATTATTTTGCAGATAGCAAGTTATTTTGCCTTTGTGACCAGTGTAGATTATATATAACAATCAAATGGTGATCTTTCAGTCAGAACATTTCCAGTGATCAAGCCTTTGAAAACTTATACTATCCAAATTGAAAGATGGACAGATCCAGTTTAGACATTTGGCAGCGCAAGGGTTAAATATTTCAATAAATTCTTCTTTCCTTGTTGCTGCTTATCAAAACCAATTTGAAAAAATAAGAAAAATTATATGAGAATAAAGTTTTGCAGCTTTGGTCTCGGGGAATCCTAGGATTTTATTAGTAAACACTATCTTTGAAATTGGTAAAGGTGTTGAAACTGAAACTATATGTATTATTAGTTTACTTTTGATTTTTTTTTAAATTGTGTACATTTTTGCTTGAAAGTTTATAGGTCTTCTGATTTACTAGTAAATCATGAAAAAATCATGATCATGTAGAAATAGCTGATAATATTAAAAAGAGCTAAGTAATTGAGAGTACCTGCTGTAGCCTAGGTACACTTATTGTAAAATGCTTGTAGTTGAAGTACAACTGTGATCTTAATGGGTATGACTCAAAATAATATACACAGCACTACTGTTGAAAAATATATACAGTATGTAAAGGAAGATTGGACTTAATAGTTGCCATGTGTTAGCTGTCATCTGCATGTAGCATGCATTTAACTTTATAGTGAACACTTTCCATGATGCCTTGGCTGTTACAACGCGTTGCAGTTGGGTTTGCCCGCACGCTATCTTGGCAATCATTACAGTTATAATCTTACGTCACTCATAGCGCGAATTTGAAACTATTATTAGAGCTAGTTTATAGGTTAACTCCTCCCCATTCAAGGACATTTAGGTACGAGCGTTCACGTCGTCAATTTGCTCCGCCCAAAAACTTGCACGGTAAGCTACTGAACGATCTTCACTTAAGTATTTTAATGCAAGTGGCAATCAGTATTTAGTAAGGTTGAATATAGGGTTCTTTGCGTATTTTGGAGTGACTTTGAGAGAAATTATATAGATCTAGACTATTTTATTTAAAATGTTGATTAATACTCCTTTAAACGAGATCTCTTTTAATCACAGCGATTGAGCTACGGTATCATTCATTGCATTTAATTTAAGTGTACTACAAAGGAAGACACCGAAATAGGGGTGTACCCGTCGTTAGTACAGGTCCGTCGTAAGTTTATGAATTATAATACAGGTAAATTATGTTTGCGGAACTTTACATAATTCATAATGACGTCTGGTGAACAAAAATAGAATGCGTTTTCAGTCTGTTTCTCATACAAAATGTCAACGAAACCAACTAAATTTACGAAATTATCAATATTTAAGTACACCGATAATTGATATAGCAGCACCTATCTGTAAACGTGAAAAATAGGTTTGTCTCCGGCAGTACTGGAACTCTGAACCTTTATTTCGCAAAGCGTCACCACAAGAGTAGAAGTCTCGTATTCTACTGACATATTTGTATCTAGTGCCGTATTCTACCAACATACTAGTATCTAGTGTCGTATTCTACTGACATATCACGTGCATCTGAAAATGCTTGCCTGCCAAAATCTTAACTTATATACAAGTGAATTTACGGTCATTTTCTGTTGTGTTATCACAACCAAGTTTCCTTTCTATACTGCAGACAGTGAATACAGATATTTGTGCTTATGAACTGTGTTTTTACTTTCAAAGTCAATGGTTTCTCCCTTCCTTCAATCTTCGGAGTGGGGTCGGGTTGTTGAGTCTGAGAAAAAAATTCCAAAGCAATGAACAGAGACGTAGTTACTTCGGACATAAAAATGAAATGGCAGGCATGGCAGTCGGACCGGTAGTTTATTGACGATTATCTAATTGATTGTACTTTATCTCATACATTTACATGTATTTCCATTCTTTTATATGCCAACCCATAAAGTGTATGTTGGATGTCTAACAGTAAACTGTTACAGTTCGCAAGATGAGTGTAGGATACTGCACTCTGACCAATGCAATTTACATCCAGGTGTCACGCATGAGCGAAATGTTGGACACATGACTTCAGAGTTACACGATTACTCAAAACATTGTTTAACTCTTTGACTAACTACAATTTTTTCGGCTATTGTTCACTTTTTGGTGCAGAAACATTCGACCAATGATAAAGAAAACATTTAAAGAATCTGCGGGAGTCAAACATTTTGTTTTGCACTGACCGCTGTGTCGTCAGTGTCACTGTAGTAAAATGTACACACTAATCTTAGACTAATAAATCCTTGATATACTTATGCACACTAATTTATTTCCAGTGTCAATGGCTATCCACATATCCATAATTATGATAATCATTAGTAAAGTTCTAGGACATATGATTAACTCACGCATGCACGCGAGACGGTGAACTCACAAGAAGTTTTCGGAAAGACATTTAATGTACACATGTAGCAATGCATAGTAATGTATATAGTAAATTGTACGTATACGAGAACTTGTGCATATTACTTATACTTAAAATAAACAAAAACAAGTTTTATGTGACGATTATGTTGGTGGAGTGCTGCTGTATATGTCCAACCGATAGTACAGCAGGGGTGTGGAATTCCTATGTCCGACTTGTGTGACACGGGATTTTCTGCCGTCAGACAGGCGGATTTTTCTGTCCCGGTTGTCCGCTTTGAGGGGAAAATGAGAAACGAATAAATAATGTACGAAAGTCATGTTTACGCCGAGACCCTCTAGATATATTTGCACTAGATTCTATTGGGAAAACCTTTCAATTTTGAGAGCGCGCTGGTTGTGTTTTTCTGTTTTTTGTATGTACATGTATTCCCTCGTGGATTAGCCTCAATATTTCGACTGCAAGACAGACCCATTTTACAACTGACGTTACATCTAGTCTGTCTTTCCTAAGGGCGGCCATCGTATATAGCAAAAAGCTCTTGCGCACAATTAGTTGGGCAACTCGTGGAGTTACGCAATAAAACTTTCATAGTACATTTCGTATGTTTGGAGAAAGTTCCATCTAGCTACTCCATTGTAATTAAAGTGCACATTAATATCTACAATATCCGATATTGATTCTGTCATGACTTTAATATTTTCTTTCCACGTTTTTGGATCAAATGAGTGCATGAATGCGGTTTAGGCAGAACGTGATGTCAGAATCAAATAAAGACTGATCGCATGCGCCCCTATTTGGCCTTGTCATTGAAAGTACGGAGGGGAGGAGTTAACCGATATATACATGCTCTATTAATAGTTTCAGATTCGCCTTTGTGTGACGTCACAGATTGTAACTCTGTTGATTGCTAAAACAGCGTAAGGGCAAACCCAACTGCAATGCGTTGTAATTCATGTGACATTCATAGTCAAAATCTGTAAATAAAGAATATCTATGGAGAGCCTAACAGTTGGTCTCATTTAGTTTGTTAGTAAAGTGAAGTGAAGTTAATTTAGTCTGTGATTTATACTTTTGTGGGTTGCTTTTTATTTAACAAGATGCTCTTTTACATTTGTGAGACATTTGTGATTTATTTAAGATTTTATTCAAGATATTATCAGTCATACGATTGTTACATTTACATTTTTTCAGATTAAGTGATTTACTGTTCACCATGGCCAGGCTTGCTGCTCACTTAGAGGGACAAGAAGAAAAGATTTACAGAAGAATTTATGAAGAACCGAACACATAGCAGACTTACTATTTCATTTCCGTATTTATTGTTAAACAGTCTCGCTGTTATATATGCTGATGTGTACTGTTTTAATTGTTAAACAGCCTTTCTGTTACAGATGATTGTTACTTATTGTGTTATGTGAAATTGTATAAACAAGGACTGAATGTTCAGCAATCAACTGAAATTAGACTGTAGACAAGATCTCAGAACAACTTTCGCTGAAATTACTATTAGCACATGTGAAATCGTGTAGATCTACATGTATTTCAT
Source organism: Saxidomus purpurata (assembly GCA_022818135.1). Classification (NCBI taxonomy): domain Eukaryota; kingdom Metazoa; phylum Mollusca; class Bivalvia; order Venerida; family Veneridae; genus Saxidomus; species Saxidomus purpurata. The sequence continues at coordinate 21,476,092 of JAFMSR010000007.1, forward strand.
TTATTTCCTGAATTCTGATATTGTTAAATTGAATACTGGGAATACAGTGTGATTATTTTCTACAATTAAAGTATTGAAACTCATTTATTTACATTTGTAAGAGTTTGTTAAATGACATTTTGCCTTTCATCATTATTTGTCAAGTGAAGAAGAGATCCTGATAGTATGTCTTTCATCTGTCTGCTAGTTTTCGTACCTTTTATGGTAAGAGATGTGGATGTAACAACAATAGGGCTCATCTCAGTACATGACCTACAAAAATATTCTGTTTGACCTTGGCAAGACAAACATTCAGACCAATTTACAAAATGTACATGATGATAAAATGTGACTACTAGAGCAAAGTATGATATTGTATCGTATGTATACTTACTTTCACTTTCAGTGCCTAAGTGACACTCATATTACAGACAAACTATCATTGGTTGATTCTGACCAATAAAAACACTTGTTACTTGACATAGTTAGGTATGATGTAGTATTCTGTCTTGTGATATGTCTCTGCTATTATCGACCCCTTCTGCTATCATCGATCCCCTACATCCTTTTTTATCCCCCTGCCGAAGGCGAAGGGGATATTAGAAATGGTCTCCGTCCGTGCGTGCGTCCGTCCGTGCTTCCGTCCAAATTTTGTCCGAGCATAACTCCAAAAGTACTTCAGCGATTTTCTTCAAACTTCATACACTGACAGAGCACATTGGGAGGAAGTGCAGTGTGTAAGAACAATAACTCTACCTTGCCTACTTTTAGAGTTATTCCCCTTTATCAGATTAACTTGAAAAACTTTGTCCGAAGCATAACTCCAAAAGTACTTGAGGGATTTTCTTCAAACTTAATACACTGACATAGCACATTGGTAGGAAGTGCAGTGTGCAAGAACAATAACTCTACCTTGCCTACTTTTAGAGTTATTCCCCTTTATCAGATTTACTTTAAAAGTTTTGTTCAGAGCATAACTCCAAAAGTACTTGAGGGATTTACTTCAAACTTAATACACTGACATAGCACATTGGTAAAAAGTGCATTGTGCAAGAACAATAACTCTACCTTGTCTACTTTTAGAGTTATTCCCCTTTATCAGATTTACTTGTCTGAAGCATAACTCCAAAAGTACTTGAGGGATTTTGTTCAAACTTAATACACTGACATAGCACATTGGTAGGAAGTGCAGTGTGCAAGAACAATAACTCTACCTTGCCTACTTTTAGAGTTATTCCCCTTTATCAGATTTACTTTAAAAGTTTTGTCCAGAGCATAACTCCAAAAGTACTTGAGGGATTTACTTCAAACTTAATACACTGACATAGCACATTGGTAGGAAGTGCAGTGTGCAAGAACAATAACTCTACCTTGCCTACTTTTATAGTAATTCTCCTTTATCAGATTTACTTGAAATAAAATTTGGAGCATAACTCTAAAAGTACTTGAGGGATTTTCTTTAAACTTAATACACTGACATAGCACATTGGTAGGAAGTGCAGTGTGCAAGAACAATAACTCTACCTTGCCTACTTTTAGTCAAATAGAAAAATATCATACCTATACTGATAATGAACATTAATATAATTTTGCAAACCTTCTCTTCATTGCCTTATTCTTTTTCCACTTACTTGAAAACTGTACTCAGCATGACCATAACTATACGGCTTTTTAAGGATTTCCTCTCACCAAGTAAAATGTACTAAAGTACAACCTTCAGGTAACTTCTTCCTGGCGGGGGGATTAACCATGTGTTACATGGCTCTTGTATAAATTAGAACAAATGTAAGTGTATAGCATGACTTGAAAGGATTATATTCTTATTGAACTTCATTTTACATTATTTTAACATAATTATTAGAGTAACAATCTTGAGCAATACTGCATGATAAGAATATATTGGGCGATTGTAAAAGTAGATGGCAACGACACTATCAGGAATATGAAGTAGATGAAAACGAAATTAACATTTCATGGAAATAATTTATGCTATGCCTATAGTCTCGAAAAAAAAACACTTCCAGAAAGGACCATGCAGTCCTAAAAGGCCCATTTTTGGCCCATTTATCTAGTGTATTAACAAAGATTCTTTAGATTCGACAATCTGACCTAGTTTTTAATCCCAGGTGACCAATCTTGACCTAGAAATCCTCAACACGAAGTAACACTCACCAAATTTCATGATAATTGGGTATAAATGTTGCCTTGAGTGGTTAACAATGTTTTAATTTGTTCTAGTGACCTAGTTTTAAACCCCAATTGACTTAATTTAAATCTTAAACTTGAAATCATTGAGACAAACATTCTGACCACTTTTCATGAAGATTGGATATTAAGTGTAGCTTCTAGAGTGTTAACAAGGTTTTTCCTTGATTTGACTGTTAATCCTAGGTGACCCACATTCAATTGTGACGTAGAAATCATCAACTCAAAGTAACAATATCACCAAATTTCATTACAATTGGGTATTAAATGTTGCATTGAGTGTCAGCAAAGTTTTAATTGGTCTGGTGACCTAGTTTTTGACTCAAAGTGACCCAGTTCCGAACGTTACCTAGAAATAATTCAGACACACATTCTGACCCATTTTCATGATGATTAGTTAATAAATGTGGCCTCTATAGTGTTAACAAGATTAACTAGAGTGTTAATAAAGCAAGTGTGATCGAACGGCTGATCACAAGATCTCACATGTGAGCACTTTGTGCTCAGGTCAGCTAAAAACGAAATACACGTGTGTAGTTTGTTCATTTGACCTGTCTCACTCCTGTGGTCATATTTTTACATTCATTAAAACACAATAGAACTACAGATTGATGAAGTGTTCATAAATGTTTTTATAACTGTTTCTATTAGTCACACGTTTTCTCTGTATTTTCTGTGAAGGATTGTAAACAAATTTGCTGAAAAGTATTATTTTTTAAGTTTCATTTAATATAAATAATTTCCTTCGATCCATTTTGAGATGCTGCTTTGTACAGATGTTCAAACAGACTGATGACACAAGAAATTATTCTTCCTCTTCAGAAACAACAACATTGCTTGCAGTAATACATTTCGTCTGATGATTGGAGACAAAATTAAACATTTTCCACACTCTCAAAATGCATGGCTCCATCAGAAACTTAGACCTGACTGTATGCCAAGATCGTGCTATGGTACAGGTTCATTGAGTATATTTGAATGCTGATGTTTAACGACCCATAAGCTGACTGCATAATTAGGTTACATGTATTTACCCACGGTAATCAGTGACCGAGCGTAGTCCCCCATACGTCCCCTGCTAATAAAGGGAAGTAATTCAATTCAAAGTCGTACCCTCATTAAAGAAAAGAAAAAGGTTAACTGATTCATGGGTGGTTAACACTCCCCACCACCGTCAAATGTGGTGAAAGGAAACACTTTCGAGATGGTGGGGTTCTACACAAAAAATGAAACAGTGAGCATGAGTTTTGTAAATTGTCTTCCTATTTTTAATCCCCAATCCCGTTTTTCCAAATATCGTTGAGATGAAATATCGACTACATGTACAAAATAGCCATTTCTTGTCACTGTACGATCCGGTGAGTAAATTAATTGAAGTAACGGCCAATTTTTCAAATGGGGTAAGAGGTGGTGGGGATTTGAAGGAGGGGTTGTGCTATACAATCCGTAGATCTATTGACACGTAAATGCTTATCAAATGTGTCCGTCGTGATGACGGAAATGAAATATAATTTTGTCAGCATTTAACCTTTAAACGATTGCACGCAATGTCGAATCAATTCTCGGCGTCGAGAACTGTTTATCATTAACAGTAAAGGTATACATGTATGAGTAAAATTATATACAATGTATTTTATTTCCGTCATACGGACACGTTTGATAGGCATTCTTGGAGTGAACCTTTCAGTATGTCATTTGGAGGTGAACATTTCAGTATTGCTGGCCTAAAATTAATGAACTCATGCCAACACAGCCGTCCCATCAGTACTTTTAGTGCTTTGATTTAGAGAATGCTGCGCGGCCATGACAGCAGTGACCCGGAAAGACTTGTATAAACTCCGTACAATTTCGATTTGCAAACAGATCTTTGAATAATTACCGAGTAACATTTAAACTACTGTAAGAGAAAGGAAAAAAAAGAAGACAAATTTGTGTCAGTAATTTTTGCAAAACGGGATTGTACGGAGTTTATACAATGCTATCCGGGAACCAGAATTGTAAAAAATGGAGACGTAGTGTGTTGTATACACCGCTTTAGTTAAATTCGTCGATCGTAAGTAGTTAAAAAGTTATTAATATTTTTCTTTTAATTTACAAGTTTATTGGCTCGCTGCAGTTAGCAAGAGCAATATATGGACCAAATCTGTGCGAAACGTTCTAGAGTTTTTGTGTCGCCCTTTCGGAGAAAAGGCGATACATAGGGATCGCTTTGTCCGTCCGTCGGTCCGTCCGTCACACAAACTTAACGTTGGCTATAACTTTGCCATTTCTTAAGATTTCTTCATCAAACTTTACAGTTGTATTGCTTATGACAATAGGGTCATGATGTCATCAAATTTTGTAGGTCAAGGTCATATTTGACAGAGTTATGCCCCTTTTTGTACTAAGATTTTGTCACAAAAACTTAACGTTGGCTATAACTTTGCCATTTCTTTAGATTTCTTCATCAAACTTTCAAATTGTATTGCTTATGACATAAGGGTCGTTATGCCGCCAAATTTTGTAGGTCAAGGTCATATTTGACAGAGTTATGCCCCTTTTTATACTTAGATTTTTGCTATAACTTTGCCATTTCTTAAGATTTCTTTATCAAACTTTCAAATTATATTGCTTATGTCAAAAGGGTTGTGATGCCACCAAAGTTTGTTGGTCAAGGTCATATTTGACAGAGTTATGCCCCTTTTTACACTTAGATTTTGTCACAAAATTGTTGGTTATTCTGACAAAGCATAAGAGGGCGACACAAGTGTTCTACTGAACACCCATCTAGTTAGCTGTACGCGTTGAACAAGACCCAAGTTTTTGAAAATCGATCTGAAACCTAGGATCTCGGGATTATGCTTTTTCCGGCTTTGTTTTGTCTTTTTTTCATTTATCTAAGAACCGAGCTAACAAAATAATATGTTATTTCCCCCGGATCTTAACTTTCGTATTTTACCACTGAAGTACCCGGGTAAAATATGAAAATTAAGATCCGCCATCAGAGGAAATCATATTTTGTCAGCTTGGTTCTTAGATAAATGTAAAAAGACAAAACAACGCAGCGGAAAAGGCATAGTCCCGACCTTGAGCTCCTATGACTGAAATTATGGACACACGGCCTTGTTGAATAAGGTCGGTGTATATTTTCGAAATTTCCGGACCCGGAAGTGTTATACCTTTATAGTGATTTTTTTAAAAATTTCATTACTTTGCTTTAGTATATCAGTACACGGGGTACCAGGGTAGTAGAGGGGCCTCTGGGGGATGGGGTTCATACCCCGCGCCGGCTACTTGTGGGTGTGGCATGATACCTGAGCACATGCACAGGTATGCTAGGCCCTATGCTACTTGTGCATGTGCGCGGGTATAGTATAACAATATTAATTAAGTTTAGATTTGAACAGTTTGAGAACGAAGGAGCAGTTTTTTTTAGATATTGTATACACAAGTAGATGACTTGTATAGACCTTTGTACTTAAACGATTTTTCGATATCCAATTTGTGAAATTATACAGGAGTATAATATGAAAAATTGGATTTTGGAAATATGATACCGTAGTAGTTGGTATGCCACAAAAAAGATATACACTTCTTATCGGCGGTTGATCACTAAGTGACTGAACAAACAATAATTGAATGTATGGTATTCTTCACGTCAAAAATTGTCACCAATGCTGAGACGGGATACAACTATTCATGTCAGTTTCTTCTCTATTTCTATCATGATAGCTAGCCCATAAATATTTTGCAACTCCATTGATGTACGGTTTCGCATTGGTAACATAAATCATGTAACTGTTCACATGAAATATATGTATTAGGTCGAGATAACCCATTTGTTTTGACGTTTAGTAAACGGTGAGAGTGGTGATTTGGTACTTGCAATGCCAATCTTGTTACAGTTTCCAGTGAAAAGAACTATCCGCATAAAGTACATGAACATGGTCACCAATTTAAGGGCAACGCTAATGCCACAGTGTAAAATGAAAGCGTATCCTAAATTTAATATTTTTCTTATTTTATGATATTTTAGTCTCAATTTGGTAACATATAAATTAGCAGTTTTAAGCGTATGCATGCGGCTGTATCTGTTTGTAAGTGTTGGATTGCGTGTTTAAGTGTTTCGTGTCTGGTCAATTAAGGTTTTTGCAAAATAAACACTTGTTTTCCTCAATCAAATCAAGAGACGGAATGTGATGAGCTAAAACCTTTTCTTAAATATATCTTACTATTTACTAGCTATGTCAAGCATGACATAACACTGCTTGATTAATGTGGGGTCCTACTTTTGGAGTACAGTATACATAGTGTTAACTGTTAACGTTTGCAGTTTAAAGTTTTATAAAGTTATTTAAATGGTTAACTACTTGACAGAAAATACTACTCTGAGGACATTTGAATAGATTGTATGAAGCATAAAACATATTTCCGCAGATAATAAGACGCTCTCATGCTCAAATGACAATATAAAAGAGTTAGTAATTATTCTTAAGAAAGATAGGTCGGATCCACGTATATTAGGCAGTTAACATTATGTACAAGTTTCTTGTTCACGACATTAAGATAAGTACTATTTATGATTTGTAAAATAATTGTTCATATACTCAGTTCCAAAAGAAAGTGTGCACTTTTTTATTTCTCCATTTTGATAAAACGTATTGGTCTCGAATTTCGAACACTACCTTTATACATGTACACAATTTTGCTATCGATTGAATGTGCTGTCAATGCACAGGCAATTGAGCATAAAATGCTCTAAATTTTGATGCCAAACATCATAATATTTCTGTTAAAAGTAATACATAAAATTAACAAAAACCTGAGTGCACACTTTCTTTTGGAACTGAGTATATGTAAACACCCACAATTGAGCAACTTTTGTCAAAATTTATGTGACAAAATATCAGATAATTTTCTTGCACGAGAATAGAGCCTGTTCTATTTTTTCACAATTTATTGGCTGTCAACTTAATGATAAAAGTGTTTTAAGGGAAAAACACCTGTGGGTGAGATATTTCAGGTACAAATTTTATAAATTGTGTGCACAATGGTTTGGTCAAAGGAAAAAGTTGATCTTCTGATATATTATAGCAAGAAAAGGAACATCTATATAATTCAAGTTCAAAGGACTATCACAATATACAAAAAAGAGAGTTTTTAAGATGAAATTTTAAAGACATTTCAATATGTATTGGTCATTCATTGAACAGCTATCATCATATAAAGATGTTTTCTCAATAAGAACACTTAATGCATTTCTTTTAAAAAAATAATCCATTATTTTTATATTTTCTTTTAAAATGCAGAAACTCCATTGCTAAAGACAGTATTTCCCGCTATTTTGTCATTAATTGTCCAAGCAATTCTTGCTAGACCTTGTGTAGAAATATTTCTTGTACAAGCCATAACTTTGACTTATCTTAATGTCTTATCCAAGAAACTTGTTTATATGTTAACCCTGCCCAACATAAATTGTAAATACCTAAACGCAACGGTTTTACTGTTACAAATTATTTTTTGCATGTTCCCTGTATTACAAAATGTGAATGTGGTTGGTGGCATTGTTACAAACAAGACTTTGCAAGGAAATTGTCAATTGCCGTAAGAGTATGCGCCAGATTGTTTAAGTTAATAGCTGCAACTTAGTTCTAGACACTTAAGTAAAGAAACTTATATTATTTTCGGCAGTATGTCATTGTATATATAATTGCACAACGCAGACATGTTGTCGTTCTCTTAGACATGTTTAGAATAATGTATCAAGAAGAGGACAGCATTTTTTTACTCAAAGTGACCCAGTTCCGAACGTTACCTAGAAATAATTCAGACACACATTCTGACCCATTTTCATGATGATTAGTTAATAAATGTGGCCTCTAGAGTGTTAACAAGATTTACTAGAGTGTTAATAAAGCAAGTGTGATCGAACAGCTGATCACA
>JAFMSR010000007.1:21484697-21909731 GCA_022818135.1 Saxidomus purpurata
AATGCTTCCCAATCTATCGAAATTGCCTGTGAGGCTATGACAGAAAAACAGTATATCATAGCTGCAGCAGTCCCGGACAAGCTATTCTGGACCGGAGTCTGGCTGGATGGAAAAGTTTTTGATATAAAGTGCCCAGGTAGGCATGCGTACTGTACAGCAAATACTCACCGCATGGCACCGCTTTCAGACCTGAACTCCATGTCCATAGGACAGCTACTTAGTGTGGAAGGTGCCTTTGTGACAACAGATGGTGACTCAAGGTCAGCTGCTGGAGTCGCTGAGGATATGCGTATGTTTGATCCAATGTGGAAGGTTGAAAAAAAAACGCCAGGCAGACCCAGTTCACTTTGGGCAGGCACAGTTTCGGCATTGCTACGGCGCAAACTTCAGTGCTGGTATATTTCCAGCTGGGGAGACCAGAGAGCAACGGCAACTCAAACAGAAGGCATTAGCTTGTATGTAAAGGCTAAATGTAGTTGTGTGCTAAAGGAAACGATACAAACTCATACCGGGGACATAAACAACAATAAAAGACAATTACCTCATATTCTTTATGCAACTGTGAGCTGCTATGCCGAAGACTGCTCCAACTGTAAACGCTATTCCTATGTCTGTTTCGGAGGAGTTACAAACAACTGCTCCTTATTTCTTGCCAGTCACAGTATCACTAATCTGTGTCTACAATTGATATTTGATATTGTGAAGATGAAGACAAGTGTATTGAACAACTAAAATTGGGCACCAGTACCAAGAACCGTGAAGCTGTAAACAGATCGATCAGCGTCTCTCTGCCAAAAACAATGACTTTTCGAGGAATGTAGGTCTTCATGGCCGCCTTGCGTTAACTACTCACCGGCTGAACAATGGTATTGCGGTCAGTGCTGAACAGAAATAAGATCACATGTGTTTTCACCTCTCCGAGAAAACACCACATTCCCTACATCAGGTACAGAGGGAAGAGGAATACCATTAGGATTATTCCAGAAAACCGGAAAATGTAAAACATAAACTGCTTTCAAAAGGCCGGCACCTGCAAGAACACATACAATATAAGAAAACTCATTCAACAAAGTCAGACTACAGAAAAAGACAATACTCCATCAATTTATAAGAGAGATAACACATATCACAGTTACTCTCAGTGACAATTGAATTACCTCCCACGTCTGTTCCTCCATCATTCAGCATGCATTTTGTGAGGCGCGTCAGAGTGCAAGTGGAATACATCTGTGCCTGGAAGGACTTCCATTGAACATATGGTGGCAAGGATATAGTGGTCTAACCCTATTGAATCTTGATAGAAAAATAAAAGCTTTATCTTGTGTAGGACATTCTCCAGACCTTATTCTAATCCATTGTGGTGGTAATGATTTAGGACTAACTCCATTACACAGACTGCGCTCAGGTATACACAGCCTCATACACAATATCATTGAACAATGGCCCTGTGTTAAGCTGGTTTGGTCGGAAATTTTGCCTCGAACTAGCTGGCGGTACTCTGCCAACAGTAGAGCCATGAACCGGTCAGGAAACCGTTTGAATAATCATGGGGCTTCACTGGTCTGCCACCATGGCGGTTTTTATATCAAGCACTTTCATCTGCGCACTGTCAATGGCAAACTATTTTAGCCAGATGGTGTTCATTTAACAACATTAGGAAATGATGTGTTTCTCAATAACTTAGCTGCAAATTTGCAGTCTATAATTCTGTCTCTCAGGAATAGGGTCAGTCATTAAGGGTTTGAAGTTGCGTACTTATATGCCAAAATGTGACTGTTTTAACAGGATTTGTTTGCAATAGTGTTTGGATTTGCTGAGTTCCTCAATAACTTGTCTGCATTTGCAGTTCTTATTTCTGACTCTTGGGAAGAGTGACAGTCAATGAGGGTTTATAATGGCAAATGCTTGGACATCTTTCAGTTGTATATATATATATATATATATATATATATATATATATACCTTTTCTTATATTACTGTTTTGAATTACTGCAGTGCTTAGTTTCATTATGGCAGATTTGGTTTGGTGCACGGCTCTGTCTCGCTGAGGGCCACTTTATTGGCGGTGGCTGCGTCATGCCGGTTTTTTTGTGTCTGGCATGTCGAGGCCATTTGGCGGTCAGCGAAATATTTTCAGAACAATAAGTTTTCAGAGTCCAATCTCTGTTTCCCAGGGTTGGGCTCAAATAATGTTAGACTTTGTAAAGTCAATATATGATTTGACATGTTGTTGCTGTATACTTACTTTGTTGCATTATTTAGGGCTAGCCATTTATATTTGTGGGCAGCCCTATCTTGAGCCGTGGCCAAACATTGCCAAAACTTAGAGGAAATAAATATCAGTATTAAAACAGATAGTTGTGTCATATGTAGTGACTCAAGTATATATACATGCGAGTTTTATGTTGTGACCATTTTTGTCTGTTGTTTGCCTATGTATTTTACCGCATTATCCAATAAAAGGAAACACTGCAACAATGGCTCTGACATCTTGGATATTTGGTTGATACGATGCGAATAATTACCGTCTGCAAAAGGTTTATAGCCAGAGGAAGCTGCCCGGCTCACACATCTCAGCCTATCAGTGTTTGTACTATGCGGCTCTAGGTACAAGTGTTCCGGCTTGACACAAAGCAAGCTGTACATGGCACAAATTGGAGACTTCCAAAGCTGACTTTACCGATAAAAGTATATGGTGGACCAAGTATTGCAGCTTGTGAGCATGCATGGTGAACCACTTTACATCTGGAAATTTGGCATTGATGACTCCGTAGCCCACAGGTTCTTTCTTAGTTCAGCCCTGCCAGATATGGCAGCACTTGTCATTAATTAATGATTTTTCACTCAAGTTTGCTTAGTATTTTTCAAAGAAAAACTTCATTGTAACTTTGAAATTCAAACATAGGCTGTGACCTATGTAAGAAATGACCTTTGGAATATTTATAAATGACATTTTAAAGTGAAAGTAACTTTTTACTGGTTTTTACAAAATATTGTATATTATTATTATATAATTTATACATAATATATAGAAAATTAATCACAATGTAATATCACTGCACTGGCATATTTATATATCACATCTGCACAGTGGCAAAGTTTCATCAACATATCTTCAAAAATAAACGAGTAATTAAATTTTCAAACATGCCCACCCCAACCAGAATCCATTAAAAAATTATCTATTCAAATAATATCTAGCATCTAAGCTTTTTTATGGAATAACTTCCTTACTGTGGTCAACCAGGGGGCACAACTTCGTTCCACATTAAGGAAATCGCAATGAGAAAATTGCAGTAGTTTGTACAACTACTTTTATAACAATCTCAATAATTCGTTCAGTATCTGTTGATAAGACGTACAATCTTACGTAGTATATTGTGTCTCCGATTTCACGTTGTAAAAAAAAAACCACACAAATGAACGAAATAAGATATGCTTTATTCACATAGATATCTAACACTTTCATAGAGTGACGTACATGTACCTGTGCTTTATGAAAATTAACCGGTATGGATTCCATTCACACATTATCCGCCTAATCGGTTAATTTTCCAGTGAATCTCTATCATAAAAGTCATTTTGGACAAATAATGATGGTCAACATTCTTACGGGGAAATGTGTACAATTATTAACATGTCGTTGGTCGATAGTTTTCCCTGTTATGGTAAAACTAGATAGGTTGGTGCGTTTGCATGACTGCCATATCAATCATATCACTATTTCTGATGCAAGGTTCAATACGTTCTCTCACTGTTAACTTTGCAGATTCATTATCTTCACGATTCCACCTTTACAAGTTTAAATTTATAAGAATTTAAGCTTTACGAATAGTACGTTGGTACCATTTCGTTGGTCTCGATATGAAGATTTTGATTTCAATAGTTTTGACTATATCAGCTTACGATTTCAACCATAAATCTACTCTTTAGACATCATAGATAGATACATGTAGATAGTTTATTGAACAAAAGGTAACCAACCCATGAGTTCCTACATGGTAAACATTGAATTACAAAAAAGCACATAACAAGTCAAAGGCGATTAATTTCATAATCAATACATATATCAGATTTCTTAAATTATAACAGGTGGGTTTTTATTAAAATGTATTGTCAACGAGGCAAGTAAAAATTCAGTAAATGGATGACAGCATGAACTATTCTTTTATGTACATGAAAATATTTAACTGCGTATATTCAATGATCATGTATGGAGTACTTTTCTATTTGAGGAGAAAAATGTTAATTATAATAAATTGTTTCTCTTAGTCAAAAAGTCTGACATACAAAAGTAGACAGTTTTCGTAATATTTGAAGGTTTCCAGATGTTAGCAACTCAACAAACTTTGGAATATTTGGGTGTTTCCAGTAATACTTCTTAATGTACTGCCTCCTGAAGTCTGTGTAAACTTGACATTCCATAATGAAGTGAAATTCATCTTTAAGAGTGTTGCATATATGACATTTCCGTTCATTTCTAGCGATTTTATTTGGTTTATGTCATCTGCCAGTAATCTATGTGCAGATAATCTCAGTCTTCGAGATGTTAAAGTAAATTTTACACAAAACATGATGTGGTCATGAACGTATTTTGAGGAGTATAGAAAACAAGAGTGATAAAGTAGAAAACATATTTTAAAAAACACGTAAATTGTGTTGCAACTAACTTGAAAGTTTTGCTTTTTTCTGTATGGATGGATACGTTTGCACATTATCATAAACGTTTGCATAGAATAACAATTTAACAATTTTTGTCTCTACAAAAGATCCTTGTAAAATTATATTACATATTGCTATATATCACAAAAAAAAAACAAGTAACTATTGTTCACCGACTGTATACCACGGTGTATCTATTTATGTCTTTAAATCTTCTTGTTTCAGTTTTTAACCAATCAGAATTGAAACAAGTGTAAAACATTTAGGCCCTACCCCGTCTGGTCTCCAAGGACAAAACGACCGAATTCACAATTTTCTAAAAGTACATTTCTTTAGAAAACAACGTACATGTATCTGATTACACATTCAACAATCTAGGGAAATTACCCTTTAACTATAGAGGACGTAAATAACTAGATAAATTGGGATACTCATATATCAGGTGCAGTTATAATAATTACGTTTAAATAATTTGTACTGAATTAACACGAAAGAAAATGCTACTTTTGCTTTAAATGATACGTAGCCTCAGAGTACCAATTATCGAGAGTTTGCGTTTATTTCAAAGTTGTTTGGAATTTCGATCATCGTTTGATTTGATAATAATAATAATAATAATAATAATAATAATAATAATAATAATAATAATAACATCTTTATTTAACGAAGGATGCACATTTAGATACATATAAACAATACACATACCTAATATTTCAATGTGGCCTTCTGCAACAATAAAAAACATATATAGCTCATGTCATTTGAAAGGCCTGACATTTGCTATAGTAAATTGTCTTCATTTCAATCTATTTTTAGCAGACGATCTTGTAAAAAACTACGATTTTTCCTTGTATGGTGATTTTACCCATGCCGGAAAACTCAGTCTGGCACCCCTTCTATGCCAGACGATTCTCGTAAATTACTTGTGACGTATTAACGTTATAAACAATGTGACGTCACTTTCCCAAACACAACGTCTGAATATCGTTTGTCTGTAAAATTTTTATGATAATACATCATTTTGATCATTTTGCATTTAGAAATATGCTTTAAAGTGCATGACGGTATGCAAGAAAAAGTTTATATCATGAGACATTTAGTTCAGATCGAAATATCCGTCACCTCGGGTAACTGTTTTGCAGGAACTCGGCAGAGCCTCGTTCCCGCCAAAACAGTTACTCTCGGTGACGGATATTTCGATCTGAGCCGCGTGCTCGTAACAGAAACTTTTATCAAAAATGCAATATTTTTCTTAAGAAAGCCGTGTTGTTAGAGAAATGGAAAATTATACATGCGGCATGAATGATTTAACGGCGATTTTATTTAAAGCAAAGAGGCCAAGACGCTGATGTGCGTGCTTAAAGGGCAAGAATGGTGCCACCAAGGTAAAACGAGGACCTCCAAATCTTGAAGGATAATTAGGTCACCACACTGACAATGTCAAAAGCTGGGAGGAGTCAATCATTGTGAGGACGGGGGTAGCGACCTTTCCTTCTAGGGATATCTATTAGAGGTAGAACTTATCTGATCTGCCTCCTTAAAGTATGATCGGGCATTGACGAGAGATCATAATCTTAACGTTTTGTTCAATATTTATTGTTTCTAAAATGTAAAACATAAGAAAAGAAAAACATAGCCCTATCTCAAGCGAGATAGGAAGAAGTAGAACAGCATCCCTTTAATCAAAGATCAACTTAGTAACTTTTCAAACTACCTAATACACGGGTGGTTAACTCCTCCCACCAGCACAAACTGTGGTGAAAGGAAACTGTGGGGTGTGAACTTCCGGGGTGGTGCAGCTGTGAAAAATAAATAACAAATGTGAATATGAGTTTTGTAAATTTTCTTTTAAGTTATTTTAATGAGGAAATTAAAATAATCGGGGAACGTAGTCACCAGTAGAAATGTTGTGACTACCGTTTGAATGAAATTTCGAAACAAAATACCAAACCTTGTAGTCTCTAGTACGTTTATAAGTTGGCAACAATCTCGATTGTCAAAAACCAAAGTTAAAATGTCCTTATTGTTTGGTCCCAAATCCCGTTTTTCCAAATATATTTGAGAAGCCATTTACGATTGCATGTATAAAGTAGCCATTTCTTGTCACTGGACGATACGGCGAGTAAATATAAGATCTTTCTATTTTAAGCTCTGTCGGCACTGTTGTTAAGTCAACCGGAAACATTTGCACACATTTAAGACAGCTTTTTACCAGGATGCCTCTTACAAATTTTAATGATATTCCGTAGAGTGATTAATGAGAAGAAGTCACTTGAAGCAATTGAGGGCGGGCAGACCACGGACGGACGACGGAAATTCATCTTTTTTAAAAGCTCACCCTGACCCAGTGGTTCAGGTGAGTTAAAATCTTTATATGATGAGAGTTGTTCACTATATGACTAATATCTATATTTCATTCATTATGTTTTGTTTAAAAAAGTAGAAGTGCTCTTTTGAGCATACATATGTATTTTAAACAACATAATATACCTGTTCATTGTAGCATTGTTGCCATTTCATCTATTGCCAACCCTCTGTACTTCTTCATTGGGAAAGTCATTATCAGCTGCATTACAAATTAGTTCCCTTACCCAGTATAAATTCACTAAATGAGCAACCTTTTTCCTTTAGTCAAGCAAACATTAGAAGAAAACACAAAACCTTTACTCAGATCTACTTTTAGGGCTCACATTTTCAATAAATCTTTTCTAATCACAGGGTAGACATCAAAGAAATTGTGAAAAAAGCAACAAGCCCTATTCTCGCACAAAAATTATCTCATTACTTGTTAAATATATGTTGACAAAATTTGCTCAGTATGGGCGTTAACATGTGAACAATTCTTTTACAAGTATCTAAATGTCTTGCACAAATAACTTGTTCATATGTAAACACGACTTATGAAAACTGTTGAATTGTGGACAGCAAAAGTTTGGAAATGTGTTTGTCTTTGCCTTTGCTAAACCCTGAATGAGCTTCTCGATACTACTGGGTATGTAAAGGCCATAGAGGCCACAGGGCAATTGCTGCGTTGACACAGAAATAAAATTCGGACTGTGTTTACAGTTTTGCATACAAATTTCAAAATTGTTCTTACAAGCTGACCCATCCTCATGCATCAGTGGTTTGCCAACCTTTCAGACATGAAATTATGTAACGAATGCTCTGGACGTACGAGAATGAAGCTGACCTTGATTGTGACATTTTGACCTACTAACTTATTTTTGAAGCTATACCAATGACATTTTGGCCTTTTGTTGGTATTGCAAGCAAAATTCATAACCGTTTTTAACTTTCATTGAGCGTGAGAGTGACCTACCTTTTTGCTTTTCAACTTACGCCCCTTTGATTTAATCCACATGTACAGTGTTGCAAACAAATGGCAAAATTCTCCTTTGCTGACCTTGACCATGACAAAGATTTGAAAATGTGTAAAATTCAATTTTTTTTTCAAAATTCCTCTTTCTGAACTTGTTTCTAACTAAATATAAAGATAATGTAACTAATTGAAATTACGTGACCTAAACCTTCCCATTAAGGGCAACTCACTAAGGTGAGCGATATATGACCACTTGGCCCTTTTGTTTTTAATTAAGGTTTTAAAGTGAATGATTTAAACTTTAAAAAGCAATGTTTTGATGGAGTTTGTATGGAAAATCTTTATCTAGGTTAAATCGATATACCCGGAAATTTTAAGGGAATCACACTGGACACTATAATTTTGGACAAAAAAAAAGTGTAAGGTTTAATATGCGTTCCATACGAACATAAACGTCAAATGAATGTTCATCGATTTGTTTTCTTTGAATGTTTATAATTCCCGGTCGACCCCTGGGACTTAACCCTGGGTGAACTTGCCAAGACTCCTAACAGGCGCAGGTTGAAGTGAGACAGATGCAGATACACGGAAATCCGGGTATAAGACCATAGCTTTTTATGAAAAGACGAATTTACGAATAGACAACTTGTTTCTTTTACATGACCGGCGTATAGCACTGATACACGTGAGACTCTAGGTTTCTAACCAGTTCATCTTTTGATGGGTCGGACACACTGAAAAGTGTTTCTGAAATTCCCAGTGCCCTGGCCGGGATTCGAACCAGATTTGTAGTCCAAAGCGATAACCAATCGACCACCCTACCACCCATGTACATCTATGAACATTGGAACAGATGTCGGAGCGTCATTTTATCCAAAACCCAATACCACAAATTTTCCGTGGACACATGCAGTGAAAATCATATAAAAATATAGACAAGAAAATACATGTATAACAGATATTCAAAATCTAAGACAAGTACGACGTTTGAAAACATCCAAATTATTTTTACGTGAATTTCATTTAGCTTAACCTTTATTCTGAGCTGAAGACTTTATAAGAGATAATAAGGGTTTAATGTTTTAACTTAATCGGTGGTGAAAAGCTTTATATATCGTCTGGTGAACTAGCAGTTATCATATAGGATATTTTGCTTCAATTATTTTTCTCTAAATGCATGTTTAAAATTTATGTGAAGTTATATTGAGCCTTTAAAACTACACTTAAAGTTAGTATTTATCCTGGGCTTTTATTTCAATGTAAATGTCAAAGCTTTATTATACTAGTTATATTGGAGGAGTGTAATCTACACAAGGCATTCTCATAAGAAAAGAATTCTACCTTGTTCTGATTCAATGTGTTCGAATGTATTAAGAGGAAACATAATATACAGAAATTGACATAACATAAAGGACTTAAGTCGGTTTCTGCTCATCTGACGTTTACAATTATATAATCATCATAAATATTAAATCGTTGAATATTTATTCTGTATAAAATCTGTTCATCTAAAATAGCTTTTTTCATGTATTATTTTTTCAAGTGTTTAATTTCAAGTTTGTAAGAGAAGATCGAAATAACGTTATCACATGTAAATTTACAGGTAAGTCTATTTTTTTATCTTTTTTAATATATGCAAATAATGTTGGATACATTATTATGTATTAGCAATAGTTACTATAATTCCAAGTAGATACTATATACATTTTGTACACGTACGTTTCAATAGTGGTATGCATTACAGTCTGTTTTTCAACATTTATCACAGTATTTGCACTGAACAAGTCATATGATGAACAAGACATATTTTAATGGAAGGTATCAGATACGTCTGGCCTGGAGCTTGGGTCTTACGAGCTTGGCACTGGTTTGTTGAAACTTGATATTGTTTTTTCTTCTTGAGAGGGGTGTGTTTGCCTCTCTTCTGGCTTCTAAAAACTGATCCTGAAGATCTTCCAGGTAATCACTCAAGCATGGCTTGTAGTCTCCCGATAAATACACTTACGTGTCGCTTTCAGAATGACCGCATCGATGTTTTTGATGACTTGAAACTTGAAACTTGAAACTTTTTATTTAATTAAACGCCTGTTTCTATTTAACAATATTCAACGGCGTTGTACAGTACATATAAATAATAAGAATAAAATTGTGAATGCATAAGAATATGTGGATCAACATCAAATGAAATAAAAGCTTTTACATACAATTCCAATTAACATATTTTTAAAAAATTGCAGAGACCATAAAATGATAAAACTGATTGATATACATGTAGCATGAGATAAGATTATTTACATACATGTAACTTGATTACAAATAGATTAAAAAGAATAAAACATTCATTTACATTGCACATTCATCACACTGTCAGTCATCAGTTATACGTTACTCATGTTTATCTCATTTCAGACTTTATAAATAGTAATTCAAACTTTCTGAAAAAATGTGTTTTAAGATTTCTCTTAAATACATCAATATTCTTAGATTGTTTCAACTCTAATGGCAGCGGATTCCACAATTTTGGACCAATAGTTCCGAAACTTCTGTCACTAAATGTTTTTCTTTTATTGAATGGAATAACGTAGCAGTTCTCAGAGGTTTTAGCTGAACGTAGTCGGGTATTTGGTACTTGTTTGGTTAGGAGTTCAGAAAGGTATTTTGGAGCATGACCGATTGAACAATTGTATACAAAAGTCAAAATTTTATATTCGATTCTAGATTTGATGGGCAGCCAGTGAAGGTCGAACAATGCTTGCCTTGAACTGTCAAATTTCTTTCGTTGCAGAACTAACTTAGCGCACATGTTTTGAATACGTTGCATTTTTTTCAATTCAAAATCGGATACACCATAAAGAATGACATTGCAATAATCCAAGTGTGACATTACGAGTGCTATAACTAGTATTTCAGCTGCTTCTTTGGTGAGGTATTTTCGGATACGTTTTATTCTAAGATAGTTTAACATTGCAGTACGGCACTTTCGTTTGACATGTTCCTTGAAATTTAGTGTTTGGTCTAGAAATGCGCCTAAATATCTAATGGACTCCTCGGAGTTGATCTTATCTCCGTTAATACAAATGGATTTTAGGTGACACTTTTCGAGTTGTTGAGCACTTCCAAATGTTATGAATTCTGTTTTCGATGAGTTCATCTTGAGTTTATTAGCGTTCATCCAGTTGTTGATATCAATCGCACCATTTTCTAATTCAGCGATTGCAGAAATTTCACTATTTTCTTCAGTCGGTTTAAAACGTTTGGTTGCAGTATGGTCATCAGCAAATCCATACACCGATAATCCAGATGGAATCACGTCAAACAAGGTTCCCGCATACGTTAGGTAGAGCCAAGGCCCTAAACAACTACCCTGGGGGACACTGCACTCTAGTTGCCGTGGAGCTGAGACCGCCGAGTTGACACACACGCGACAGCCCCTCGGACGAAGGTATGAATCAAGCCAGCTGATTGATTGAAGTTTCTGCCATCTACACATATAATTCTGCAGAGGTCGTCAGTTAATTTTATGAACCCCAATTGGCCTTCTTGTAGTTCCATGGAGGAAAGCTTGACTCGTTCCTGGTTTTATAATTCATGGTGAGGTAAACGGCAATGTCACCGCCTCCAAGTTGTTCATCTATTTCCCTTTTAACATGACTATCTTCCGTAATTTCTGGACAATAGGCCACATATGTATATTTGCCGCACCTCCAAATGTTTACCGGTGATTAGCCATATTCCAAACTCTGAGACTGGCTGTTAAAGTCACCTATGACAAGATATTTGGCACCCTTAACAAGGATAGAATCCAAGGACAGAGGTTTGTAATTTGGAGAGTACAGGTTTACAACATCCATCACCTTGTCCCTCAGTCTAAGGCTAAAATCCTGGTATACGGTGTCCTCTATGTGCACATTGGTTTGCACTGCGCCATTATTGTTTCTTACCAGTGTAAGGAGTCCTCCTTTTGCTGCAACGAAAGCACTGATAGCCTCATACCTTGAAGAATTTTGACTTCGTAAGTTGAGTCTCTTGGATGCAGCAGTTTGGATGTACTTTTCATACAGGATATTTCAAATTCTGTCCTTTTGCGTTCCAATACATAACTCTGAAAAAGGTTTGCTTTGGCTTCTTCCATGTCGTTGTATGGTTGGTAGATTTCCGCCTTTTCCTAGTGGCATTAAGTCGAGGTGAGTAATTGCCGAGGCTCAGAGCCCGACACTGGTTCTCCCTAGAAAGACCTTAAAAATCCAGCACATCCCTAATTGTGCACACATTTAACGAGGCGGCGTACCATAAACGCAAGAGGAAACAGTCATTTTCTAGTCTGACAAGAGTTAAATATGTGACAGCAATTTTATCGGGCTTATTGAAAATTTTCTAAGGGTTTCAGTTTGGCTTCTGTACAAGTACTGTGTTTTCTTCGATATTGATATTTTCAGTACAAACTTTTGACTTTAACTGGCCATATTTTGAACATTTCGGGATAAAGCTCTTTGGAATGATCATCATTCATTTGTCTGGGTAACTATGTATTTCATTCCGTAAATAATTGGACATAGATGTTGGTAATATTTGAAATACATACCCCATCGATGATCAAAAAAATAAACCGTGTGCTGTACGTGGGAGCGCACATGTGCTTCTGTATACGCATTAATAAAATTTGAAGTGAACGAAAATGTTATCATGATTAACGCTACAATACCATTAGTTTGTATTATATTTGTATGACAAGACACTACGCGCCTGTCTGCCAGCCTGTCTGTTTCTTTTGTCTGTCTATCTGTGTGTCTGTATGTCTGTCTGTCTTCTGTCGTTAATAGTTTGTCTTTCCATTATACTTTTTTTCCGCCGCTTTGTTTTATTTTGCTGTTTACGAAGGATTTCACCGTTCTGATACCGTTATGCAAACTGTTTTGTATTTTTCGGTGCAGTCGTATTAAACTCGCTTTTGACCGGATTTTGGAAACCTTGCAATCGCCAATGAAATAGCAAGTAGAATGTATAACATTTTTTGGATTGGAAAATTAACTCTGTAAGGCACCTTTTAATTAGGTAACACCGTGTGAAAAAAGGTCAATAAAATACTCTTGCGTGTTTAGTCTTTCATGATTGGTTTTATACTTTTATTACGTAAATAGTTCATATTTATCAACATAACATGTTGTTACCCTCAAACTACATGTAATGTTCATTATGAGTGTAGAGTAATTAAACCTACTCGACCACTAAATATGGTCAATATTTCGAATAACATGTTCGATAGAAAAACAAGTTTGTTTTCCTGATGCACATGTCACGGCACGAACTTAATCTCAATTGGGGAGAAAAATGTGAACGGCCGGTTAGCTCAGTCGGGAGAGCATTTGCCCTGTAAACGAAGGATTGTCTCACCCTGTAATATTTGGCGCCTTCTTACTGCATAAAGGAGTTTTTACTATGATATCTAGCTACCCATCTCATTCATATATTCAAAATCGCGCCGACCATCTTTTTTTTAAGATAGTTCTTGTTATGTTATGTACTTGGGTTACAAATAACTGTTCTTGGTATTTAAAGTTGATCGTGGTGTAAATGTCTTTCAAAATGCCATTTCAAATTTGCGACCTGACAGTCTTGAATAAAAAAGGACAGTAAAACCTTTTACACACTGAACCTTAAAATATGTTTAACTATTTAGTGATTTGGATATTTGTGATCGTAACTAAGGTTATAGTGGTCTCAAACAGCTTTCACGACACAGGTTAACGCCGTCGCCTTTTAAATAGTTGCAACCATTTAACACCATATATTCAATCAACACAATGTCAAAATTACAAAATAGTAATCCATATACTTTCCTGAAAGACTTTCCTCAATATCGTAAACCAGCGTCAGTCTTAATCTTTTATGAAACCCACAGAAACGTAATACGGCCTACATTTTGATATATATATTAGTTAAAATAAAATATGTTCACTAATAAAGTATGAATAGTCAAGCTAATTTAGTGAAGAATAAAAAGATACTTGGAACGCAAAACGATACTTTATCTAAAGATCATGGATTTGTCTTTTCAAACTGAACGAAGGGGCGTATGAAAACTTATACAATGTTTTATACATTTTCCGCACATAATTCTACCTGCCAGAATTGAAATACCGCAATTTATAATCACCGTATTGCATGTTTTATCAATACAGAGCATCAACTCTATTTGAGTATGTAACCTTACGTCGTAATTTTTGTAGTTATACGAGACAAAACGCAATATTGAATAACATTATTTAGATTAATGTCTAGATACCGTAAATACTTTGAGATTACAATCAGAAAAAATACGTTGTAAAACACAAAGTATTTACAGTCTGGGTAACTTGGTGAAAATAATTAGATACAAAGCAAATTTTACATAATTATCTAAAATAAACACATGGAAGCTAGAGTTCCAATGAGCCTCCATGACCCTTGATATAATTAAATGTGATTTGATATTCTTATATACATTTGCACAATTTTCCGTAACGACTCAAATAATTTCCGAAAACGACAGATATTCCTGTCAAAAAAAGGTGTAAACCGCATCTAAAGATTTTAGGCTTAGTGAAAGTAAATACGCATCTGTAAATCAAGGGCCCCTTGTACACTGGAACTGGGACATATCTGATATCTTGCACTATCCTACCTACTCCTGTTTTCGCTATCGAGGTTTCTACCAGGTGCAAGTTGAAAAATAGAAGTTTTTAATGTTAACTGTTTACTTTTTGGGTTGACAATGATTCAAGAAAAATAGAACAAGGCGAAGTTTTATCGAAAATTCTTTGACTATTGTCACACTAATTTCGACTTTTCTACAGATATTTTAACACGAAATGTAGAAAGTAAACAATATGTTTCTTCTTTTCTTCTTCAGACAGTCAGTAGAAAACTGGAAACGTTAAAGTTATACTATGACAGTTGTCACACTAATTTCACTAATGAAACAAGAAAAACATTGATGCATAGCATCAAGTCGGCACTGAAGATTCTGAAGACCTAAAAGTGTCCATCCGAAAACATTACATCCTTGATGTAAATTTCCTGAAAACCCTCTTACCATCGTGAACCCGCAGCTTTTGTTTTGTACTTGTAGAACCCGTCTGATAAAAATTCAGGGATCCAATAGTTTCAATACACTACGCTGGAAACCAAACTAGAAAAGTTTACTGCGTAGGAGCGCCGTTTTGTTGCAAGATCGAACCCACTTTATTGATTAATTATGGGATCGAATTGTATAAAAATGTTGATTTTTATGAAACATGATATTTCATTTGCATAGCGATGGAATATTTCATCATTGTTTCAGGTAAATGCTTAAGTTTAATTAACCTAAATTTCAATAAATTTTATTCAATAAAACGACATAATAATAAACAAATATAATACTCAATGACAACCTGTCCCCAACTTTTGCGATAACTTTGACAATGTCAAATATGGTTCTGAGCGCCGACTAATAATTCAGGACGGAAACACCACGATTCTGATGATGAATAGAATTTAGATGAATATCAAATGCAAGCATGGGTCCAACCTACCCGTAGAACTGATAGTGAGGAAAATGAAATGTTAGAGGTCTTGTAAGTTGTTAACAATTTTTAATTACATTATACGGAAAACGCCCGAGAGGGCTTGGACCGTCTTTAGATAAAATAAGCGAAAGATGGAGATTAAGAAAAATCAAATACATAAAATAAAAAAAATACTGTGCAACTGCTTTTTCGTGTCCGAAAATGTCAGCTTCCCGAAAGCTGTGAAACGCTCTAAAAATAAAGCAATAAAGCGCCAAAAATGAACTACATTAAATTTTGTAGATTATTTTTACGTCCCGGTCTAAAATTTCACTTGCTGCATAAGGAAATATCGTTGTCGTCATGATGGTAATTTTGACATTGGCAACCACCGTTGGTCATAAGCTATTTAAATGTAAAAAATGTAGAGCTAGCTGATTTAAGTTAGAAATAATAACAAAATGCACAGTCTGCCTCCGTGGTCGAGTGGTTAAAGTCGCTGACTTAAAATCACCGTAATTTCTCATAGATTTAGGGTCATGGGTTCGAGCCCTGCTACCGACCATGTCTCTTTATGTGAGAAAGTTGGCAGTTTCTTTCGGAGGATATAATTGGTCTAGTACTGTAGTACTAGTTCTTCCCAGGAACAATGGTTAGGTAAACTGTCCGCCTGTTTAAAATGACCGAAATAAGATCGATACGGGCGTTAAACTCATACAACAACAACAATAACAAAATTCCTTGTGTACATTTAAATGAGCACAATTGCAGTCTTAATCCTGTCATTCACCTAAATGACAACATAAGGTCTGTTTCATTTGACCACAGTTATTGTAAAATCCTATCCGAAATGTTCATACCCACATACATGTATTCCCTTATGAAAGGCAGATGACGAACATTCATTCAACGTCACATGAGAATTAATGAACTTATTTAAAATAGTGACCTGGCTTAAAGGGAGTAATATGAACAAAGTGAGTCAGCATTTAAGAGACATTTTGCGAAGGAGCTTTATCAATCATCACAAATAAATGGCAGTTACTAGAGTTACAATGCTACTACTGTCAAATGAACACTTCACAGTTCAAAGTCACTGTGCCACGGTGTGTCCGTCTGCACAACCTTAAACACACTTGTCGTGTACAACAAAGACAACACCGAAGTGTTCATGGTGCGATTTTAGGATGGTTTGATGTCCGGCGTCCGTCCGTAATCCACATTTGTTTCAAATGGCATCTCCTCTGATAATACTAGTGCAATGTTGATAGAACTGTAGGTATGTTCCTTGCATCAAGCGCTACAACACTTGTTCAAAGAATTTCATTCAATGCAGAACTCAAGTTGCCATGGCAATGGAAAGGAAAATCTTTTAAAATCTTCTTCTCTGAAACAACATGGCAAAGAACTTACATCGGTTTCTATTCTATAGGAAAAATTTTAAAAATCTTCTACTCTGAGACAAAAAAACCCAGAGCTTCAATATTTGTCATGTAACATTGCCTAGTGGACCTTTAACAAGTTTTTTTCAAATCTTGCGCCTGGGGTCAATATTAGCCCTGCCCGGGGGTCAATTGTTTAACATAGACTTATATAGGAAAAATCTTTAAAAATCGTCTTCTCCAACACCACAAGGTTAACAGCTTAGATATTTTGTGTGTAACATTGTCTAGTAGACCTGTACAAAGTTTGTTCAAGTCTTGCCATTAGTGCCAATACTGGTCCCGCCCGATGAATAACTTGTTTACATAGACTTATATAGAAAAACCTTTAAAATCTTCTCCAAAACCACAAGGATAGAGCTTAGCTATTTTGTGTGTAATATTATCTAGTGGACCTCTACCATGTTTGCTCAAATCATGCCCCTGGTGTCAAAACTGACCGCACTCAGGGGGTAACTGGTTTTCATAGACTTGTACAGGAAAAGCTTAAAAAATATTCTTCTGCAAAACCACAAGGCATAGAGCTTAGATATGTAGTATGTAGCATTGTCTTGTGGATCTCTACCAAGTTTGTTCAAATCATGCCCCTTGGGTCAAGGTCGAGAGCTTAGCTATTTTGTGTGTAACATTATCTAGAATAACTTATAAAATATATTTCTGCGAAACCACAAGGCGTAGAGCTTAGATTTTAGTGTGTAGCATTGTCTGGTGGACCTCTGCCAAGTTTGTTTAAATCTTGCCCCTGGGGTCAATATTGATCTCGCACAGGAGGTCACTAGGTACAGTAAAAACTTTTAATCTTCTTCTGCAAAACCACAAGATTTAGAGCTTAGATATGTAGTATGTAGCATTGTCTAGTAGACCTCTTCTTACTTTGTTCAAGTATTGCCCCTGGCGTCAATATTGTCACCGCCCGGTGGTCGCTTATTTTACAAAAACCTACATAGGAAAACTTAAGAAAATCTTTTTCTCCAAAACCACAAGGCTTAAAGCTTAGATTTTTAGTATGCAGCATTGTTTAGTGGACCTAACCCACGTTTGTTCAAATCATACCCCTTGGATCAAAATTGACCACGCCCTGGGGGTCCCTTGTCTGTATATAGAGTAATAGCAACGTACATAGCAATCAATTACGTCCTTAGCAACCAATGACTTCCTAAGCAACCAGCAACGTAGACTAGTTACCAGCGACAACATTAGCAATCTCTTAATTCCCTTCCAGCCAGTGACTTCCTTAACAACCAATGACTTCTTTAGCAACAACTTAGTCTCCTAGCAACCAGTGATTTCCTTAGCAACCTTTGCATCCTCTTGCTACTAGTGACTTCCTTAGCAACCATTGAAATCTTATCAACTAGCAACAGTTGACTTCTTTGGCAAGCACTGACTTCCCATAGTGACCAGTGACTTTCCCTATCAACCATGCAGTGACATTCTAAACAACTACTTAATCCCTTTTTCTCAAGTGTACGATATAGTGCCATCATAGCCTTCTTGTTTCATGGAATAAAGAAGTGTATTTCATATTTCTCTTTTTGTTAAGTTAATCATCAGTTAAAACCGTTGATATATAGATAAGCATTTTTAGGAAGATATTTTTTTCAGTATGCTTGAAGTTAAGATTAAAGATAAAAATTTTTAATATGTAAACTTCGTCCATATATCCGTATGAAATCAGCCCCGACATTCTCGCGAACAAAATCTAGTTTTTTTCCTTCAAATTATATAAAAAGATTGTACATGTATACAGTATGTGGCACAAGGCTTATTTTTCAACTGGCATGTAAGTTAAGTATGATTACCATAAAAATTAATATAAAAAGGTAATTGAGCAGGTTTAGGACCTCGGCGCAATGTTTACAAATACATGTACTGTTCTTTTGACAGGATTTCATCTTTTCGGCTAATATGACACCAATGTGAACTTTATAAATGTCATTTCACGTATTTACCAACGCTGATCCGAATCCAATTGCCAACATTTCCTGACCAATTTATGTTACTTTAAGCCCCTTGTCGGTTAGGTGAAAACAATTTATGCACATTCTGTTTGGATGAAAATGTAAAGTTGTTTCGTATTTCGGATATTCATGTCATTTCAAACGACAATTTATCATCAGTTTACTTTATTTCTCTCCTTTGACTTCTTATCTCAATGTTATCTCAAAAGGGGTGATTTATACCGTGATCTCGTTTTGCGTAATCATTCAAAGTAGGTTTTATTTCAGTGAAATGTGTCAGGAAGTAAAACAATTTGCTACATAAAAGTATGACACAAAAAGCAACCTTTCTGTTAATTTCGAAATACATGTACATGTATTGAAAATCTAAGAGAAATCGAAATAAAGCTATACAGTAATGTTTTTAAGTATTAGCTGCACATAAGCTTTATTGCATTGGTTTCATACCCGCTCAAATAGTATTGACACGCTTTGGCTTCCATGCCTTTCAGTGTCATTTTAAGCCTAGTCAAATATTCATGCCAACTCCTCTGTGATTCAACATGTTTTACCTTGGAGACAGTTATGATTTCCAGTTAATATTCATGCCAACTCTTCTGTGATTCCACATGTTTAACCTTGGAGACAGTTATGATTTCCAGTTAATATTCATACCACCTCTTCTTGATTCCACATGTTTAACCTTCGAGACAGTTATGATTTCCAGTTAATATTCATACCACCTCTTCTGTGATTCCACATGTTTAACCTTGGAGACAGTTATGATTTCCAGTTAATATTCACTCCAACTTTTCTGTGATTCCACATGTTTAACCTTGGAGACAGTTATGATTTCCAGTAATATTGCGTATTTTTACTCACCACTTTACCTGATTGTTTTTTGGCAAGGCAAAAACAGCCAAAAAACACTTGCTCTGCAAAAATTATTTTCATATTTCTTCTCCGGATAGCATCTTCGCCCGTGATAGCCATTTCTTCTCTAAGTTCAGTTATTTTATTTGCGTTCTCTTTTATATTTTCACCCAGCATTTCATCGACTTTTCCAATCAGATTTTTTCTTTGTTCGTGAATGACTTTTCTGGCCATTTCAAACGACGATTTATCATCAGTTTACTTTATTTCTCTCCCTTGACTTGTTATCTCAATGTTATCTCAAAAGGCCAGAAGATTCTGTCCGGGTATCATGTAGTTTGGTAGACAAGCTTTGTCAATACAGGCTAGTGTCGCCGAGGTGCTAGCTCATTGTTTATTTTGGTAGAGGTGGGGTGTCTATACTTAAGATCATAGTGGGTTCTTTATGGGATGTTTACACCAGGGTCAATGCCACAATAACTGTAATCTGTAATTCGTAAATATATTTCATTAATTAAATAAATTAAGAATATAGAATTCATAAAGGTATCACATCTGTGAAGTAGTAACGATCGTTCATCTTAATAGCCAATCCGAATATAAATTATTGAAAGTATGGCAATACATGTATATTTACAAAATTTAACAAAATATTGCAGTCAACGGTCAGTGGTCTATCAAGGACAATCATTCAAGAAAAGTATTAGATTACACCAAAAGGCTACATTCTTGTAATTAATCATATACACAGAACTCTAACAAAATGTGTGAAGAATCATTTGCAATGCATTACATGTAATTTGTTAATATATTTCAGTAAATAAACTATAAACTATGAATAAAGAATTCATAAAGGTATCACATCTGTGAAGTTGTAACGATCGTCTGTATTAATAGTCAATCGTATTACCTTATAGATGTGTTCATAATTTACAAAACGATAGAGGACAGGTAAAAGTGTATCACATGCGGAGTATCAGTAATATGTTATCGTAGGGTTTAACGTTATACTGGATGCTATCATAAAACGACTACTGCAAAACTACTACGATTGCACACATAAGCCATTATTTGCAGTATATGGTATATAGAATGTATATATAGGGATTGTATGGAAACAAATAACATAGTTGAAGACTTTTATTGCATTCAAAATATAACAACCGCGATACACGCAGATAGATCTGAGCTTGACGTATAACATCTGGAAGATCTTTTGTCTCGATTTCTGTGATTGGTATGTTTTCTGATAACCAAAACATGATGTTTCTCATAACACAAGACATGATGTATCTACAAATGTCTTTAAACACGTTTTTGGCCAAAAGTTTTAAAAACACATACGCCTTTATTTGGACGTCGTTGAAGGACTCGACCTAAGCTATTTCAGCCAGTGTATAACAGATACACCACTGTAGTTTGTCATCAGGGTGACCTTTCCACCTAACAGGGACAACATGTGCGTCCAAATATTTATTTCATTTCCAAGCTATTCACACCAGCGTTACAGCTTACACCATTCTTCGGTCAGTTTTTGGAAGTTTGCACGGAAAGACCATTTCATCATTATATTTCAGGCTTGCTTTTAGAAACGGAATTTTTAATACAAATGGTGCAGCAGGTCCGGTTCTCTCTTCGTAGTATTTTGCTGTCCTCTTCATCCATCCAGTTGATTCTGCTGAAATTCTATCTTCGCACAGCAAAGGTGCAAAAGAATTTGGTTTCATCTTTTCGTTTTGAACAAGATAAGAACCGTCTCACAAGACAAGTGTATCTTTAATTGTGAAAGGAATGCCTAGGTATAATTAATTTCAGACAGGCGTAACAATATTGCGCAGTACGAGTTTCAAATTGAAATTTTACCTGGAACACTGCTGGATCACTGTTGTATTTGTTTGAAGCAATCTCTTCCGAATCTAAACAAATAACAGCTTTGTCTACAAACAGTTGCACTGTGGTGTAACCGAGACGGTTAACATTTTTTCGGAATTTCCAAGATGGCGGACGAGAGTGGATGTGAAAAGTAGGTGTCTTACTTTTTTCCTTGTAACTAGTTAAAAACGAATTTCAGAAATGAAATTCTTACACAGACCGATAGAAAAATGATTTTGCCATTCTAGGCTTTATCCGTTTCATTAAACAGTGTCTACTTTTCTAAATATCGTTGATAAAAGTGAACCAAATGCCGGTGCTCTGAAATGAAGCGAGAGGTCATGTGTGTTTTTACTCGGCAAAAGTTCATTCTTTGATGGATAAGTCCACGAAAACCACTACTCGGTAGATTCTGTTGTTATCTTAAAGAACAAAATACTTTATGTTGATATATGTACAGGAAATGGACAAAAAAGCCACTTACACGAAATATGCTCTGTACGGTCCATATACATATGTTGAACCACACGTTTCTTTCACTGTACGGTTCGTATATGCATAAAACTGTTCGGTGCGTAGCAAAATTTAAACAAAATTACTGTACGGTCCGTATATGAAACCTAGATGAAACAGTACGATGGGTTTTTGTAATATATAGTTTGAAGCTAACATAAACATAAAGAGCTTACATGAGCGTATTGCACTGTAATGATAAATAACTGCAAAAAAATCTAAATCTCATAGGCTACTTTATCAGTTGGTAGATTTGTTGTTAATATTTACGGTAAAAATTTCTTTATACAATATCTACAAACTGACATATAGTTTCACATTGAACTTTCATGATCATTAGAAATCAAGTCATGGCATCAAAATGTAGAAGAACATTGAATGCTAGTTTATTTCTGACAGTATTCATATCATTCAAAATCTCTTATTTACGTTATATATTGTCTTCATGTTCGTTTTCTTCATTTTAAAAGCATGTCCCGGAAGTATCATTTAATCTATACAAATATATACAGTTGTACTTAGCCGGAGCTGTTAAAACTGTTTGCGACAATTAAAACCGTATTTACGGTCGCAAATGTCAAAATCACTAAATAGTTATCCCTTTTCTAACGCACAATGTGTCTAAATGCGATAATTAAAACGCCGTTTGAAGTTTGAGACTATATATACGTTATTTAATAGTCGCAAATTTAAACGACGTCACCGATCAGAAACGACACCGGTCAACAAGTACTTCCGGGTCGTTGTACCTTAGGAAGTAGTTCTTTGGAGATTTGAAGTCTCCATTTTAGAGCTGTCTGTGGATGGCTTGATGAAATGTATAAGTTGTATTTATTGTTGTTCTGTAAATTTTTGGCCATTTCTGATTACTCTAACAGTTGTTTTGTTTGTCTTCTTCAGGAATACATTTTGTGATGAAAGAGTTCAAATATTACTACGCGCCGGCATACATGACAGCTGTGTATTGGTCTCTTTCCTTGTGATTATTGTTTACTTTTATACATACTGTTTGCTTTTCTAGATTTGTTTATTTTATACATGAAGGTATTTACAGAATTGGAGATGTATTCTTCAATGACTGAATATTTTACGTTGTAATTAATAGCCAAAGATTGGCATATTTTTATCTTTTTATAATATTTATGCCTTCTTTTTTGTTTAATTTTCTAATTTTATGTACCTAGACGGGCTTGATTTTTTATTCATATATAAAAGAAAATGATGAAAAGGTTCAAACATATAAAAAGGAAATTTCTACAATGTGTACATAAGCAGCAACATATAATTATCATATAGTTTCATAACATGTACCAATTTCTTACGGACATATTTCTGAGTTAAAAATAACCAGTCGGGATATGAAATGGGAAAAATACATTCAAATGATGCATGGAAAAAGCATTCTAGTTAAATAAAATAATACGTATTATATTATTGTGTTTGTCTCATGGCATAGTACCCACAATCACATATTTTCAGGTGTTTTTTTTGCAGTCAATGATAACTTCATATTCTTACACCACACTGACAATACACCACACTGACAATGCTATTAGTATACGAACTACTTAGTGAAAAGTCTGTTCAAACAAGTAGAAGAGTCGACGTATCATACGTAAATTGTTTCGTTCAATGATTATTCTGCATGTGCGTATTCAACTTTCTACATTGTCAAGTTTAAGTCCATGACGGACAGGCGGCAATATTTTTGCTTCACGTGCTTTGTGGTTTTCTCGCACTGAAAATGGATTCCTGGCTGGTTCAAAGTGCCAAGATACCTTTCCAGACTTCCTTGTCCGTTTACCACGCCTTCGCTCCTCTGTATCGAAAGAGTGATCCCTGAAAAATATTAATTATTATGATCATTTTCATTACCGATATTATTTCCGGAATGAACTCACGCAATACGCTCATGTAAGCACTTTTTGTTCATGTAAGCTTCAAACTATATATTACAAGAACCCATCAGTACGGTTTCATCTACGGACCGTACAGTAATTTTGTTCAAATTTTGCTACGCACCGTACAGTTTTATGCATATACGAACCGTACAGGGAAAGAAACGTGTGATTCAACATATGTATATGGACCGTACAGAGCATATTTCGTGTAAGTGGCTTTTTTGTCCATTTCCTGTACATATATCAACATAAAGTATTTTGTTCTTTAAGATAACAACATAATCTACCGAGTAGTGGTTTTCGTGGACTTATCCATCAAAGAATGAACTTTTGCCGAGTAAAAACACACATGACCTCTCGCTTCATTTCAGAGCACCGGCATTTGGTTCACTTTTATCAACGATATTTAGAAAAGTAGACACTGTTTAATGAAACGGATAAAGCCTAGAATGGCAAAATCATTTTTCTATCGGTCTGTGTAAGAATTTCATTTCTGAAATTCGTTTTTAACTAGTTACAATGAAAAAAGTAAGACACCTACTTTTCACATCCACTCTCGTCCGCCATCTTGGAAATTCCGAAAAAATGTTAACCGTCTCGGTTACACCACAGTGAGTTGGTCAACATCGCATTCAAATATTATGCATATGCTCTCCCGTCTGCTACCGGTCATTTGCACGTAACTGCTTTTTCCGTATTTTTGTGTGTGATAGACTGTAGAGGCTTTTGAACTATTTGTTCCGATCCATCCTCTTTTAATCTTTTTTGTCCAAAGTTGTCGAGTGCTGTTATAACGTTTACAACCGACATAAATTTATAATCACGACTCCAAATATCGTTGATCGGTGTAAAAGTCCACAGTCTTTACCTATTGTACATTGATCATTAAAATCTTGATATTCTATATACAGGGTGTCTCATAATATATGTTACCATTTTGGTGCTTTATATTTCTTTACCAATGTAATACACGCTTACAAAAACGTAACAATGTGATAGGAGACAGAATAAAGTTTTATTTTATATATGACATCAGAAGATTATCTTAAACATAAATCTTTATACAAGTTTCCTACAAAATGTCAGTTTTACAACATGTGTTCCAGATGACGTCCTTTTTGTTGACTTACGACGTCTAGACGTTTCTTGAAGTTAAAAATCACATATTTGCAGGTGCCCGTTGAAATATTTCTTATTTCTCGCTTGATGGATGTTTTCAAATCTTCTAAAGATGCCGGGGCGGGGCTGTACACTCTGTCTTTGAGATATCCTTAGAGGAAAAAGTTCAGTGGACTCAGATCGGGAGAGTGAGGGGGGCGCACTGTATCCGTCCTGTAAGAAATAAAGTTTATACCGAACCTTCTCTCAAGCCACTAGAGTACCTCCCTGGAAGTATGCGGGGTAGCACCATCTTGCTGAAACCACTAGCATTGTTATTAATGTCACCTAACACTCTACGTACAGACCTTTGTGGAGTTTCCGAGAATAACAAATCTCAGTTCGATACTCTCTGAAGTCCTGACTGATTTTGGCCGGCCGGCATTGCTACGGCGTCGATCAATAACTGATCCTGACTGTTCAAACCTTTTGACAATTC
The DNA here is from genome assembly GCA_022818135.1 of Saxidomus purpurata. Lineage (NCBI taxonomy): Eukaryota > Metazoa > Mollusca > Bivalvia > Venerida > Veneridae > Saxidomus > Saxidomus purpurata. The sequence continues at coordinate 21,510,343 of JAFMSR010000007.1, forward strand.
AGTGCGCTTGCATCTTACTGAGTTTCTCATGATCGGTGTACAATTTCTGCATTGAACTGATCACTGTAACTGGTGAATAATTCTAATAATACAGTATAATAATTTATGTGCGCTGCTCCGTGGACAGTGCCATCTTGGAAAAACGACTTGGTTAGACGACGTCGTTGATATCGTCATGACGTCAACATTTTCGCGTATTTTCTACACCACAAAAAGCTTTATTCTGTCTCCTTCAAAATGATATATGACATGACTGCATTTTTCATTATATGTATCTTTTGTAGTAGTTTGTAATGGTAAGATTTGCAAAGTGTTTGGCATTGGCCTTTTATTCATTTTGACTGGTTTATTACAGGGAGTGGACGTATGGTTGTATGCTGCAAACATGAAGTGAACGAAATGTTGAGATGAAACACAATTATCGAAATTGAAGCTATAAACGTGTTTTGGGAGTATTGTTTATCTCGTAAGTTTTTTTCTTTATATTTCATTAAATGCTTGCGTGCAGTATGTGACAAAACTTATTCTTCAATCGGCACGTATGACCATAATTGGATTTGAAATATCAGCGTCGTCATAGTCATATCTACAAGAAATGACGTTTGTAAAGTGCGCATTAGCGTCAAACAATGAAGTTCTGTCACAAAGCAAGACAGTTATTTATAAACATTTCACAGAAACCCAAAACTTAAATAACGTTATCAGACTGATTTTACGTGCCAACATATGTACAACCTTACGTCCCCGCTTACTATGTGGTCATACAATGTAAAGTATATGATATGCTCTTTGTTAAATAATGTATCCTGGTTGCACTGCACAAAATAAACCGCTCGTCTGGTATTGCATTTAGTGTAAGTGTTTTATATTATGTCCTACAAAAGAGTGTTTTTAATAAGATATGACACAGTTACTGCTATATACAATAAATGCAAAGACAGTACTGTCATGGAAAATAGTGTGCTTAAACAAAAGAAACACCCTTTAACTTCGAGCAACACTTTAAACTGTACTTCATAGGAAATAAATAGCACGATTAAGACTTTGTATTTCTACTTTCAGCAAATATAGAATTTTCTATAATTTTTTAGAAAAACATAAATATAGTTCAGCTTTTAAATACAATTCATTCACTTATCATTGGTCTCCTCCTAGTAAAGCGCCCGTAGGTCTGTTGCAATAGTTGGATAAATATTATCAATCCTAAGCACTTTTAGTAAAGCCATTGATGTATCATTAAAAAATATTATTCATCGATTAAACTTGAAATTTGAGGCTTGAATAATTGGCTTTGATGTTGTAATACAGGAACTTCCCATTGTAATATAACTTTATATTGATCAGTTGGTCTTTTCAAGAATTTTGCAACTATAGCATCTAACTACACCAGCTTACACCCAAAAGCGTTCATTGTGGCTCTCCTGTAAGTGATTGATGTCCTTTAATACATTTTTGTTGGCTTCAGAGATATTGGAATCTTCCCCGAACAGGTCATTTACTTCGGTTTTATACTGCGACTGACACATCAAACGCTTCGTCTACAATATTCTGCCAAAGATTAATATCCAAACATTCTCTGAAGTGACAGACATTTCATCGTTGCTGAAAAATATCTACAGTGACGATATAATAATGTTCATTTTCTTATTCACCGTAGATAGTACATCTTGTTTAGGGTTTTCATTTGTTTTATTTATGTCCAATTTCACGTTCGGTAATTTAGCGAACTACATATACCTCAACGATGAGATAACGGAAAAAGCGTTCCGAAGCGACTTCCGAGAGATCTCTGCTGACAGAAAAATCACAACAAAACCGGGAGTGTACTCTTTTATTTGTTATCATAATATGGTACATTGAATCCAAAATTGGGCAATGGTAGACGATGTAGGTACTATTGTACTTTCCTGTTGTGTTTTTACGTGTCTGAACTCTGTCTGTCTGAATTGACGTCGATAGGATGTTTACAAGTTTGATAATATTTGGCCGTGAAGACGTGCAATTCATCATTTTCAATGAGTTCATGTCTGTGTTTTTTGTTTTGCAATAGGAACAACAAAATTGAACCAGGGTTCAAACACTCCATACATACACTTGCCATCTGACAATGATCAAGGTCTAAAGTCACATATAAAAGAAGTTATCGTTGTTATCTGTCAAGCGATAGCTCTGGAAAATAGCGCAAGTCCTTGCGAATTGCAAAAAGTTCTGTTTAAACATCTACTTTCATTTTCTCCAAAAGAGTTTGATGTTTTTGTACAGAAGATCTTACGCCGCAAACCTGCACTATAAATATGTATACGCTTGCTTTATTAATTAAACCAGACAATTTAGCTTGCTACTGTTTGTTCAACTGAAATTTACCCGTTTCTGGCGTCATGAAAAAAATAGTATTTTCAGCGTTGTGGTCGAAGTCAGAATAAGTTAAGAAACGTATCGGATCAATGTAAAATCAATGGAAATTCTCGGCTGGTAAGATCATATACTTTATCGAATATTGGACTTTAATTTTTTTCAAAAAAAATCGCTCATGCTTTGTGATAGGTGTTAATTCTTCTTCTTTGCTTAGAACGAATGCCTTACATGGTAATAAGCTTTGGGCCCAGTTGTTCGAAACTTCAACCGGTTGTTAAACCAACCGTTGATTGACTTTAAATTGAAAAATCTCAAAGTGGACAACACTGTTGCAATATTTTGATTTTGTTTTGAAGAGTTTTTAGTCCTCGTTCTCTTTAATGCAAAATGTTGTTTAACAAGAGCTGTCCCTCACAAGTGACGAATGCCCCCGAAAGAGGTGCCTCAGTATGTGTCCTCTCCATGTACTCAATAAATGTGCTATGTCATTTTAAAATCCTTCCATGCATGACAGAGTAACCATGCATACAGTATTCCATTACTTTAAACACTAAGTGTGACCTTGACCTTTGAGGTAGGGACTTGGGTCTTGCACGCAACACATCCGCTGATGTGCTAGACATTTGTGCAAAGTTATTTTAAAATCCTTCGAAGCATGATAAAGTTATAGTCAAAACACAAATGTATGCATATATACAGGATTCAATTACCTATAAACTCTAAGTGTGACCTTGACCTTTGTGGTAGGGATGTGGGTCTTGCACGCGACACGTCGTCTTGATGTGCTAGACATTTGTGCCAAATTATTTTAAAATCCTTCAATGCATGACAAAGTTACAGTCCAGACACGAATGTGTGCATATATGCATATATAGAGGAATCCATTACCTTCAAACTCTAAGTGTGACCTTGACCTTTGAGCTAGGGACATGGGTCTTGCACGCGACACGTCATCTTAATGTGCTAGACATTTGTGCCAAGTTATTTTAAAATCCTTCAATGCATGACAAAGTTACAGTCCGGACACGAATGTGTGTATATATGCATATATAGAGGAATCCATTACCTTCAAACTCTAAGTATGACCTTGACCTTTGAGCTAGGGACGTGGGTCTTGCACGCGACACGTCGTCTTAATTTGCTAGACATTTGTGCCAAGTTATTTTAAAATCCTTCAATGCATGACAAAGTTACAGTCCGGACACGAATGTGTGCATATATAGAGGATTCCATAACCTTCATACTCCAAGTGTGACCTTGACCATTGAGGTAGGGATGTGGGTCTTGCACGCGACACGTCGTCTTGATGTGCTAGACATGTGTGCCAAGTTTTTTTAAAATCCTTCAATGCATGACAGAGTTACGGTCCGGACACGAATTTGTAAGTGGGGACGCACAGACGGACGGACGGACGGACAGACGGACAGACAGACAGACGGTGCGATTTTAATATGCCGCCCTTCGGGGGCATAAAAATCCTCATTGACCATTTCTAATTTGTATCTATGTTGTTTTTGGTGAAAAATACAAAAAAGGCTGGGTCGTGAAAAATATTCATATTTCAGGTTGTTTTTTTTTAAAGAAAATGTGGGTTTCATTCATTTTAGTTTCATTGCTTGTAAGTCTGAATTTACATGTCTAAATCTTGCACAGTGAGACAAGAATCAAACAGGTGCATGACTTAAGTAAAATTAATATTTATGACAAGTTTTGTTTACAGGTATCTTAATTAGCACCAAAAGTTTAAAATCTATCTACTTTGTCATAACAGAAGTATTAAGTAAACTGTCATAACATAAGAATCAAATAAAGTTTAATCGTGTGATAAATAGACTGGATCTTCTCATACAAATTTTGGTAGGCATAAAGATATTTTGCAGGATTCCTGAGTTGATTTTCAGAAGCAAATGTTTAAATTTCAGATTTTACACAATGTCAGATGAATTGAGGGATGACACTTTACACACAAATTGGTTCCGCGGCTCTTTATTATTAAAATATTTACGGGAAGGATTGAAAGATTTTGTTGATGACAAAGCTTTAGAGTACTGGAACCGACAGTTACGAGATATAACAAAGTGTCCCATAGGACCCTTACAGCAGTGTAACCAATGTAGCTCTCAGAACCTTTTACCTGAGCATGCTAATTATCAAAGGGCATGCGAAAGGAACACATGTTTACAACAACACCCTACCAAATGCTTTGGTAGCAAACCGAAAGGACGTAGAAAATGCCCAAATGGAATATGTAGTAAACTTTATGATGTCGCCGTAACTGATCATCGCTATAGTAATCCGTCATGGAGATACGCGGATCCAACTACATGGTGTTCAGATCCTTGGAGCTTTGTAACGTGTTTCCAGAGTGGACGTGGAACATCAGCGCAAGAAACAGACGCATCGGGACTTCTCAGTATACTTATCAACAACTTATCTATGCGAGACTGTTTGGGTTATTCGGACATTAGTTTGATTACTGCACATCCGGTCTATAAGGTAACCTAAACTATACAGCATTTCTTGTTGACAGGATAAAGTTTTGATCCTAAATGTTATTTTTACAAAACTGATCCTAACTTACTTCTTCTTATGCAGATTTCGATATGTCGCCAGATTGATTCAAATGTACAAAGGCTTTAAATTAATAAGTGTACGATTGCTACTGATTATCACAAGCTCTCACTATCTTAACAGTCTTCAGCTATTGAAATAATGGCTTGAAGTAGATAACAAAATTATACCTTCATGTACTACCAAATTGCCACGAAACGGCGAAAAAAACAAACAGAACAAAACTTACACATGAAGAGAAAGGTTCTTAATTGGCTGAAACTTGTAAGAATTGAAGGAACAATTTCACATATATTTTACTTTTATTTGACTGTCTCCAGTTGAGTGTCCTTAACCTTGGAATAAATAGTTTTTATTTAAAAGTTTCTCGTAGTCTTTTAAAGGTTTACCAAATGATATTTTACTTCAAATGAATTAAGGTAGCATATTTTTGCCATAAGTGGTAAAGCCACACTATTCCTCAGAAATGGCAATATTTAAAAGTGAAATGAAATCTCAATGCATAAAATCTAACTTTACAAGTTATACCATTTAAATATAAAGAAACAGCTCGGCTAATTCTTAATCGATCTCGTTTACGAATGACGTTATTCGGAAAACTTGCGAAGATATATTCGAAATTTACATGACAAGGTTAATGGGTCAATGTTTTTGGGCAAGATATTTTGGCATAGTGTGGCTTTAATTATCTTACGTTCGTGTTAACTATCTAATTATAATAACCACTAATATTTGTTGATTCGTTCAGGATATTCAGTCACATATTCAAGTCTTGATGTGTAATATTGCACTGTTAACATGCTCGGCTTATTGTGATAATAAATTTGTTTCTCCAAGTTTAGTTGGACTGCAAATTTAATTTTGAAAAAAAAGTCTGATACAAGGTTACAATTTGCAAAATATCTCTCAAATTTTATCTTTTAAATATTCCGTTATATTCGAGAGTGTTCTTTTATTTGAAATATTCGAAGTCAAAGCTGATTAGGTGTGACATATTTTTTTAACATTTATTGGAGTATTTGTTCGTGAATTATAAGCAACCTTATTCATAGTGAACAACCTGACAATTTTCCATCTGCATGAAGGTATTAAGTTACTTAATCTGATGACTCCTTCTATTACAGGCAAGAGCTATTCGTAATGAAATCGTCCACAGTTCAACCTCCGACCTTGATGACAAATCGTTGAAATATTACATAGACATCTTTCTTAAGGTTCTCCATAATCCTAATTGTGTATTGAACTATGAAGGATGTAAAGTTGCCGTGGAAAAGCTAGAAAAGGTAGTAAAATACATAATATTTACTTTTGCCGATAAATATGTATGCCTTATACAATAGAAGCATGAAAAGTATAATTTTTGAAAATATTATAAGGTCATGATCTTACGACCCTGAACAGGTTTATATCAACTAAACTAAAATCAGGAGCATGCATTTACATGTAATACGATAACTCAAATGTTTGACACATGGATAATATATGAAAAATAACTCAACTGATACGAAAAAGGTATGATGCAGGGTTTAAACAGAAGTCAAAACTAGGGATAAATTTCATAAGCATTACATTACACACACTGGCAGAATATATTATTCAGTTATGTTAAGTTATTGATTAAGATATTGCTTAAGTATTCCCATAATGCTGAGTATAGTAACGTGCCTATTATACGTATTTGAAATTCACACTTCATACTTTACACTTCATTTTTCCTGATTGAAACTGTGAAGTACGGAATGTAAAGTGAGAAGTCAATCATTATACACACAGAATCTTTCATTCGTGTTTGTGTCGTATTGAATTTATTAAAACTCGTCATCTAAAAACTATAAAAATTCGACAGAGCCTCGTTTTTATCATTTTTAGATTACTCGTTAAATAAATGCAATACAACACGATCACTCAGGGAAGATTCTCTATCTTCATAATTTATAGTTAAAACTTCACTGTTCTCATTTCAATGTTCAGTCTATTCGACTATGGCGCGTTCGATAGTGTTTTGCTAGGCTGCTGCGAATAAAGTATTGAAGGACACTGGCGTTCTCACATAAGACTTATCTTTACATAGTTGTTGATAAAAAACTTGAAATTGCTTATAACAATACAAATTTCCCCCTTCTAGTAGATCGCAAATTGTTTAAAACAGAACATAACTTTAATTTAATAATGTTTTCAGTGAAATACTTAAATATATCAGTGAAATAAGTTAATGATTTCACTGTTTCAAAGCAGTGAGAATATCAAAATCTTCAATCTGGATTGACGTCAAAATGTATACCGAGCGTAACGAATGCTGAAAACCGAACGACGATACCGTCGTTAAAATGACGTCATGTGTGCTATGCTGTTTTCGACTTTTTATTGAAACAAACGCAACAAAAGTAGAGTTTTAAACATAATCAGAAAAAAATGTTGATATCGATGTTATATCACGTTAATTTCACTCGTGAACACCAAAAGGAGTTATTTTCACTCGTGTGTAAAAATATCACTTTTGGTGCCCATTCGGTGAAATGTCGTACTGCCTATTTAATGCAAAAAAAAACAACGACTAAATGAAACAAACTTTTTATGTAGAGCAATACATATTGTTGCCTCATAGGGGTTCAACTAAAAAGATATGATCGTAAGTTCGGGACAACAAAGTCAAGGAAGAGCTTAATTTTGTCAATGATCGTCTGAATACTTTATTCCTTTTCAAAATTTGTCTCATTATGCTCTTTAAGTAAAGATAAGATGCGAGCTAGTTTGGAAAAGAAACTGTAAAAATCACAATTATAATAGTTTAAAGGGACATACCCTATAACTGATGTCAAACTAAATAACCGCAACACATAAATAATAGAAAATATTTTGTATACGGAAGTTACCTAAAATTTTAAGCTAACAATTCCAGTCATTATCGATAAAATCAGCGTTTTAAAATATGTTACAGTACCGTAAACCATTCAATAATCTATGTATGAGTTGCTGTTGTACAATTAATGGGTGGATATCGAGTTATCACAGACGGCCTCTTTATTGATTAATTGTGGTAAAATGAGGCATTTTTCGATATATGTTGCTCTTTAAAATTGTATTTATTTATCTATGTTTCGAGAAAATAATGGGCTATATGTACTGGATTCCTACCAGTTGTCGGGCGCTACCAGATCTTCGGGCGTTTTTATGTTTCGTACCGCATAGGCTTTATACCGTACTCAAGGTCCTAGATTACGCTACCGTGTCACTGGGACGATTGTTCTTTCGGTGTAAGTGACTAAATAGGTAACTCAAACTTCTCATATTTGTTAAATATCCCGCTTAAATCACTTCTCTATTGTGTTACTATTTATAACCTAAGCTGCCAGCAGTTGGGGTTTTTTCCGATTTTATTGCGCATGCCCTGAGATAAAAGCAGGGTTCAGTTTGTAAAGGTACAGTGAATATCGATATTGCAGAAAATGTGAACGAAACTATGTCAGATATACAATTATTTGAATAAAAATGTGTAAAAGTAAGTTTATTCAAGAAATACAATTTTAACATAAATAGACCGTGTAACGGATGAGGCGCAATATTAAATCGATATGACATAAGTAGTTTTAAATGCAGTCCTATAAAGCAGTTATCAGAAATGGTCGAGTGGTTACGATCATAGTTTCCCACCCACGCGGACAGGGTTTAAGGCTGACACTACGCTTAAATAGTTTTTGGCTTTCACCTTTTTTTCTTTTTTAAGGATCAGCATGAGCAAGAAACATTATTACTGTTCATATTTTGTCCTTGTGAACAAGTAAACTATAAATGTAAATAATGCAAGTTAAATGATGTGTATCTTGATTGGAATATACTTATATTTATTGTTATTATTTTCGTACATGTATTTAGAATAGTAAAAGAAGCACTAAACATCTGTGTTGGGAATAGTGCTTTGCACAAAGTTGAGTGCCCGATAATTGGTTGCCCGATGTGGCTTTAAAGCGGGAAATTGTGCCCCTTTTTGGCCTCATTTATAAACAAGCTCTGGTCGCAGTCGATAAACTGACAAGTTTATAATGTTATCAGAGAACCTAAGTTTATCCTGTGAAAATTTTAAGGGTTTACTAGTATTTGTTGCTACACTAAATACAAAACAGCTCATTTTCCGCCCGAGAACTGGTAGGAATCCAGTAGGGTATGTTCCTCTAATAAACTCCAATGCAAAACAACATGTGTAGATATGTGTCAAATCTGTCAGACATAGTTTGTTTTACATTAATAAATATTTTCAAGACACGATGCATCCCTACATATGTCTTCATTATATTTACCCAATTCTAATTAAAACTATCATCCAATTCTTAGATGTAAATATATTTTGAAATGTCAAAGCACATCGCGCACCTGTTAGGTTGTGACGTCACTATTTGAAACATAAAGATTGAATACAGAAATATGACAACTGAAGTATGAGTTTAATTCCGGTCTTTCGTACGATTTTTATAAGTTTCCTAGTACATTTTGTCCAAGGAACGATAATTAGGTAAACTGCAAGGCCCTGAAATACTGACACTAAGTAAAAATAGCACAGTTTGACAGAAGCGAGAATGCTGTTCATTCTTGTAAGCGATATGTCTAAGTTGATAGCCAGTCAGTTTTAAACAGGAAAAGTTGTTCGGTTAATTTGAAATAAAGTAAATGTTTATAGTCTACGTTATGTTCCTTTGACAATTTATGCTAGACTAAGTTATTTGAAAAGCCATATTTTCTTTCTCGTAATATTGATCCTAATAACCTTACAACATATTATATTATCCGTGTAAATCCTATTTCATATGCAATGCCTCAGCATTTCGAGCTTTTAAATATATATAAATTATCATTGACTGTATGTATTGTAATTTTACCTTATTTAGCTCAGAGATGCAAACACAACTCTACCATCATCCAACGAATATGAAGTGGTGGAATTATCCCGCGATATTGTGAAAGAGGAGATACAAAAAAATGAAAATACAGTTTCTGCAGCAGTGGAAACACAGTCACAGCCCCAGAACATTTTGACAATATTGGAAAATGTGTTGTATCTATTGAAGGTACACGTAGAAACATTGGAAACTTGCCGAGACAATTAAGTTAAACTATTATTTAAATTCATTTTAACTATAAGTTTTTAGGCTGAAAGCCTATCACTCCATATCATATTGTCCTTTTTCGACGAAACGACGAGACATAGGAATATGACAGTAGAAGTATGAAACACTATTTGAAACATAAAGATTGAATACAGAAATATGACGATTTTTATAAGATTCCTAGTACATTTTGTACAAGGAACGATAATTAGGTAAACCGCAAGCCCCTGGAATACTGTTTAACATGCTTTAGAAACTAAGTAAAATAACACAGTTTGACTGAACGAGAATGCTGTTCATTCTTGTAAGGGACATGTCTAAGTTGATAAACAGCCAGTTCAGGTAAAGTGCAGTGGTCTTTACGTATAACTTTGCACACGGAACGAACGATACACGCACGATACACGCAAACGGAACGCAAGATGAACGCACGATATCTGATGAATGAATCATGAAAGATGGGCGATAAGAACGATACACGATACACGATTCCGGATGAACGAAACGAAAAACGATTATTCGATTTACTCGGACATTTATGTTTGCTTAACAACAATATTGTTAATAGATGTCTAATTACAGTGTAAGAGCTGAATCGAACCCCCTTAAAGTCCTAAATTATCGATAATTTATAGTAAAACAAAACAGATCATAAGAATAATTAGTAGTTGAATAGCGGCACACACACTAATTACATCTATAATTAAATGTTGTAATGAATCTTCAAACGTTCTACACGTTTCGACGTAAAACCGCTACCTGGCCACTGCCATAATTTTTACAGTTACAGTGAGCACTTTACCGAATGTCTACACAGAAGCAATTTACAAATAAGTGAATTCTCATATCCTTTGCGTCGGTTGAATAACACCTGGTGTAAATCTTGCACGATATGCAGAATGTCTACGTTCGGTTTTACCGGAAGTCAACATCTCTTCTTCCCACAAATATCTCGTGAGAAAAAGAATAAAATGTAACAGAAAGATAGTTTAAATAATTGAAAGAATGATTTTTTCCATTTCATCGATTTAATCCGATCTTTGAACAATAATATGAATAATATGCGTTTAGGTCTAGGCTAACGTGCAAACGTTCTACACGATTAGCCGTCCGCACTATCTCGGACAACTTTTATATTATTCCTATCATGCAACGTTCATCACACGGAACGAACGATGCGTTACACGATACACGATCTGAATGATGCACGATGATGATGAATGCAAACGGAATGTACGATACACGCACGATACACAAACTTTTTGCAAAGTTACACGTGAGCACCACTATATATCGGTTAATTTGAAATAAAGTTAATGCTTTGTTTATGGTTTGCGTAATGTTCCTTTAATATGTTAGTTATTTGAAAAGCCTTATTATTGATCCTACTAACCTTACAACATAGTATATCATCCGTGTAAATCCTATTTCATATGCAATGCATTGCCATTTTGAATTTTTAAATATGTATAAATTATCATTGACTGTATGTATTGTAATTGTACCTTATTTTAATAGCTCAGAGATGCAAACCTTACTCTATCACCATCCGAGGCAAAAGGAGCTGTGAAATCATCGTGCGATATTGTGAACGAGGAGATACGTAAAAGCAAAAGTACAGATTCTGCAGCAGAGGAAACTCTGTCACAGTCCAATCACATTTGGCCAATACTTGGAAAAGTGTTGGAGCTATTGGTTGAGGTATGCTTTGTTACATTGGAAACTTGCCGAGACAAATAAGTTAAACTATTCTTCATTGCTCTATATTCTATTGCCCAAACATCAACAATGTCCATCTGTCCATTTTTACTGTCACTTTTTTTGCATAAACGAAAAACGGAATAACCGTAGAATTCTATAAATTATTTTTGGAAGATATAAAAATATTTTATTTAGAATCAATAAAATACAAAATTGGACAGTTAAATGATCTACAAAAACAAGGAATTTTGTCTTTACTGCCAAAATCAAATAAAAAAACATCACTAATAATCAACTGGCAACCAATAAGTTTATTATTAATGGTGATTATAGAATAGCAACAAAGGCGATAGTAAATAGCTTAAAAAGAGTTTTAAATACATTTATAAGTCAGTCGCCAAAACAGGAAGGTATGAGAAAATGTACGCACAATATTTGAAACTATCGAATTTTTAAACGCACACGAACAAACAGGTTAACTTTTCTTTGCTTATTTTGAAAGAAGCCTTCGACAGCCTAGATCATGAATTTATGATAATTTCTAAAACCATATTAACCTCGGAAATTCATTTATACGATGGGTAAGTACTTTTTATAAAGATATATCCAGTATCATATTGCATAATGGTCATTTTTCTGAACCTGTCCAGATACAGAGAGGTGTCAGACAAGGATGCCCTCCTTATTCGTTCTCTGTATAGAATTGTTAACAGATTTCATTGCTAAAGACAAAATGATAAAAGGCATAAACATTCACGAAAAAGAAATCAAACAATCCTTATTTGCAGATGATGCAACCTTTTTCAATAATAGTGCTAAAGTATCACTTGAAAAATTAATATTAGTAATAACAAACTTTGAATATGCTTCTGGTCTCAAACTAAATAGTGATTAATCCGTTATTATGCGAATAGGATCACTGAGAAAAAACAACAACATATTTTCAGAATAAGAATATTACATGGACGTCAGAAAATGCAAAATTATTAGGTATGATTTTTACAACTAATCCACAGCAAAATATCACATTAAAATTTAGATCCAAAGTTTAAAGAACTGTTTAAAACAATGGCAACACAGAAAACTATTAATAAACATTAAACAATTATTAGATCATTTGCACTTCCAAACTAATATATCCCTTATCGCTGCTACAAAATCTTCACGAGGAAATTTCGAAAAGAACAAGTAAAACTATGTATAATTTCACATGGGACGGTAAACCAGATACAATCAAACGAGAGTTGCTGACTTTAGAATATCAGTTAGAAGGTTTAAAAATGGTTGACATAAATAAATATTTGTAGTCAATTAAAGCTCGTTGGATAAAAAGACTTACTGACATTAATAACAAAGGATATTGGAAAATATCTTATGAAATATAATAAAACAATATGGAGGATACCTTATTTTTTATTGCAATATCAGCGTAAAAGACGCAGAACAATTATAATACTATAAATACCTTAAATAGTATCAGCTTATTTGTATTTTATAATGTACCAAAGAAAATCAAAGACAGTTTAAGAAAAGAACATTCATCCAACTTTCTGAGAGAACAATCAAAACAACCAAAAAAAAAAAATGTTGTATTCCTTACAAATACAAAGCATTAACATGTCAAAATTAAAAACTGAATCAGCATGGGAAAATAGTCTTCAAAAGCAGGATTTAGATTGGAAAAGAAGTTATTGTAAAATTTTCAAAACAATCTTTGATACCAAAATAAAACATTTCCAGTACAAAATTTTGATGCGCTTAGTCCCAACAAATGCTTATTTATTCAAATGTAAATTAATACATTCAAAGCTGTGTGATTTTTGTAGCATGTATGAAGAAACAATTGAACATCTTTTTTGGACATGTAGACATACTCAACAGTTATGGAATCAGTTAAACAACTTTTTAAGTACAAAGTCTCAAAATTGTACTACCAAACAAGAAGGCGCATATTTTGGTATAAACGAAAAAAGAAGATATGCATGCTATAAATTTATTATTGTTACAACGAAAACTTAAATGTTTCAAGCAAAACACAGAGACATACGGTGGCACAGAGGTGACATCCGCAACATTTTATTTATATTGTGGCCACAAGTTAGTAAGTTGTGGCCTCAATTTAATAAGTTGTGGCCACAAGTTAATAAGTTGTGGCCACAAGTTAGTAACTTAGTAACTTACTAACTTGTGGCCACAATATAAATAAAGTGTTGCGGATGTCACCTCTGTGCCACCGTAGAGACATGTTGCCTAGTTTTGAAAATTTTAAATCGTACCTGATGTTAAGAATAACTTTTGAAAAGGAAATAGCCTTCAATGCAAAACTAACAAAGCATAATGAAAAATGGGCATTTTTGATTGACTAAAATGAAGAAACAACAGTTGAGAAAAACATTAAAAAAGTTTTTTACATCCTCTTCAGGAATGTTTTTTCTATCTCATTTCATAAATTAAAACATACGGAAATGTTCTGATCTATTTTCATTCACTTTTAAAACTTCTTTGCTACTTTTTGCACCACATCAGTATATGTGACCTTTTTGATAAAACATCACTTGACTTTATATATAAAACATGTTTCATGTACTCCAACGCACAACAAAACGGAATATAATTATACAACTATATATTTCGATATCTCAATATATGTTTTTGTGTACATGAATATCAGAAATAAAAGAAAAGAAAAGCGATACTGTGATTCAGTTTTGTGGAGACTGAATTTTGAGTACATTTCATGTACGTGTACAGTTAAAAATTGCAAAAACACCGCAAAACATTGCACAACAAATGTTTTCACATTATTCTAACCAAAGTACCACTAGACTGAAGTCCTGCACGCTAACCATCTAGCGATTCGACTGCGGAAAATACATCTGTCGTCATCTATTTCCAGATAAAGGGGCAATAATTTCCGAACTTTTTTCGCATATGCAGGATTCTCTCACGGAAATTGATATTTCAGTGTTATCATTGAATAACAAATATCAGGCACAAAGATCTGTATCAGGTTAATTTGCCCGCTCAACACAAATTAACGGATCTAATAATATAAATAGAAACCTATATGGCCTTAATTTACGATATCAGTTAATTAGAACGTGTCCTGATCAAATGTATAAATATTCGATTTCACCATGGACATTATTCTAAAACGTCAATGATATGGCAATAAATCAACTTATCACTCACAAGTATTGTCATGCCTGCGATTCAAATTATCTTTCATGTCACCATAATGTATTGTCAAGGGTACCTTAGTATTGTAAATGATTTCTTAAGATAACTTTTGAACCATTAAGCGTTTGTCTTCAAATTAAAGGTTAAGGTTACAAGGGGCTATATAATAATGACGTTTTCCGTGTGTTAGTTTCAGAACCATTTTGGACTTCAAAAGTTAAGGTCACAGGGATATTCATAATAATATAGGTATAACTAGAATTCGCTAATTTGGACCTTCTCGTGACATTAACATTATACAATGTAAAATAATTAAACGTGACAATAATAACCTTTGGTATGTTGATTTAATCTATAAATTAAAGTTTTAACGATGTAAACGTCAGATATGATTACCAACCTTGTGGTTTTAAGGGTGAAATCAAGATCGCTAGATTTGGAGATCCAATTTCATTCGATTTATTTTTCTATTTTTTGAAAAATCGCTTATATATTGCACAATTTTCACGTTCAGTTTAGGTGAGTTGAATTTATAATTATGAAGCCTTTACACATCTGTCTTCAGAATTGACCATATACCAAACGCAGTTTTAAAACTATGACATATCAGCTTTGTTCACAAAAGTGTTAAATAAAAAGTTAATACAATAACAAAAACAAGCCCATAAACACGATGATGTAAAACTATAATAAATAGATGTATTAGATTTATTTAGTCTTAAAAGAAAACAAATCGAAGGTTGACCGCAAAACTGTTGTAACTCCTTCTTTATTTCATATGAGTTACTGCAATTTGCGGTCAACCCTCGAAATGTAGGTTCAAGGAAGACTCGAACTCATAGGCCTTTGGTGACCATGATATGCAAATCTTCCAAAGCCAATCTCTACACTACTAAGCTATTGTTCTTTTCCATCTGATACACTCACATTTAGCTCTCATAAACATTTAATAAAAAGATAACATACCTGTTTTACCAAAATTACAATAACAATTACATTATCTTGCGCTATTTATATATGGTTATCAAACCATATTCAATAACAAACTATTTACAAAAAGATGAACATAATTTTAATATAGAATCTTTCTGTAAAATGAGCTAGTGTTTATCTTTTTTTTACTTGATAATTTTCTTGTTATGAAAATAAATACGTCTCAAAAAGTGGGTTTAGTAAGTTAGTCGTTGAAAAAAACATACTTATCTTGTAGTAAGTTTTTTTCTCTCTATGACAGATTGTGAGTGGGAAAACAGGTACAGATCAAGGAAACAATGCACAAAAGATAAAAGGTAATGAATACAAATTGTCATGATGTACTTAAAGGATACATAGTTTATTTTTAGATCAGAATACAATATAATATAGCATTACCAAAATAAAATCTTACTTTGACTCCCATATGAGTGGTTTTGATGTACATGTTAAACAAGGTAACAATGGTAATCTAAAACCTTTATGATGATGAAACAAGACCAACAAATAAGATTGAAATGGACATGTCGATTTTGCTTATACCATTGCCGTCAGAAAGCATTACTGATTTCACAATTGATCCTTTGGGGCTTTTACCCTTTACAAGGAATGTTTAGTAAGTGTATTAAAATAGTTTCTCACGTTGTAAAACTAGCATATTTGTCCCAATCATTGTGGAGTTAAAGTCCTTTGTTATTTTTCAGCTTGCTGATACTCACGGTTATCACTCGGTAAATTAAGGTTTTTATGACGAGCGTCTATGTAAGCTTGGAACTAGTATTTGCATATACATCATGCTTTTAATTTTAACTTAAAAATCAATTTTTATTTCTGTTTTCTCAAACAGATTTTTACGGAAGCACAGAGGTAACATGTGGGATTTTTTTTTATATTATCTCGTGGCCACTCGATAATAAAAATAGAAAAAACGAAAAACTAAACGCGATAACTTTTGTTTTTCGTTTTTTTTTTTTATTATCGCCTGGCCACGCGATAACGTTTTGTTTCTCGTTTTATCTTTTTTTATTATCGCGTGGCCACGCGATAACGTTTAGTTTTTCGTTTTTTCTTTTTTTATTATCGCGTGGCCACGAGATCATATAAAAAAATTCCCACATGTCACCTCTGTGCTTCCGTAGATTTTGATAAATTTGTAGAAGTTTTTCAGGGGAGCTTTTAAGAATTTCTGACAACATAAGAAGCCTATACGGAGATGGAAATATCTGGAAACAAAAAAAGTGCGAAATGCCTACGTTAAGCCGCCCACATGACGGAAGACTCATTGAATTGCAAGATCACCAACTTGAAGGTTTAATGAGTAATTGCGAACAGAAAGTTATGAAGGGTGGATTTGGTGATGTTTACATATGTAAGTGACGGCATATTGTTATATGACACATTTAAAACATCCCTCACATTTTCAAGTACTGATCATATCTGGTATCAAAAGATAAAATGCATTAATAAGAAAAAAGTGACAAAAGCGCGCCACTTGGCATCTGCACGTTTTCTTGTTATGAATAAGATGAACATTTGATCCAAATTTAATGAAAATGTTTCAAGCGGTTTAGGAGATTCGGATTTGATACGAGAAAAACCAACAGACCGACGGACCGACAAGCTGTCTCCTAAATAGATTCTTTTTAATATGAGCAAAACTTTTTCACATGATACAAATTATCAAAAGAAAATTTATGTTTTCACGCTTCACTCAGCAATCCAGTATATATAAACTATGTTGCAAAAGAAAGTGTCCGCTTAGGTTTTTGTTTATTTATATATTATTTTTACCAGAAATATATGATGTTTGGTATCAACATTTAGAGTAATGTATTCACAATTTCATGTGCATTGATAGCACATTCAATCGACAGTAAATAGTGTATAAATGTAGTGTTCGTAATTTGAGACCAATACGTTTATCAAAATGGAGATATCTAAAAAAAGTGCACACTTTCTTTTGCAACTGAGTATATATTGTTTGTTTTTCACTGA
This sequence comes from Saxidomus purpurata, assembly GCA_022818135.1. Lineage (NCBI taxonomy): Eukaryota > Metazoa > Mollusca > Bivalvia > Venerida > Veneridae > Saxidomus > Saxidomus purpurata. Next base: position 21,528,216 of record JAFMSR010000007.1, read on the forward strand.
CTGTACAGTGATATTCCCATTCAAAAACATACTGTAGTGTGATTGTAAATTTTATATTAAACAAAAATCGAGTCATTCCACTTTACCCGATACCGGAAGAAAACGGCATGTATGACCGATGTCGGTGTTTTACACTGGCCGAACAATGAAAACTCTTCACTACTTTCTAAACGCACCAAAGACGCGGCAAAATGGCTTTTAATGAGCAAAATGATAATACCAGATACTTTATAAATGGTATTGCGTGATAATCTAGCTTCAATAGTCAACATAGGTCAATCACACTTAGATCTCATTGGTCGCTGTGTTTGGCCTACTCTTTGATAACCAATCAAATTCAACCTTTGGCTATACTAGCTGGAAATTGCAGTCAGGTAAATTTCTCCTATTTCTGGCTTCAAAATTTTGTTTTTTAGGCATGACGGGAGACATGCCGGGGTCTCATCCAGATATTAAGCTAAAATAAGTGCTCTTTTGGACGGACATTTATAAAATTCTCATCAAATCAAATCAAATCAAATCTAGCTCCATACAAACAAATGCTTTTCACCGCTGTATTTCAACACATTCGGCGGCTGTAGACATTTACAGTATTTATTCAAAACAATAACACAACTTTATATAGAAAACAATTTTCATAGTGTGACCCCTTTACTATTTGTTTGGAAAAACAGCAGTCACTTGATTAATGCGTTAAAGTATCCGGTATACACTGTTAAAAGAAACTACACATTTAGTCTTTAAAATCCACCAACTAATTAGCCTGTTCAAAGTATCGTGAGGTATACGATTAAAAAGTTTAAAAAGGTTTAACCAACATAAGGTAAAGGGGATAAAAATCAAAGCAATATGAGAATTTTATGAATGGGCACTAATTACTATCTGATAAGTTTTGTCTTTATACTATTCTTAATATGATAGCAAAGAATGGTGAACCTTTACCGTCTGTATTTGCAAATAACCATTCTGGGATCTGTAATCAGCCATTACCGTAACGTTTATACCTAAACTTAATTTCACATTGTCATTATCCTTATTAGTCTGATATGAATGAATATTGTTTATAAATATTTGCATAAAAACATTTAAAAGTTGGTTTTAAAGAAAAGAAAACAGAAAAAAAAATATTTAAAACATTCGGTTTTACCGGGATTTGAAATCGACTCGTAAGATTAAACGGCTTTTTAGAAACAGACAAAAAATAAATCGCTCCTGCCACGACAATTCCATATAGACGCGCGTCAATCAATAATTTGGATGCGACGTCAAACTTTGGAGCTAAAACGCGTAACGCTTAAGGTGGAAGGATACTATATAAAAATTCTCGAGTCTACCTTAGTGGTTGGTACCAACTGAAACTGGAAGATAATTCTGATTCAGATCTATATTTTATTTGACGTTATTTATGTACATAACGTTACCATGACGTCGCAAACATGACCATGTCGCGCCATTTTTACGTCGGTTGTACGGAGACAAATTTTGTATTATACTTAGTGTACTGAGATCATTTGTTGTCGTAAAGCAATAAAATTGGTATCAAAATAAAGCTATTAAAATTGCCTACGCGGTTATTTAATCTAAATGATTTTGCGTTCATGCTGTACAAAAAGACACTGAAAAAATACCATTTTCTTTTTCTGAATTTATCCACAAAAAATAGCTTCGCTCGAAATTTTAAAAAAATCTGTCCGTAATTTTTTTGCCAAATTTTAATATGTTTTTAACTAAAATGTATTCAAAATATACGCCAAAATTTAGAAACTTTTACCGTTTCGTATTTTATAAGCAGGCGTTTATATTTTGACACATAGGCGTCAAAATCACGTTTTTTTCGACGTCGCAGTGTTGTACGGGGCGTTTTAAATTTATTATACGTACTAATAATCACCGAATTACATGAGTATTATTACTAATGCTGATTCATAACATAAACATCTAATAGCTCGGGTTACAAAATACCGACTGATCCTATTATTATACAAGTAAATTTGAAAACAGAGATGTTGGTAACTACGTGTAATTCTTGTGTAACTGGAGAACGGGTTCATTATTATATATAACTTATTTTCATATTTATCGGGTTCTATACTCCTGCATGTCAAAATACGATCGTTTTATATACTAACCTATTACAAAGTGATAATAAATATAGTTACACTTTATTTTGGCGAGTGTCCTTTTTGCCAGTTTCAGGCAATAAAAAATTCTCGATATTTCTGTGGTATTTGGATGTACAGTTTGTGCACCTGTCTCTGTGGTCTAGTGGTTAAGCGTAGTAACTTGTAAATCCTGACAAAACCTATAACTGTTTAAATGTCAGGATTCGAGCCCCTCCATACCGATGTGACACATAATGTGAGAAAGCTGGATCAAAAAGTGGTTAATCCAAGAAACGATGACTAGGTTAACTGATGAAACGGTGTTGAACCCGCACCCTCTCCCCCAAAATTTAGTGATTATAAAGCTTTTGCAGTTAAATGCGTTTCATATTTTTTCTTTGTACGCTGTCGTTTGGGTATGTTAAACAGTGTGTCTGAACAGTATATCGAATACGAAAATAAACCTGTGTTAAAAAGACCTAAAATACAGAAAACTACTTTCACAAAATGACATGAGATTAAAGTATTGACATTGCATGAGGTCAAATTTTAATGTTGATGAAAAAAACTAACTATTTCTCTGTTTAGTACCTTCTGCATCATCTGCACGTGTAGTATTTTAACCCCTCCGCCCCCACCCCCACCCCCACAAGAAAAAAAATTGGTTACTTCGTGTAGACTCGGATTCGCCGCTGAACAAAAATAGCAGAAGGTATCCGTTAACCGTGGATCTGGTTTACAGAATAGAACTTAACTATGGTTTGCTCTTACCAACGAACATCTTTGATAACAGACTGTTGACAGACTGTAAAAATTATTGCTTAGCCTAAAATAGTGTATACTTATTATACTTTTTCCTATGAACATGTTTACCTGTCAGGCCAACGTGTTGATTTGGCAGTGTTTGTGTTTTAGGTCCTAAATTAGAGCTAAGTGCTTCACCTTGTAGTTATTGAACTTGCTTTGCACGTAGAACTTTCCTGTAGCCAGTCATGATTAAGTGTGCAACGAATATATTTACCCTCACAATAAATGCGTTTCTTTTCATGTGAATTTACCTTAATGTAACGGCGGACAGGCCATTACAGTTGATGAAATAAAATTATAATGTATTTAAAGGTACCTGAATATAAAAACGTGTCAATTTGCTACCCCAGGAAATTTAAATGTGAATGTTTATCAAATTCCATGGATAGGCATCTGGATGAAATCAACTGAAAGTGAATCAAGAAAATTGGACTAGGTCATTAAACTGTTTCTTTTACGGGGTCGGGTTCGCGCAGTTTGCGGGGATCCTCCGAAGTCACGAGTGATACGCTTACATTAGAATGTCTGTTCTGATCACTGAATATTTACGAGTTGTCCTCATGAGAATTTTGTTTTCGGGAACAGTATCCCCAGTATGCGCAGTTAATTTCCGAATAAAATACGAATTGCCGTACAAAAGTGAGTAGACGTGTCTTATTAGCTAGAAACCTATCCATCATTAGCTGCACTGAATTCATCCAAAATATATTACGGTGTTTAAAATTCGCTGGCTGTTTCTGATCACGTGGTTGTTACTGCTGCAGTTGCTGCTTCTACTACTTCTGTTGCATCGTTACTACTACTACTGCTGCTGTTGCAACAACAACAACAGTAATCTATAATTACAAAAAAAAATCCAATGTCCATCCATTCTATCTACATGTATTTTAGTCATGTATAGTCTGATCGGTTTGATTTCTTTCATTTCATCATTTTCATCAAATAAAATATGTAAATAATTTAAACAGAACAGTTACTTATTTTAAAGAAAGTGAGCTTTATGCGGGATGATTGCACATGTCTGGCACATAAAGCTAAAATGCGCGTGATCGTGATGAGGTGATTTTCAATGCCTGAAGCACACGATGAGCTTTATGCGGCGCACGCTATATGCACACTGCTTCTCTAAATGTCGGACTGATTGCAGTGTCGAAAAAAAGATAAAAGTTAGAACATTTAAAAAAAGTAATCAAAACCGTTCAGAATAACATATCAAAAAAGAATCAAAACCGTTCAGAATAACGTGTGAGAAATTGCCGAGTTCTCACACACTTAAGAATGTCTCGCCCTGAAAAGCATCGATTATCTTACATGTACATAGCCACTGGTATGTTTATTAAAGAATTTACGTACATATTTTTAAAATGTGTTGAACAAAACGAGACGACTTCTAACAAAAATGTGGAAATATAAAATGCATTTTTATATTATACTTAAAAAAAGATAACTTGACAGTGTTCTCAGCTCGGAAGAGGCCATGTATAAAAGGCAGTGCTTGGTAATGATCATCTTTGGTCCGAGCTTTGAACTGTTGAAATAGTGCCCCCATCCGAATGACATTAAAATACTAATTACATTAGAATGAAAGTAACCTAGTAAACAGGAAGTGTTAGTGGTTTGGTAAAACATATTTGCAGCACCGTCCGTTTCCCGACTCGCAGTTTAGAATTCACGGCAATATGTTTGTTCTTCGTTGTATTTCTTTGAACTGTGCGTTGTATTTCTTATCATATATTTAAGTATAGTGGTGGCTCTTACAACACTTTTTTATTAGCATACAACAAATAAAAATAAGAAATTGCATTTGAACGAAGCTTCTTGATTTTTGGAAGGCTAACTCTTGTTTCGACTATCCAGGATTCTCCTTTCTTATTAAACGTAGAAATACAAGCAGCCGTGTTACAAAGGCTATTCGGTTGTTAGATGTATATGTGAAATGTATATGTGTCACGAATCAGCTACAAATTCACCAAACGATAATCCTGTAATTCATGGTTAATTTGGACGTTAAATAAATTTAAAACGCCCCGTACAACACTTTCAAACGGCGACGTCGAAAAAACGTGATTTTGACGCCTATGTGTCAAAATATAAACGCCTGCTTATAAAATACGAAACGGTAAAAGTTTCTAAATTTTGGCGTATATTTTGAATACATTTTAGTAAAAAACATATTAAAATTTGGCAAAAAAATTACGGACAGATTTTTTTTAAATTTCGAGCGAAGCTATTTTTTGTGGATAAATTCAGAAAAAGAAAATGGTATTTTTTCAGTGTCTTTTTGTACAGCATGAACGCAAAATCATTTAGATTAAATAACCGCGTAGGCAATTTTAATAGCTTTATTTTGATACCAATTTTATTGCTTTACGACAACAAATGATCTCAGTACACTAAGTATAATACAAAATTTGTCTCCGTACAACCGACGTAAAAATGGCGCGACATGGTCATGTTTGCGACGTCATGGTAACGTTATGTACATAAATAACGTCAAATAAAATATAGATCTGAATCAGAATTATCTTCAAGTTTCAGTTGGTACCAACCACTAAGGTAGACTCGAGAATTTTTATATAGTATCCTTCCACCTTAAAACCGCTGTTTTTTATATTTGACATTAGGAAATGACGTGAGCGCTTGGCGGCTCATTCTCAATATCATATTATAAACTTTCTATTATTTATTTTTACAAAATGTCAAGAAGTATTTCTCAATCCATTACTTAATTATCATAATTCCACACTTTAAAGTTATCCGAGCTTAAAATGTTCAATATACAAATACTATATATTATATACCACATGTACACTCATTTTTCATTTAGAACAAATGAAGCGCCTGGCATAATTTCAAATTCGTCAAGCATTTGCAAAATTTTAGGATGATCATCCTCGCACATGCACTTTTAAGGTAGCTTCAGTGATAACACTTGTGGAGGACGACGGAACAAGGGCTAAATGTTCTTTGATTAATTTGTATTAAAGTGGAAGCGCTGACGAATTATCGTAATATTTGCCCCTAATTATAGATGTGCCTGACATCCAGGATGATCCCCAAACCTATGTTGCATCATTCTCCAGCACGTTAGATTCGGTTTCGGCACGCACTAAGATATTCATGGTTCTGATCTTCAGTCAATACAGTAAAAATTGTTCCCTTGTTCACCATGTCAGAAACATGAAGAGTATGGTCACGAGAATCTGTGTCACTCCTACAACATCCATACGTACGACCTAAACACAACTGTCACAATCATAGCATGAGATACTTCTTGTATGTATATAGGGTCGCGTCTAAGTGTGCAACGGTATGCAATTACTTGATGTGTTGATCTTATTCCATGGATAGGTTTGTAATTTCGTTCTCTTTCCCTATCAATTTTGTCACAGTACTTAAAAATTATTCTCTTTCATCTGTTTGATTTAGTCTCTTGCAATGTACTATTTGCAAAGTTATAAAAATCATTTGCATTTTAAACTACCGCCCATCCTCTCAAAATTGCCAAGTCGGTCTGGCGCTTCACAAAGTCCCCCGCCGCATCCTGAGGACCCTTTGCATGAGACGTTTCATAGAAATTACGTATAATGGTTTTATTTCCAAAACTACAAACCGATGTGCAAAGTTTGCCATAACAGTTCCTGCTTTTGTACCGAGCAGAGCACCCAACACAAAATTCATGCATCACGTCTACCTGATATGATAAGGACCAAAGGTACTCCGCAATTACATTTTGTACGCGTTCCGTGAAAAAATGATAATGTTTTTCGTGTCGGGAAACAACAAAGAAATGCTCAAATACTGCCAGATATATAAGTGTGCTACTACTCATTCCTCCTATTTCTAATATGGCATGCCTGTACAGTAAAGTTACGTGAAGAGAAACCTCCATTTTCTGGAAATAACTGGAATGAACGTCAACCATTTCGCTACATTGGTAATTTTCCGAATAGCTGACAACGATTAATTGGCAGATTCTCTTGTAAAGTAGAAAATTGTTTGTGTTGCCACTTTGCCCTCAAATAATGTGCGTTAGTAACTTCTTCATGTATGAACACATTTCGCCGGGTTTTGTAGCCTTTCTTGTCAGAATGAGTTTTCCAGTGTTACCGCATTTAGTTTCTGTTTCCTTTGTACCCAAATGCTTCCCAGTTCACGGTTAGTGCATTTTCTTCATTTGACAATTCGTTTTCGTGAAAAATATCTTCAGAAATGCCACAGTGGCATGTATTACTATAGAATCCATTTTGGTCTGGTTTATACAATGTATCCTGACACATATCGTACATAATTTCATATATCCTAAATTCGTCAGATGACACATGCTACATGCATGTACGAAATACTGATTACTCGGCAACAGCATGTTATGCGATTCTTTGTCCTGGCTTCACGAACGATATAAAGTTTGCACCTTTTAATTGTTCTCTGGGAAATACTTATATCTGGGTATTTCTCCTTGAATTCAACATAAGCTTCAGTTTGAGTTTTTCGCAAAATATATATTGAATAAGACTTAACGCAAATTCTTACACACTTTACATCTTTCTTTTTACCAGTTTGGTGTGAAATATCTGGAGAATACCAATAATCGTAGATAATCTTCTTTGTTTCATCAGTTATACATGTTTTTCTAGTTTTTCTCTGGGTGTACTTAAAACATGAAGACTCAGTATGAGATACTGGCGTACAGATTCGATGATTTTTAGACACGGTTCTGGTAGGACTACATAGCTTCTTTGCCAGTTTATATTTACACTTATTTTTGAGGGAATTCCGTATGTTTTCCGATCACGGACTCTGACAACTTACGGTCGCTGCTGTCGTCTGGAGACGAGAATATGTTGGATTGTCTTAGTGACAGAACAGCATGCGACCTTGCGCGCAACAGTTACAGCTCGTTTAGATGGTGTTCATTTCGCGTAAAATTTCATAAACGCCTGACGTGTTTTTGTTGTTCATCTGTCTATTTTACTATTGGTGCATGGCATCTTATGTAACAATCATACAGTGGATTTTCTTAGTGTAACAGCTTTTTTTGTCCGCGAAAGTCTTCAGTGGTTTATGTAGATTTAATAGAGCTTTGTAACTTACACGGACATGGACTTCGGACTGCTGACTCGTGAATATTCTCAGGGGTTCTCTGAAGCGTGTGTATCATCTTCTTATTAAAACCGTATTGCACTTAAAGGGTCATTAAATGACCATTGACAAAAATATATAAATCAATCACTTTTTATTTCAACAATTCAATTCAATTTATTTTCTTTTTACAAATTAGCCCAGAACATATGCATCGGTCTTGGGTGCCGCCAAACAAAACGTATTGAACTTTATGTCTTAAGCTCTGAAATTGCACTCTATAAAAGTGTAGAATCTACACATATGTTAAGTGTGCTTCAAAGTCTTATGGCTATATTCATAAACCTTTCTCGACCCGACTTCTACCAAGGAAGGCTCCGTTACTTGCCGTTAATTGGTCAACTAATTATTAAAGTTACTTAGAATTAACTGATGTATACCTTTAAGTATTCACTGGCCAATCACATGTGCATAACGGCCTCTTACATGGTCGAGGTTGAGTCGAGTAACGTTTCTGAATATAGCCATACATTCTCTTTCTCGCTTCCGGGTTAGTTGTGCATCTGTTAAGCTAGTCATCACTGGATTCCTGTTAGCGTACATCTTATCCCTTTGAGGATAAGTCTAGAGGTTCTCCTGGACCAATATTTTTTTCTGAATTTTGAGGTCAATATGCATAGATGACCAGAATTCCTCGGGTGCAAATGCTTAAGTATATGAAACAATGAAATGAATAATTCAACATTTCCCTTTTAACTCGCTGTTTGTAATTTGAATCGCACGATACATGTATGTATCGAAAGTTTCGTATATCAAATTTTGTTTAAGAGGTAACAAAAGTCAAAATACAACTTAGCCTGAAACTAAAGAGCTTGTTAACATAAACAAATAGTTGAATGAATTTTTGAAATCGGATAAAAAATAAAGGGCTATGAGAAATAAAATATTTAGTAAATATGCAAATTAGACATACATTGTACTATTAGACACGCCCCTTTTTCAAAATTTTATTTTGAACCCAATTAACCTTTTTATGATTGTTTATTTCACCTGAAGTTGGTAACATTTATTAAGCGTCATATAGGTTACCATATTTTAATATACATTTAAAACTGCTGTTTTTAACTTAGCAGTAATACTTGCATAAATATTTAAGTACTGCACTATGACATCACACATTCAAAATGGCCGCCTCTAAGAGATGCACCAGGTCTTGCGTGACCCCAAAGGTCTGAAATACCACCTTTGCATCATAAGTCTTGCCTCTCAGCATTGTTTAAAAACAAAATCTTAACATGTTTATTTTAAGAAAAAAAACAAAAAAGCAAAATCAGATTATGCGTGTTTACGAAACAGAAAATATGAATGCATATAATCAACCCTGCTGTATAATATTTAAACCTCGGGTTTTCTACTTTGTTGTGTCATACTCTTTACTTAATCTAAGAAGTTATTGGATTTTCATTTTTTGTGCATTTTTAAGGTGCGGAGCCAGGCTAAATCCAGACGACGAGCAGCAAAGAGGCCTTTAGCTACACTCAGTTTGACTATAAAAGATTGTTCAGGAAAAAGTACCCATGATACTGAGAGAATGGGCACAAGTAGTAGCTCAGCTGATGAGTAATATAAACTGATACAGTTTGATAAAATTATGTCAGTGATAATTGTTGTTTCCTGCATACCAAAAAAAAAAAAAAAAAAAAATTGCCGCAACTGCAGATGTATTTAAGAATATTTCACTTTTGACAAAACCCCTTACTTTACTCTCTAGTCCGCAGTCCGCAGTCCGCAGTCCGGGTCCGAGTAAGTTACAAAACTCTAATTAAAAACAGACCAATGCAATAGAGCTGAGTTTCTACTTTTTGAAGATGTATTGCATGATATAGATATTGTATTATAGGAAGCGTCATTGATACTTCTTAATAGAAAATTCAATTAGCTCCAACTTATGACGTCGCGTCTAACGTTTACATAGATAAAAGATAAAAATATATACTTTTGACATCTTTAAAGCTACATATTAAACAGTGGAGTTGTTAACCCATTCTTCATCGTACATGTACCTTCCTAGGCGATTTTCATTCATTTCATAACATTGGTTAAAAGATCTATACGATACCTCACGTACATGTTACATTTTCCAAACCAGTATTAAGCGCAATGACAACAGAATTACAGCTGCGCTGTCCACAAAGACCGAAAACCCTGATATTAAATAACAAGAACGACGATAAATAAATTTCTCTGACCGGAGTATTCCCAAAATACCTAATTTTAGTATGAAATGCCGATGATCCGACTACGTAATGTAATGACACAGAAAGGAACATCAAAAATTGGCATAAATATTCAATGACACTGAAAGGAACGTGTGGTTTGTAAAGCATATGCAAAATGGAGTTTGCCTGTTACAGCATATGCTTTTCAGTTGCCAACTAAAATCCTAAGGTCGCTAGTGTTGCCTAATTTGATAAACTATTCACATTTGTTACTTTTTGTTTGAACTCATCTTGAAATCTTTGAATTTGAATATAGTAATTAGGGGCATTGATATAATTGATATATATTGTGCGCTCGCTTCATCTATCTGACAGTGCATACACTGTAAAAAATTACTGTTGAATTTACGATAAAAGAACTGGCAGCTTGTTTCCAGTTTATTCACCGTAATTTGTTACGGTCAAACGTAAATGACAATGTGAAGAGCCCGTAACATTTACGGTACTAAACCGTATATCATTACGGTACAGGAACATGCAGCTTGGCCCAGTCTTTATAGACCATGCACTCTCCATTTCGTAACCTAAAAACTAGGTGCACAAGAACATTTGTGTAAACTGTGGTGACTCTTTGTCAATTACATAAGGCTCAGTGATGCCAAATTTCACACCACGTTCCTTCGAATTAAATTCCTGCGTATCTTATAATCCTTTCTTTTTACGGGATTTCTCCGTTATCTATACGTCAGTATTTACCGGTACTGTCGAATGACCGTAAAAGTTTAACGGTAGTTTTTATTTGTTTTGGTACCAAACAAATATACTTACCGTTTTCCGATGCCTACTCCTTAAGTACCAAATCTGAAAGTAGCTCAGGCACGTCAGTCAGCATATAATCCCAAATTATGATTCTTCATTTTAAACCATATGGCCATTAAAGACATGAAAGTTGTATTGTTTGAATATATAATGTTATAAACTCATGCAGTATCAGCAAAATTTTGTAAATACAACTAAAGTAAACTGTTTCTGAATAAGAACCGCGAATGTATGTCATTTTACAATGATGCACAAAAATAAGGGACGATTTACTATATATATACACCCTATAGAAATAGTTCCGATTTCTTAACCAGCCGGTCATTTCTTAAACCTTGTGTGGAAAGAAAACATATGTTTTGGAGTTTCTGTGACAACAAAATGTCTAAACCTGATCGTCATTTTAAAGAATGAAATATTTTGAACAGCCAGGAATATTTACGCGCATGTTGACACATTCTCTTTTTACGAATATATACTAGCGGAAAAAAGAAACAGTGCATGTGTAAAATGTTCATGTATCGCTCCATTTTATAAATTAAAGCTTGAAACTTTACACAGGTAAGTTGTGTATCCTTCTCGATCATTTACACTGTTCAGTGCATAAGTTTCACGGGTAGTTTCTCTGTCTGGCCAACGTCTTCGTTTTCACGTTATTTTTCGGCCAGCAGTCAATCGCAAACGCGTTTGTCGCCTAAACCTGTGTAAAATCATAGTGTTGATACCTGTAAGACACAAAACCAACATAACTTTGAAAAACGTCTTTGATACGCCATGCCAAGGTTGAATAAAACTGACAGATGCCGCGCCGTAGGCATGATGGAAGCTGGTGTACGTCATACTGACGTTTCCAGACGATTTGGTGTGCACCAAAATACTGTAGACGCCTTGTGGAGACGGTACCAACAGTTTGGGACCACCAGAGACCGGCCTCGGTCAGGACGTCCACGCGTAACGTCTAATCGCCCGGATACGTACATCCGGGTCTATCATCTCCGTGAACGACTCAGAACTGCTACTTTGACGGCTAGAAGTATTCCTGGCCTTAGAAGAATTAGTCCCCGAAAAGTACGTAATCGATTGCTTGAACGAGGCATACGTCCACGACGTCCAGTCATACGTCCTGTTCTCCAGCAACGTCATCGTGTAGCACGTTTTGTCTGGTGTAGACGACACATACACTTCACGCAACAGGACTGGGCACGTGTTCTTTTCACGGATGAGTCAAGGTTTCATCTCGACAGCAGCGACGGTCGTTCTAGAGTGTACCGTCGTGTTGGTGAACGTTTCCATGACAGTTGTGTGATTCAACGACGTTCATTCGGCGGAGGTAGTGTCATGGTGTGGGGTGGCATCTCATCCCGTGACAGAACAGCTCTTGTGGTTGTGGACGGCACACTTACAGGCATCAGATACCGTGACGAAATCATACGGCCTCACGTCCTCACGCGCGGGTCGTCACCGACTTCTTGATCCAGAACAATGTAAATGTGCTGCCCTGGCCTGCAATGTCACCGAATATGTCGCCTATAGAAAACGTGTGGGCTGAGATGCAGCGTCGCTTACGTCGCCTCCAAATTCAGCCGTTGACGTTACCTTACCTGTCACGTGCGCTTGTGAGAATCTGGAATGGTATTCCCCAGGCATTTTTCAGCACACTTGTCGCATCAATGAGGCGTCGTTGCCAAGCATGCATCGATTCCAATGGTGGACATACACGGTATTGATGAGATGAACTTTGTTTAGAGAACGTCTCGGAAAACTGATCTCTATCCAAGACGCTGCTGATGCAATAACCATATCAATTGAGCTGGTGTTAAATCAAGGTCAGATAAAACCCTGTTGAAATTTTATTTGCGATTTCTTATATATCTCCTAAGTTATAGCATATTATACCCATGCACAGTTTCTTTTTTCCGCTAGTATATCAATCCATTCATAAATTGTATTCAATGCGCGGCAAGGGACGTAATTATAGCTTTCCTTATTGCTGATATGTTTATTCTGCTGTACTGGCGCGAGCAAGTCTGCGTTCCTACATGTATTAGAAATACACGTGAGCAACTTTAGCAGAAAACAAGTGTTAGGATACGTTAATAGTGCTGTTTAAACGATTTGTTATATTTAATAGGTGGTGATTGTTTTAAGTAGAAGGCAATTTACCCTATATTCGACTGTAGGCCTCGTTATCTCGAAACGCATAGAATGAACTATTTTGTTAAAATACATTAATATCTTAGCTATCAATGACTGCAGAAAAACATTTGAACATCGTTACTATCTGGTCTCAACCATATTCGTTCTATAATTGTATAATGTAGCATTTTAGATACGCATTATTACTTTGTCGGTCCGCACAATAAATTGATCCCCTTATTGGTCGGTAATGTTGCCTGCTCGTTTGTGTTATCGAAGCGCCAGCTGCTCGATCAGTGTCTGATTTTATACAGTAGGTGAACACATTTTGTTGAGTACAGTGAAAATCCCTGCTGTCTATGTGTACCGGGAATAGAAACAGAGACAATTCGATCCAAAATACGATTTATAACTTGCATTCTGTTCATATCTTATTACCAACTGGTATAGCCTTCACGAATGAAGATTACAGACTGAAATGGCCGTCACAACAAAACAAAGGACAACTATTTTGAATACACAAACAAATCCAGCGTCTTCAGCGCTTTGATTTTGCATTGTACTGTTTCATTTCTTACAAAAACCAAGCGAGCCGCTTTCTAGCTTTTTTAAGCGTAATGCTATCAGTATACATGAATTGCAAGGTAGGTAGCCCGCAAATGCACTCGTTACGCTTAGTATCGAAGCTGTAAACCCGTGTATGCTGTTATATCAGAAGGGCTAGTAATTATATTCATAATAGATTTGACGATGACACATTATTTATTATTAATTATTTGCATTTAAGCAAAAGCTGAAGTGCCGGGTCTAGATGTCCGTGTAGCCATAAAGAGAATTATCTGTGAAGGAAAGGATACAGTGAAAATGGTGTCCGCTACCAATGTAAGTATATGTAATACATGTTGGAAAAAAATTGTTTAATCATTTCAAATTTCAACGAACATTAACATTAGATACAATTGGACCAGAGCCATTTGTCTTTCTCGTATATCGTTGAAAAAAGCACTTTGAGCTTATTTTGGCAACCGTATTTGGAATGACAACTTATGTATTCGAGTGTGAAGAATGTGACTTCTTATAATTATATGTCAGGAACGAAATGAACTTATTTGATTAGTCAGGCATTACACAGGGTGACATGTAAAATATTTGAATTATTTAAATACTTAGCGACCTCAAATCCATATAATCTACTCATTTCCTCAGTACATACGAAACACGTTATATCTCAAATATTCTAAATTATGGAGGATTCGCCCCGGCGACGTTGTCTGTTTACAATCTTTTTATAAAGTCCAAGTATAGACTTGAAACAGAGGTCCCGTAAATATTTAGATTTTTTACAGAATTATGTCCCTTTCTAACTAAACATTTAGCCTTAGGTTTTTATATAGACCAATATCATAATTACTTTCTAAGTATTGGCTTTAAATATAAACAATTATTTACTGTCAATATAATATATACATGTTCTTGGGATATCATTCCCAATATCCCATGTCTAGTTAGAAATGTCTAGATATCGACTCCTATTTATCACTTCTGTTTTATACATGTATGCCAGCATTGACAGTTCTTTTTTCTCTGACATTTCTTTTCGAAAAGTCTTGCACTTGTAATAACATAATGATTTCGTTTATGTCTATGAAACAAACTCTTTTAAAATAGTGATTAACAGCTTAATAATACATACGCTCAGAAATACAAGATCTCATTAAACATAATTTCGTACGTACATATAGTTGATTATTTCGGAAGGAAAGTCAATAAAAATCGAGCAAAATTCATAAAGCGGAGATTGTAGATACATGTGTTCCTTTTAAAATCTACAATGGAGTTTCAGTTTCTCCCGTAACAATTCATACATTTTCCTTTCAGGCTTTGTATTAAATATATTGTTGACACAGAAAAAGGTTTGTAAATCAGCGGCAAATTTAGCTGGCTAAGATATTGCTTGTAGAATCTGTATGATCTAGCCTTAACCCTTACTAAAGGTGAATTGTAAGTGTCTTATAAAGTATGTTTGATCAATAAACAGATAGGTATTGTGTGCGGTATTTTGACAAAAACAACATGATTATAGAATCCTTAATCCATTACCTTGATTGCTTACCTTAATTTGATTGGATAATAATTGACACAATGCATGTATGTAAGTTTCTGCGATGTCTAAATCAATGTTCAGCTTAAGAAAAGCTGAAAAATGATAATAATACTATTTCATTATAAAAGACGTTGAAAATAAAAATGTTCTGTTACACACTGCAATTTTATATCATTCAGGAAAAGATTGCTTCGAGAATCATGCATTTTGCAATTGTTCCAGTGATTGCATATATGGACAAGGGTGCTAGTAGAAACAGACGGTGAATTCTTTTTCTTAATAATTCCTTATATATCAGGCTTACTATGCCTGTAGACTAGACAGCGTAAGTTGGAGCTTAAATGATATATTTGACGAAAGACAAATGTACTTAAATAATTGGATTAAGTCTATTACATAGGTTTGTGATGTACAATGAGAATGCTTTTATAAAACTTGTGATTGCGTTTTTCTAAACAAAATACATTGACTGCATAAAACTACCAAATATCCGTAATAATACAAATCAATGATAGCTATAGTCTTTCAAGACAGCTATCAAGTGTGGAAACAAAAAGATGTAAAAGACTTTGTTCCACGTATTCAACGGACAGTAAAATACACAATCATTATATTTTTCAGAAAATTTTACTTTGTATCACCATATCTAGAGAAAGGGAACTTGTACGACATGATATCAAAGGACAAGAGTTGCACAAACCGTGAAGACATAGTGTTGAAAATATTCAATCGCAAAAAAATACTTTTTCAAATCGCTTCCACTCTGGATTATCTCCATACAGAAGTTCCCGGTGTTAGGTAATACATTACACTTTAGCCACATTTTTTTGCGTATAAGCTCACCTGACCACGAACTATCAGGAGAGAGTTTATCAAAAAAGCTATTAGCTTTCTACTCTATCCTGTATGTACCAATAACGTAATTTTCATATTTTGTAAATTATTTGAGTTAATAAAATATTGTTTAAACTAACTAATAGGATCGAACGCCAATTTGTTTTTGAACACACTAGACGCCACATTTTACACACAGTCATCCTGTAAATTGGTCCAGAATGTTGTCTTGATAAACTCTAGGTCAAGTTCACACTCTATAAGCCACAATCTTGAAAATTGGACAGAATATTTGTCTCAAGGTCAGGTTGGGTGAAAACTTGATCACCCGGCCAAATGATAAGAAAATCTTGTTAACACTATAGAAGCCACATGCATATGCAGTGGTTTTGAAAATGAGTCAAGATGTATGTATTGATGAACTCTGGATCTATTTTGAAACTGTGTAACGTAGAGTAAATAATCAGTCGCTCGGTCAAATCATAGGAAAAGCTTGTAAACACCCAAAAAGCCACATTTTTACCAATTTGTCTCGAAAAGTGGTCAGAATGAATTTATTGATAAACTCTATGTCTACTTCGTAACTGGGTCACGTGGGGTCAAAAACTAGGTCACCAGGCCACATTTGATAGCTAATCTTCATAAAAATTAGTCAGAATGTTTGCGTGTATGATTAAAGGTCAAGGTCGAATCTAGTCACGGGTAAAAAACTAGGTCACATGGTCAAATAAAACAAATACCTTATTAACACTAAAGGCTACATTTTTTATTAAATCTTCATTAAAATTTGTCACAGAGGTTTTGCCTTGATGATTTCTTGGGGGTCAAAGACAAGATAACAAGGTCAAATCCAAGGAAAATGTAACAAATAATCTAGAGGTCACATTGTATAGTTACAATCATCATGTAAATTGGTCAGAGTGTTTGTCTTGATTAGCTGTAGGTCAAACGGAATGTTTGTGTTTAAGATATATAGGTAAAGGTTAAATTTGGATTACATTGGGTCATAAATAGGTCATGTACTCAGGTGACCGATATAGGGCCATCTTGGCTCTGTTGTTTTAACAAGATAAATGGAATGCCTTGACTCGTGAAACTTAAAATAGTTGTCTTATATCATGGTGTTTAGGTAGCTTGCGTGGAGAGGAAGCTTTGGATTGCATTTGGGGTCACTAGGGTCAAGGTCAAGGTCACTGTTACTAAAAATAGAAAAATGATTTCCGCTCATTAACTCGAGTTAGGAGTGATCGCAATGAAACTTGGTGTGTATATAGATTGCTGAGGGGGAAGCTTGGGATTGCATTTGGGGTCACTAGGATCAAGGTCAATGTAACTTAAATAGATTTTTGTTTTAATTCTGAAATAACTGTTCTAAGCAAACAAAAATTTTTTTTTCGTGGGGGGGGGGTCAAGGTGACTGATTTTTTTCACTAGGGTCAAGGTCACTGGGGACAATGTCAAGGTCACTGTTGATAAAAATAGTATTTTTATTTTTAAATTCTTAAAAAAAAACATTTCCACTAGGGTCAATGTCACTAGGGTCAAGGTCACTGTTACTAAAAATATTTTTTTTTTAATTCTAAAAAAATGATTGTTCTAAGCATTTTTATCTTTTTCACTAGGGTAAAGGTCAGAGTCACTAAAATAGATTTTTAGAAAAAATCATTTTTTTAATTCTGCAATTTCTACAGGCACGCAACGTTGAAACCTGCTTTGGCGGCATTGCCGCGTTTTCTTGTTCACTATCAAATGTACAATAGAAACAGATGAAAAGGGATGGTTATGCAAATGCATAATAATGATCATGCAGAGGTTCACCTTTAACGTGAAAAGGGATTTTCAGTATTATTCATTAATAGTAATTGTTCAATGTTTTCATCTTGTAAATTTTCGCTTGGATACTAAGCAGACGAGCGTCAGGCACCCACAAGGCACTTGTTTGTTAAAGGACAATATGTTTTAGCTATATGTTATAACAAAGAAAAATGCCAAATTAAGACCATTCAATCAAAATCCACATTACTACAAAGTTACTGACATTACTATCTTATATTACAATAATAAACGCTTTTTTACTTTCCAGTTATATACACTTTTTTAATACTAGTAGCTTTAACGTTATAGAATTACACTTTTTTGTCAATGAAAGTTTAATTGCAATAGTTAAGACTCTTAAAATTAAACAATAAAGATGCAATAATTTGAAAATGTAAAACAGATATTTCATATCATGCATTTGGACTTTCTTTCTGTTGTCTTATAACATATTGTACTCGAATGCAGTTTTGAGGAGATCTCCACATTCAAGTAAATAATTTTTATTTGAATATCGGTCGTGTCGGTTTAATGACAAATCTCTTTTAACATTACATATTTTCCTCTGTTTATTTTGGTATCATGTTACTTTACATGCAGGGGCATAACACTGCACATGGACTTGACAAGCTCAAATGTCGTCTTGGACAATAAGTTTAATGCTCGGCTGATTGACTTTGGGTTAGCTAGGGAAATGAACGAAGGGCAGACTAAAGTAACTTATACAGATTCTAAAATCTTCGGGACACCTGGGTACTATCCAACAAAAAGATATTCAAAGCTAACAATCTCCGAGGATTACTACAATTTTGGTGTCGGTAGGTGGCTGAATTCATTTAACCTTTTTCGTGACTTTTGAGTGTGTTTACAAAATTGTAGCTGCATTGCTTATTTATCCGCCTACCCCCACGAAGAAGGGGTGTATAATGGAATCAGCTTGTCTGTCCGTCCGTCTGTACATCTGTAGACACATTCTTGTGGACGCAAGTCCTCCTTCGGTGTTGCATCAGATGCTCTCTAGCTTACTTACAGTAACTACACATAATGTACAGATGTGCTCGAAGCGAAGAACTTGTCGATCTCACAAATACTGTCAGGATTATCATGGCTCTTAGGTTTTTTTGAGAATATGCTGTTTAGTACATATAGTGTACACAGTCAATTTTGTGGACACAACTTCCTCCACAATTTTGCATTAGATTCATTAGATGCTCTCTAGCTTTGAATAGTTACTTTACATGATGTGCAGATGTGCATGAGGCTAAGAATTTGTCAATGTCACACATACTGTCAGACTTATTACCCAGTTGACCTCTACCAAGATTGTTCAAATCATGACAACCGGGTCAAAACTTTTCCCGCCCGGGGGTCACTTGATTTTACTTAGATTTCTAGAGGAAATGTTTAGAAGTCTTCTTTGAAACCACATGGCTTCGAGCTCAGATATTTGGCATGTAGTATTGCCTAGTTGACCTCTACCAAGATTGTTCAAATCATGGCACCTTGATCAAAATTGACCCCGCCCGGGCTGGTGGTTTCTTGATTTTAGATAGATTTCTATAGGAAAACAAATAAAAATACAAAACCAAAAATCCTAGATCTTAGATATTTGGTGTGTAGCTTTGTCATGTGGGCCACTACCAATATTTCGAAATCATGTCCCACAGTCAAATATGACCACACCAAAGGGAGCACTGGTTTTCATATAGACTTATATAGGATAATTCTGAAGAAAAATCTCCTTCTGTATAACCACAAGGTCTAGAGCTAAGATATTGTAGCATTGTCTAGTAGACTTCGTGTTCAGATCATGCCCCTGGTGTCGAAATTGACCCTGCCGGGTTGTCACCTGTTTAACATAGATTTATATAGTTAATCCTTAAAGCTGCTCGCTTTCAGATTTTGATTAAAAAATAAAGGTCTTCAAACTCATTGAAAATAACATTGTAGAACGAATAAAATAAAAAGTTCCAGTACACATTCGTGTAAAGTATATATGTATATTTAAAATTGTACGCTACCGAATTATCAACCGTTACAATCGCTCTTTAAATTACAATATAAACATAGTGTAGCGGTTCCGTAAAACCAAACTCACCAAC
Source organism: Saxidomus purpurata (assembly GCA_022818135.1). Taxonomy (NCBI): domain Eukaryota; kingdom Metazoa; phylum Mollusca; class Bivalvia; order Venerida; family Veneridae; genus Saxidomus; species Saxidomus purpurata. The sequence goes on from JAFMSR010000007.1 coordinate 21,548,236, forward strand.
GTTTTCAACAGATTTTCTAAAATTGTACCTAGAGTTTTTGTTGTGTTGTTGATTCTAACAATTAATTATACATTTTATGTTTAGTATATTATTTTGGAGAAATTAATTTTTTTTTCACCGTAAACTGATAGCGAGCATCCTCATAAAATTCTTCTCTGAAATCACAAGGCTTATAGCTCAGATATTTGGCATGTATTATTGCCAAGTTGACCTCTACCCAAAATTTCAAAGCATGCCACCCAGGTCTAAATTTACCCCGTCCGGGCCAGTGGTCATTTGAATTTAAATAGGCTTATAAATTGAAAGCTTTAAAAATCTTCTGCTCCAAAACCACAAGACACAGAGCTTAGGTATCCTGATGTTTAGCTATGTTCTTTATGTGTTTTTGTGGGTGAAAAATTTCTTCTGCACATAATTAGCGGACATAATTAGCGGACTTTATACAAGTTCAAATGAAAAAAACCTCGACACCATGCGTAATTAATTTGTAACCAGGCCTTCCGATGAGTTATACATCGCAAACGCACATTCAACGTAGAGTATAACCGGTCAATTTGAAATGGAATCAGAATATGAATACTGCAATTATTCTATGTTTTACAGTGAATTTTAGAGTTTTCTCAGTGAAATAAAAGTGATAATCAACAGTTTTGAAACATTGGATTACCATTTTTATTTTCACTGTTTTTGCAATCTTTAACCCGGATTAACGTCAAAAAGAATACCGAGCGTAATCAATGCGGGAAACCATGCGACGATTACGTCGTTAAATGACGTCATTTGTACTATGTTTTCTGATGACGTTTTTCGCGATTTTCGATATTTTATAGAAACAAAATCAACAAAAGAAGAGTGTTAACCATAAAATAAACAGAAAAATTGTTTGTATCGGTGTAATGTCACGTTAATTTCACTCGTGAACACCAAAAGTAGTTATTTTCACTCGTGGCTGCGCCACTCGTGAAAATATCACGTTTGGTGCCCACTCGGTGAAATTATAACGTGATATTACACCAAAACCAACAATTATCCTCTTTAAAATCTTTAAAATGACAAGAAAGAGGGCTGAAATAGTTGTAATGTTATAAGGGCATAAAGTGAACGAGAAAGAGAATCTTATCAACTGATAAAACAGGTACATGTTGTTGATGAGCTGACTTCCTGACGCATTATTTTTGTTTATTCTATTACAGTCATTCGAGAACTTCTGACTGGTAGACAGCCTTGTATACAATATGGAAATGAATGTGATGAACTTAGAACGCAAAGCGTAGAATACATTCAAAAAACATTGCAGGTAAATTTTTCAAACTTATTACGTTGACGTCCTATCGCTATGTGGTCACGTCCTTAAAAAATCTTGTCAAAATATTCGGTAGTATTTCGGATAATTAATTTATGTTAAAGTTTGTGCATACCTCTTTCATCAATACTCTGAAAGTTTACGTTGAACAAATGTGTATATGTAAAGGTATCTGACAAAATTGAGATGAAGGTTGTCAAGAAATATGGTAGATGTACTTGTTCCTTTAAAGTAAATAACTGATTATAATAAAATGCATACTTCGAAGCGATAGATCTTCATTATTATGATTGATACAACTTTTTTAATACTCGGTTCAAATCTTCCAAGTATTATAAGTAATTTTTTAAAGTAAATACGAAAGATGCCGTTCTTGACACAATACAGTAGTAACCGCGTTGAATCACGTTTAGAATATCACCGTCTTTTTCTCACTTCATATAGAGTAACATTTGGAACAATCGTGAAGAACCAAATCAGGATATACCAAAAGATGTAAAAGGTCTGATAAATATGTCAAGAGATTGCTTAGTAAAGAGAGGAGAAAGCGTTACGTCGACGAAATTAGTTGAACAAATCAAGGTAAACCCGCGATCAATAAAAAATTATGAGCTCGTCGAACCGAATGCTCTGGATGAGTTATTTGTTCATTAGGATCCCTCATAAAAATTTGACATAAATAACTTTTTTCTGATAAATTAGTTCATAAGTTTGTTCCCTTGCAAAAAATCGGAGTGCATACAGGGGTCATTGTTACTTAAACACCTGTACGAAAACTCTGAGCCAATTCTGTACAGAATATGTACCAATTCTGGGCAGAATGCATACATAATTTCTGTTTTCTGTACAGAGTAGACACAGACACAGAATCTCACGTAAAATATGTACAGAAAGTATTTTATATTCTGTACAGAATTGTAGTGAACCAGATTTTTGTCTGTGCAGATTATTGTATCAGACAGAATTTTTGCTCTTTTCCTTTTTACAACACAGATGTTTAGTACTTTGTCTGTACAGATTATGGTCATGTTTTGGTCTACAACTATGACAGGAACTGGAAAAAACGATCAATAATGAATTGCGACAAATGGCTCCCAGTGAAAAGTTTACACATGTTTACTCAGATAAGATGACTTAAATCTGCTAAAATACATGGAGTTAAATAAAGGTACTTGGCAGACTAATGCGGAAATTAGTATGCTACAAGTTGCAATAGGATTTCTTAATGTGGAACAGGATAAAAGCGCAAAAATTATGCATAGAAGTTGGAAATATACATGTATTGCGAAAACACACACTCTGGTAGGAATTCACAACCACTTTTCTGTCCAGAATTTTATCTGAAATTATCATGCTACAATTTTTTTCTGTACAGAATTTTTCAGAATTTATTCTGTACAGAAAATGATCCTGCTTTTTTTCTGCCAAGATTATTTTTTGGCCTAATTTAGATATTTCGCAAAATTCTTTACAGATTTTGTTCTTTGTTTATATACTAAAAATGGATTTATAGAATTCTGGTTCAATGAACCAGAATTTTTCTGTACAGAATCTGCACAGACTTTTTGTATTTTAGGCTGTACATAATCTGGTTCCAATCTGCCCAGACTTTTTCGTACAGGCCTGAGCTTCATCTCATGATCCAATGATTGTAAATCTACGAAACTGGAGTTATTAAACATAAACATTCTTTAAACGGCTTCTTCTCTTGGACCAATGATTGCAAACTCATCAAAATATAGCATCCTTGCCTGGAAATTAAAACAACAGGAAATAGTTCCGGTCCATTGCACACATGGCTTCTTTTTGTTAACAATGATTGGAAAGTCACTTTACTTGTTCAATGACTTCTGTATAAAATGATATATTGCACACAGGGGCCACTGTAACTATACTAGAAATATCTTTAAACTGTTTCATCTCATTTACTATTGCTTGGTAAGTCACCAATCTTGCATTTTAGCACTTTGTGCCAAGGTGAGCGTTTAGGATGGATGATTGTCCGTTGAACTCCGGTTGCTATGGCAACAAATAGAAAAACTTTAAAAATCTTCTTCTCTGACACCACAAGGCTTAAAGCTAAGATATTTAATATACAGCATTGTAAAGTGAACCTTTACCAAAATGTTCAAATCATGACCCCTGTATTAAAATTGACCCCACCCGGGGAGTCACTTGATTGTTGATAGGTTTCTATGGGAAAACTTTTAAAATCTTCTTTTCCAAAACCACAATGCCTAGAGCTAGAATGTAGAATATAGCATTGTCTAGTGGGCTTCTACTAAGTTGGTTCAAATCATGCCCCTGAGGTCAATATTGGAAACAACAAGGTCTAGAACATTGATATTTAGTGTGTAATAGTGTCTATATGACCTCTTCAAAGTGTGTTCAAATCATGCCCCTGGGTTTTTATATTGGCCCCGCCCGGGGGACATTTGTTTTACATAGACATATATTGGTAAACCTTTAAAAATCTCCTTCTCCAAATCCACAAAGTCTAGAGCCTAGATGTTTAGTGTATAATAGTGTCTTGTGGACCTCTTCGTATGTTCAAATCATGCCCCCAGGGTGAAAATTGACCCTGTCCGGGCGTTCACTTAATAATGGAATAACTTTAAAAATCTTCTTCTCCAAAATACACGGCCTAGAGTATAGATATTTGGTGTGCAACGTTGTCTAGTGGTCTTCTTTTAAGTTTGTCAAAAGGGTCAAAATTGACCACGCCCGCAGGGGGAGGGGGTCCATTGCCTTTATATAGAGTTATAGAAGAAACCTAGCTTCCAATGAGTTCCTATAGTAACCACTGACTTACCAAGCAGCCACTGACTTCCTTAGTAACCGATCAAGTTCTTAGCAACCACTGACTTCCCTAAGCAACCAGTGACTTCCCGTTGGAACAAATAATTATCTTAGCAACCAGTGACTTCCTTAGGTAAGTGCACTTGTACTCAGGTGAGCGATATAGGGCAATCATGGTCCTCTTGTTTTAGAAATAAGAAATGGATCTAGCCCACTGCACATAGGGGCCATTGTTGCTAAAAATAAAAAGTCGTTAAACACCTTCATATGAACCAAATGTTTGAATGTCATCAACCGTAAATTACATGCAGTATTTTTGCATTGACTTCTCTCTTAAAATATTAAATCGTTCTGGTCAACTTTAGATAGGGGCAGCTGCAATTAAAAAATGATTTGGCGGCTTCTTCTCTTGAACCAACGGTTTAATAATCAAATAAAGGTCATTTCCGCCGGTAAGACTTTCTGGGTAAAATAAGAGCTTCTTGTCAATGTGGTCCTGGGACTTTAAATCTGTACAAACAATATCATTTTTACGTCTTATTTTGTCACTTGGCGGGTAAATGGCTGGATATGAATACAATGTTTGGGGTTTTTATAAATCGCAGCTTTCCATCACTGTAAATCGATAGAGAAAAGGAAGATCGACGGTGAGTGGCAACAAAAACTGTAATTTACCAATTCATATCTTGCATTTGTTGGAATCTCCGTTAGAAATGTATGTTAACTGATGCAATATGATCGGACTAACCCATGTAAATGAAACACTTATTTATGTATTTTGGTGAAACAATTACCTATTGCTAGACCATCGCATAATGGAGAAGTTAAACAATATCATTTTCATGAATAGTATGCTAATAGCTATCACCACGTTTACAATATTGAATGCTAAATTAAACAGTGCCCAAAATTGCAGGACATTTATTCGCGAGATATACATTTCATGTATGTTGTGATTTAGATCCCTTGGCTAAGTAAACATAATCTAAACGAAGAATATGAATGTTTGTCGAACCCCTAGTATTCTGGTGCGCTGTGTTGAATTCGTTTTTTAGTCCATTATGTCTCATTATACCGGTTGCATTTGGCAAATGAATTGACTCAATAATATTATATACTTATTCAACCTTTTCCTTTTTCTAAGACATATTTGATAATCTTTTGTCCGTGTGAAAGTATCTCAAAGTGCTAAAGTGAGCTATTAGGATCGCTACCTGTCAGGCGCCCGTCGTAGGCAGTCCGTCATTTACTCTTGACAACATCTCCTCTGAAACAACTAAGCCAATGTTACTGAAACTTGAAAGGGATGTTTCTTGCATGAAACCCTACCGCATCTGTTCAATGAATTCTATTTCATGCAGAAATGTGTTTGCTATGGCAACAAATAAGAAAACCTATCAAATCTTCTTTGCAAAACATCGAAGGCCCAGAGCTTAGATATTTGGCATGCAGCTATGTCTAGGAAACCTCTACCAAGATTGTTCTAATAATGACCACGAGTCTAAATGAACCCCGCCTGTAATTTTGCATGGCCATATATAGGAATGCCACAAGGCGTAGAGCTTATATATTTAGCATGTAGCATTACCTAGTGGATTTCTACCAAGACTATTCAAATCATTGGGTCCCGGTTAAAATTGACCCTGCCCGCGGGTAACTTTTACAAAGGCTTATATAGAAACTTTACAAATTTTCTCTCTGGAACCACAAAGCCTAGAGCCAAGATAAGTACCTGTAGCGAACCAGTATGTTATGAATAAAAGGGCTTGCTACAAAGGGTCCGCCTGGTCCCGGCTTTTTGGTTACTCTGTTTCATAATTTATATTCGCAACAAAGTACAACGGAGGCTGTTTATTTCTATTATTTAATTGTAACTTTATTCAAATATAACTCAACATACAAGGACATAAAATATATAAATCTATTAGTAGCTAGAATTATACCAAATCATAGCTGTGCACCCTTAGAGAATTATAGTCTAATCGTTTATCAGTGAAACTATTTCTTTAACACACTCGGGAAAGTGGATTATAAAATATACAAGTCCCGTAAATCACTCCTCGTTAACACACGTTTATTTAACCCACTTAGCCGATTTAATTAATATTAGCGAAGTTTAGCAACTTAGATATTTAGAATACACCACACTTCAATCATTACGGCACTTTAACACTATCGCAGAATTGAATCACACTTTATGAACTTAACACATATTCATCCGTCTCGCGATAACCACACACTAAGATTATAAACTAAGAACCAACCAACATCTTGGAAACTTTTACCTACTTCATAAATAAATACTGGAGATGGCCGGGTGTTTTGTCTACTTTACTTTATTTATGAACAACTTTAAACACTTAAGACTTTTCTTACCTCTTCTTGTGGCATTTTTTAATATTTGGAAAGGTTTAAGTTTATTTTTGTTTAGGAACAACCAAAGACTAAAATTATATTGGAGAGCTTCACATACGCTCCGGTGTCTCAGTAGTACACCATCTGAATTTCGCGCGCATGACGTTTATATATGAACTAATGACGTCACTAAAGTAGACACGCGATATAAACAAATATGGCTGCCCAAACGCGGAAGTAAGATAATTCTAACACTTCCAAGATGAATTTCGTCCATACAAGGAATATCTATGATAGATTCACGCTATGAATGGCAAGATATCACATTCTTGTACACAATAAATGTAAGTTTTATAACAATCCATGAGGGAATAAGTTATAATTAGCTAACAACTAACGAAATATTTAGTCATAAAATCGTTGTCAAAATTACTCTGAAAATGTGAAATTCTAGCGGGTGCACAGCTTATATTTTAGAACAATAATTCATAAACCCTGAAAAATAATGTCATGATAGCATAGTTACACATGAATAAACAGTGATGCAATAAATAGTTCGTGCCAAGAGACCTCTATATTAAATATCATATGTAAGGACAAAATAACGAGTAAAGCATGAGTAAATGTGAAAATACAAGCATATAAAAAGGATCAAATGACAGACTGGATCGTTACATTGCCCCCTACTAAGATGGTTTGGTCTCCAAAACATCCAATATTTACAACAGTATGAAAATATATCTAGACACGTACTTGCAAAATAACAATGTTTCAAAGTAACAAATGAACTTTTATCAATTTTAAAAGTTAACAATTTAAAGAAAAATTTACATAAGAGTAATTAAGTACTTACAGGTGTCACCCATAGTCGAGAATAAAATTATTCCATATTCTACCATGTAGTACTTTTCACCTTAAAATTTTGTTGCAGCACCTTAACATAGAGAAATGAAATATGCTCTTTTTCACCTTAAGCATTTACTGAAGTGTATACTTTCCTACCTTCAACATTACAATATGTTCCTCAATTTTTACTACGTGTTTTATAGAAAAGCATTATAAATAAGAGACAGTAATAAAAAGAAACATGCAACAACAACTTTTTAAATGCTTAACAGTACAAACATTTAAAGATATACATTTACAGTTAAATTCTACAAATGGTAACTTATGTTAAACTTACTTGCCTAACACGCTATGAATATTTCTACTCGGCATCGATTGTCATAATAGCACATTTTTTTTTTTTTTTTAAACAACTTTACTATTGTTAAATAACTGTCTAGTACCTAGTATTCAAACGTTTATTGTCCAAGTTTGTAAGCTGTAAAGGGAAGATTTGCACTAACAACACTGCACTGTTCTATTTTACTGATGATTGCCACCATTAGATCATTCAACCTGTAGAATTCAGCCTCATAATACAACTCATATAGGTACCGCAGATCATGGGGTAATGTTCTGAGGTCACATTTTCCACTCCGGAGGAAATTCAATATAAATCTGAAATGGGAAGGATCCCTGTCAATAAAATAGTTGTTGCCATGATGAGGCTTTACACCACCGTCGGCAACGACATCAGCCAACAAGGATGGTACCTTTGATAGTGTCACCTTGGATGTTTCGAATCTTTGTCCTCCTATGTTAAGGATTATTCTTTCATTTTGAACTCGTTGTAAAGTTGGTACATCAGGATACGTTTCAAACACAACGGTACCACCAACAACTCCACCACAACTTCTAACCTGTTCACTGTCAGTCCCAGAACTTTCACATTGCATTACACTATCACTAGCATTATCATTTCCTTTACTTCCTTTTTGACTTGTGCATCCATCAATAACTGCTTTCTTTTTCCCAACTTTGTCACCTTTATCACTTTCTTTCACATTCTCACACATTTTGTTTTCTTTTTCGATTTTCTCATTTGATCCTTCAATTCTTCCATTAACATTTTTTTAACAGCATCACTTGACTCACACTTCTCCGATTTGTCATCTTTATCACTTTTCTTCACTTTCTCGTTTGATTCTTCAGTTCTTACATCAACACTTTTACCAACAACATCACTTGACTCACACTTCTCCGTTTTGTCACCTTTATCACTTTTCTTCACTTTTTCACACTTTTTGTTTTCTTTTTCATTTTTCTCGTTTGATTCTTCAATTCTTATATCAAAACTCTTGCCAACAGCATCACTTGACTCACACTTCTCCGTTTTATCACCTTTATCACTTTCCTTCACTTTCTCACACTTTTTGTGGCTTTCATGTTTCTTGGCTGTGCTTCTTTCCTCGTCACACTCCTTTTCCTCAATAACACTAGCCTTTACCTTCTTGAGATTTGTCTCTATAAGGGTACTCTGGCTAGAGATAGCTTCTGTTTTATTTAATTTTACTTTCTTTGCATCTTGCGGACGACATGAGCTATTTCCCTTAACTGGTAGTGTATCACTTTTCTGCTTTTCCTCCGATTTACTACGGGCTTTATCTTTAGAAGTATCTTTTTGGGTTGAGGGTGACTCTTTCTTTGATGTTCTACTTGTTTCTGATTTAGATTTCTTGGTTTTACTTTTGCATTCTGTTTCGCTTTCACTCTCACTTTCACTTTTCTCCGAGCTTTTAGCATTCCTCCAATCTCTTTTTCTTCTTTTTATTCCTAGAATGGAACTTTGTTTACTCTCTTGATCAACTTCTTTTCCTTTTTCACTGGCACTAACACTGCTTCCTTCACTAGTTGTACTACTGTCACTGTCACTTTCCGAACTACTTTCACTCTCACTGCTTTCACTATCACTGCTAGAACTGGCCAATTTATCATTATTCCCCTTTTCCTTCTCACTTGCTATCTTTACACTTTCACCGTCGTCTATGTAATCCAGTTCATTCTCGCTTGATTCCACTTCTTCATAGAAAGGCTTAATTCTGACTATTCTTGTTGGTGTTACATGGGGTGTCACGGGTCTTTCCAAATTTTCAAAGAGTTCATCAGCCGAATTTAACACATCCATTCCACATGAAACGTTGGTGGGGCCATATTCATTTCTCAACTTCCTTATGTGAGCCAAATAATTAGGTTCAACTGGTTTGATAATGTGGGTCATTTCTTTTTCTTTCCAGCTTCTGATCCGGTCATATGCATTATCTCTATTTCCATTACGATCCATTAGTTCAAAATCACTGGTTCTTATATTGGTGCAGGGTTTGTGTTTGTACGACCTTCTGCTGAATAACTTCCTACATTTTAGACATTGGAATTGAAAACCACTATGTTGCTCCTGAGCATGTCTACTTGCCAGGTGGTACTTTGGAAAAGTGACATTCTGGCACACCACACATAAATACTGCAGAAGAAAAAAATATAACATTGGTATTTTGGAAAACACTTTACATTTGACTAGAAAGGATAATCATAACATGGACAAGCCGTACGCAATATACACACATATAAATAGTTTAAATTTATATTGTAACAGCTTGAAACAAGGTTATATAGAATGCCTCATACCACATACTGGTCATCACAAATAGGACATAACTTATAGATCGGTTTATTTACGAACTAGGAGGCACTGTAGAATACCATGACTCCTTGTCACCTTTATAAGGTTTTAGCCTGTCGTGATGAACTACCTTAGGTTTTGAGCGACTTGTTTCTTGAATTTGAAACAATACGTCATTAATCTGTTTCAGAACAACGAATGGACCGGTCCATTTTCGTGTAAGTTTTGAACTATGACCCGACTTAATGCTAGGTTTATATAACCACACCATTGTACCTTCGCCGTAAACGTTTGTATTTATCTTGTGGTCATACACGCGTTTTTGAGAATCGCTCGCGACAGACAAATGTTTTCTAGCGAATTCGTGAGCTTTTTCAAGTTTTTCGTCAAGATCAACCACAAAGTCGGTATATGACTTATCTGATTCATCTTCCGGTTTCCCAATGGCAATATCGATTGGGAGGGTCATTTCTCTTCCGAACATTAATAAACTTGGTGAAAAACCAGTACTTCCTTGCACCGATGCATTATATGCCAGTATAACTAAAGGTAAATATTTGTCCCAATCTCGTTGATTATTGGAGACATACTTCGACAACATAGCTTGAATAGTCCTCATGGTTCTCTCTGCGAGCCCATCTGACTGCGGCCTAAATGCAGTGGTTCGTGTTTTATCTGACCCAATTAATTTACACATTTCGTTGAAAACAGTAGATTGAAAGTTTGTGCCTTGGTCGGTATGTATTTGTCGGGGAACACCGAACACTGAAACGAGATGCTCTACAAATTTACCTGCCACAGTTACAGCCTCTTGATTATGTAAAGGTACAGCAACTACCCACTTTGTAAAATAATCTACCATGGCTAAAATGTACTTATTGCCTGTGACTGTGGTAGGCAAAGGTCCTAATATATCCATTCCTACTCTCTCTAGAGGTGCTGCAACAATATATTGTTTCATTTTCGACTTAGGTCGTTTATAGGGGGCTTTCCTTGAAGAACAAAGATCACATTTGTCACACCATTTGTGAACATCGTTTTTCATGCCATACCAGAAGAATCTCTTCTTTGCATTAAATAATGTTTTCTTGATCCCCAGGTGTCCACCTGTTAGAGAATCATGAACTTCTCTAAATATGTCGGGCACAAGCACTTTAGGTAATACTAATTTGAAATCCGTCGATCTCGGAACCTTTTCGACCCATTTGTAATACAAAATGTCATCTTTTATGACTAACGACTCCCACCTATTCCAGTAATATCTGTGGGGGACCGAAAGAGGTGCAACCCTTTTCCAGTCTGGTTTATTGTTTGTACTCAACCATAGCTTAACATCTTTTAAAACCGGGTCAGTGTCCTGGGCTTTCTTGATATTCGGCAAATCAATTTCACTACTTTCAGTAGACAGTTCATTCTCTATTTCTAGCGTACGTATGTTTTCTCAGTGTAGGTCCTCTGGGCAACCTTTTATTTCGTCTAAAACAAAGCTAGAACAATTACCCACAACACCTTTAAAAATATCTTTATTCTTTTCCAACCCACAAGTTAAATCACTCCCATCAGTCGGTACCACACTGATCTCGGTAGAAGTGACACTTTTACGGACGTTCGTATCAGTTTCCAAACAAATGTTATTTAGGCGCCTTTGGACACTTGCTGTGGGAAAACTGTTACCAGATTCTTTTCCTTCATTTGCCAAACATTTCTCGTCATCTATCTGCTGTCTGTTTACATCATACCTAATTTCTGCTCTACTGCAGTAACTACATTGACTGTCATGACAGGGTCGTCTGGACATAGCATCGGCATTTGAATGAATGCGTCCAGGCCTGTGCTGTATTTCGTAATCGTACGTCGATAAAGTCTCGAGCCACCTTGCAATCTGCCCCTCTGGGTTTTTAAAATTTGTTAACCATCTCAGTGCACCGTGATCACTTCTAATAACGAAGTGTTGTCCATATAAGTAGTGATGATAATGTTTAACAGCTAAAACAACAGCTAGAAGTTCCCTTCTAGTAACACAATATTTTCTCTCTGTTTTAGATAAACACTTGCTATAATATGATATCACTTTTTCTTTGCCATCTTGTAATTGCTGAAGCACAGAGCCTACTCCAACTGAACTTGCATCAGCATCCAAAATAAATAGTCCATTAGAAAGGGGATATCCCAATATGGGTGTATTTGTCAAGACATACTTTAACTTCTTGAAAGCTTCCTCACACACAGCTGTCCATGCAAATCTTTCACCTTTTTCGGTAAGTCGGTGCAAGGGTTTTGCAATGGAAGAGAAATTTCTTATAAACTTTCTATAGTAAGAACAAAGCCCTAGAAAACTTCTTATCTCTTTCACATTACGTGGAGTAGGCCAATTTACCACATCTTTAATTTTCTTGGGATCTGTGGATATCCCATCTTTACTAATTAAATGACCTAAAAACCCAACTTGGCGTTTAAACAGTGTACATTTTTCAGGACTAAGTTTCAAGTGAGCATTGGCCATTCTAGCAAATATCTCGTCTAGAATATCTATATGTTCTTCAAACGTCCTAGAATGCGCAATGACATCGTCAAGATATACTAAACATTGTTTCCAAGTGAGACCGGCTAAAGTTAATTCCATTAGTCGCTCAAAGGTTGCAGGGGCATTACAAAGTCCGAAGGGCATAACGGCAAACTGCCACATTGGACTCCCTTGAATACAGAAGCTAGTCTTGCCTCTGTCTTCCTTCGCGAGGGGCACTTGCCAAAATCCTGATTTGCAGTCGACGGTACTGAACCAGGCAGCGCCAGAAAGTGCGTCAAGTGTGTCGTCAATTCGGGGGAGGGGCTGACTATCTTTTACAGTACAGTCATTAAGTTTCCTAAAATCACAACAAAATCGGATTGCCCCGTTTGGCTTGGTTACCATCACAACAGGACTACACCAGGGACTTACAGAAGGTTCTATAACTCCTTTATCGGCCATGTCTTTAATCTCTTTCTCTGCAGCTAACCGTTTTGACAGTGGTACACGATATGGGGCTAGTTTTATAGGCTTTGCATTGCCTGTGTCAATTTTATGATCAACCAAAGTGGTTCGACCTAGGTCATCGGCGTTTTTAGAAAACACATTCTGATGCTTAATCAATAATTGCTTTACTTGTTCACATTGATCTGGCATAAGGCCTTCACTAGCTTTGTCATAAACGTCATTTAAATGATTTGGAACATCTTTGGAATTATTAGTCATGGCTATATTGTTAACAGGGTTCGTTTCCGCAATCTCACAGGAATCAATGGTTTCGGCAAATGCCACGACGGTATTCTTATAAACAGTGTGTGGCTCACTACTGAGATTAGCTACTCTTATTGGTACAACTACGCCACTAGTATCAATTACAGCTTTTGCGACAAACAACCCACTTTTCTCCATAAACCGAATATTTGGCTCTACAACTGCTGACTTACCCTTTAGTAACTCAACAGGTACACCTGGCAAAATGGCCTCTGTTTCAGGAGGAATTACAACATTTTCTTTTACTTCCAATCGGCAACACGTTGCAGAAACTCTTTCTCTTACAGAAAAATAGATGTCTTCACCATTTATTTTGATTGAGTTTTTGCAAAGATCTATTTGACAATTATATTTTTGACAAAAGTCCAAACCAATTATTCCTTCATTTTGTATATTTGCAATTAAAAGATCTTGGGGAAAGGTTTGTTTGCCTAATTGCAGTTCAACTTTTATTTTTCCTAATACTGGAGACGAATCTCCCGTAGCCGTACTAATAGACATGTTAACAGGTTGTAACTGGGGCCTCACAGAAGACTCCCAATTTTCGTAAACATCTTTACTAAGAACTGTAACACTCGAACCGGTATCAAACAACATAGCCAACTTTACAGTGCCAATTCGTACATCTACATAAATAGTATTAACATTCCTAGTCTGACCAAAATCGGTTAATTTCGGTAATTTGGACCGTTCAACTGTGGTCGAGCTCTGGCCCCTGAACCCAACCTTCCGTCGTTTCCCTGAACTGAAATATTTTCTCTTTATCTGAAATCATTTCTCCTACTGTAATCTCTCTGGTCTCTACTAACATTTCTACCCATCCTCCTGTCAGGCTGGTATTTCGGTGGACAATTCTGTCCACGGTTGTATTCATACTTTTCACGAGTATCACTGTATCGTTTCATTTTGTCTATCAAATGGGACATTTGGCTTGATAGCTCGTCAAGTTTCTTCTCAGTACTACTCTTTTCAGAAGTTACAACGCGTACTGAATGCCTACCCCTGTTTCTATCGGCTATTTTATGGGCATCTAATCTTACAGCAATCCTCTCTGCTTCACTCACCGTTTTGGGGCAAACTTCTCTCAGTCTTAATCTAATATCCGTATCTGGTAAGGCATCAATAAAATAATCCAAAGCTAATAACTCAATTACCTCAGATGAAGCACTAGGGTATGCCTTTCTGGTTAACTTTTTGACTGATTGAGCTAATTCAGGAATGGTTTCATTTCGTTCTAAATGCCGACTTTGGAGCTGCGATCGAAATATTTCAGCTCTACAAACAGAACCAAATCGATTTTGCAATGCCGTCACTATCGAGTTATAATCGCGACGTTTAACAGCATCTAGTTCGCACAGTATCGCACGGGCGGGACCCACTAGACTACTAGCTAGAAAGAGTGACCTGCTTTCGTAATTCCAGCTGTTCAAGTCAGCCACTATACTAAATTGTGCTAGGTACTCGTCTAAATCATCCGTACCGTCATAACATTGCGGCTTCAATTTATTAACGTATGTTAAAGTACTGGGTAGTTCATCACCGGCAGTTTTACCATGAGTCGAACTTGGAATTACAAGACTTGGTCTATTTGGACTGTTACTATGAGCAGAATATGAGCGACAAAACTGATTACTAGGATTACTCCTGGGTGTACTCGTAATAGAGACATTGTGTGGTAATGGAGCAGAATTATTGTTAGTTACTTGCTCTTGTTGGATACAAGAGCGTTTGACATCATTGATCTGCTCTTGCATGCTTTGTAATTTATCACCGAACTCGGTCATAAAATTGGTGAATTCATTTTTGACAGACATTACTGTTCCCGTTATCTCAGAGGCAAATTTATCAAAATCACCCGTAATACCTAAACCATCTCCAGCATTCACAATTTCTTTCTCACCTGTATAACTCATTATATCATCTTCATGACATGACATCATGTCTTCTTGGTCACTTACCGTTTCACACTCGACCTGTTCGCAAGTATCATCACAAGGTTTAAACGTGATAGTATCAGAATCGTCCATAATGAAAAATACCAAGAGTCAACCACCGATACCAGGTAAATGTAATATATATTTTATTTTTCTTTGTCAAAATAAGATAGCACACAAACAATCTGAGTTTCTTTATTTCAACTGAAAGATACCACCGCTGCCACCAAATCTGTAGCGAACCAGTATGTTATGAATAAAAGGGCTTGCTACAAAGGGTCCGCCTGGTCCCGGCTTTTTGGTTACTCTGTTTCATAATTTATATTCACAACAAAGTACAACGGAGGCTGTTTATTTCTATTATTTAATTGTAACTTTATTCAAATATAACTCAACATACAAGGACATAAAATATATAAATCTATTAGTAGCTAGAATTATACCAAATCATAGCTGTGCACCCTTAGAGAATTATAGTCTAATCGTTTATCAGTGAAACTATTTCTTTAACACACTCGGGAAAGTGGATTATAAAATATACAAGTCCCGTAAATCACTCCTCGTTAACACACGTTTATTTAACCCACTTAGCCGATTTAATTAATATTAGCGAAGTTTAGCAACTTAGATATTTAGAATACACCACACTTCAATCATTACGGCACTTTAACACTATCGCAGAATTGAATCACACTTTATGAACTTAACACATATTCATCCGTCTCGCGATAACCACACACTAAGATTATAAACTAAGAACCAACCAACATCTTGGAAACTTTTACCTACTTCATAAATAAATACTGGAGATGGCCGGGTGTTTTGTCTACTTTACTTTATTTATGAACAACTTTAAACACTTAAGACTTTTCTTACCTCTTCTTGTGGCATTTTTTAATATTTGGAAAGGTTTAAGTTTATTTTTGTTTAGGAACAACCAAAGACTAAAATTATATTGGAGAGCTTCACATACGCTCCGGTGTCTCAGTAGTACACCATCTGAATTTCGCGCGCATGACGTTTATATATGAACTAATGACGTCACTAAAGTAGACACGCGATATAAACAAATATGGCTGCCCAAACGCGGAAGTAAGATAATTCTAACACTTCCAAGATGAATTCGTCCATACAAGGAATATCTATGATAGATTCACGCTATGAATGGCAAGATATCACATTCTTGTACACAATAAATGTAAGTTTTATAACAATCCATGAGGGAATAAGTTATAATTAGCTAACAACTAACGAAATATTTAGTCATAAAATCGTTGTCAAAATTACTCTGAAAATGTGAAATTCTAGCGGGTGCACAGCTTATATTTTAGAACAATAATTCATAAACCCTGAAAAATAATGTCATGATAGCATAGTTACACATGAATAAACAGTGATGCAATAAATAGTTCGTGCCAAGAGACCTCTATATTAAATATCATATGTAAGGACAAAATAACGAGTAAAGCATGAGTAAATGTGAAAATACAAGCATATAAAAAGAATCAAATGACAGACTGGATCGTTACATACCATATAGCATTGCCTAGTTAACCTCTGTCAAAATTATTCAAATCATGATCCACGGGTCAGAATGGATCATAAGCGGGGGCTCACTTGATTTTACATTGGTTTCTTCTTCTTCTCTGAAACCACAAGGCCTAGAGGTTATATATTTAGCATTTAACATTATCAAGATGATAATTATCTACCGAGATTTTCAATATAGGTATGTGTAGTGGTCCTCAACGAATGTTGTTCAAATCAGGATCCCAGGTAAAATTGATCCTTTCTGCTACGCGATTGTTGACCTTGTATTATAGCCAATTGTTGACAGATGAGCGAAATAGGGTCATCCTGATCTTCTTGTTATTGTAAAAGTTGTTTACTAGTGCGCACGTACATATACTGCATGCTACTCTTGCTTTCTACCATTTAGTCTATCTCAAGGCATACAGTTTGTCAATTTGTTTTTCCCGTCCAATGTTCTATTATGAGCACATTTTAACGGGAACGTCTTACTGACGCTGTCTCACAATCACAAGTCTGACTTAAAAGGATAACCGCGATATAATTTGAGTTCATCTAATTCCTGGGACAAGTTTCAATAATATTAAGATCAATAATCGTGTCTAAAAGGTGAGAGAAAACAGTTAAAATGATTAATTTTAAAACAAAGTATTCTAAACAATTGATGGATACAACAATAAACTAACCACTCGATATTAATTTGACAAAGTGCGCTGTTCTTTTTATGTTATCGGAGTGAAATAATAGGTATTGCTTACCTTCAGTATAGTATATATTAGAACTAAACGGGTTGTATCTCCCTGTTAGATGCGACCGGGAAAGTAAAAAAAATCACCTTTGCAAGATTTTACACTTACATTTGATTCCAGTTTATATTGGTTTTGATAATATCACAGGTGTTCATATTCTATACCATATATTTTCTCATTGTCTCCTTCACGTTGTATACAGTGATGTAATGTTCATTGTCTTGAAAATAGTTGAATACATGCATTTTTTTTTTCACACTGTCAGATTGTAAAAGTAGGTTAAGTGATAGTAAGTGATGTCTTTAATTACATGACATAATGTACTCTTTGCTAGCTAAGGTGGTGTGTAATATAATGGTTGGTGTGATTCCATGGTAGCTATATTTAGAGCAAATTGCATAAACATTTAAAGAACTTATAATCAATTTACAATAATGTTTCAAAAATACTTGTTATATTGTGAATATTCATCTTTCATGGCGCCAAAATGTTTTTTTCTAGTGACTTCTAGTTCTGCTGTCCATAACATGGGTTTAAATGTAATATACTAACCAATGAATATATTTCAACAGAAAATATGTCAAACTCGATGCGCAGAAGAAAAAGAGGATAAATGTGATATATGCATGGTCAATGACGCAGGTAAATAATTGAAACAGTGTAATAGTACTTGGTTGATTATTGCATCTGGTTTGTCCTAATTTGTTTTCTGTTTTAGCTCATCTGGCACTGTGTGCCAGTTTGAGCTTTTCGCATCACCCACTATCCGTCGTCCGTCCGTCCGTCAACTTTTTGCTTCAAACAACATCTACTCTGAAACCACTCGGTCAATGTTAATGAAACTTGGATGTTCCTTGCATGAAGCTCTACCAAAACTGATCAAATAATTTCATTCCATGCAGAACTCTGTTTCCAAATAGGAAACACTTTACAAATCTTCTTCTCTGAAACCACATGGCTCAGATATTTAAATGTAGCATGTAGCATTTCCTACTGGACTTCTATCAAAATTGTTCAAATTATGACCCCCGGGTTAAAATTGACCTCGCCCGGATATGTCACTTGATTTCACATAGGCTTATATAGGAAAAACTTTAAAAATCTTCGCCTCTAAAACCGCAAGGCCTAAAGCTTAGATATTTAGCATGAATCATTGCCTAGTGGACCTCTGCAAGGATTGTTTAAATTATGACCATTGTGTCAAAATTTACCCCGCCCGGGGATGGTGTCTTTAGATTTTGCATAGGTAACTATGGGAAAAACTATAAGAATATTTTCTATCTAAAACCCCCGAAGGTTAAAGCCTAGGTATTTAATATACAGCAGTGAATAGTGGACCTCTACCAAGTTTGTTCAAATTATGCCCCTGGGTTCAATATTGATCTCACTTGTTGTAAATAGCCATATATAGGCAAACATTTAAAAATCTTCCTCTCCGAAACCACGCAATCTAGAGCTTAGACATTTAGTTTGCAACGGTTTCTGCTTGACTTCTTCAAATTTTTATCAAATAATTCCCCCTGGGTCAACATTTTGACATTTAAACCAACTTTGTTTAAATCATGCCCCTTGGGTTAAATTGACCACACCCGCTAGGCAAGTTTACTGGTACTCAGGTGAGCGATATAGGGCCATCAAGGCACTCTTTTTTACTTTTTATGTTTATTTTAATTACACTCCTTTTAAATTGAGCTATAAAAAGAAAGTTTCGACTCTAGATATGAATACATGGTGCATAACTAGACATGGCACATTTATCCATATCTAGACACGAAGCTAAATTAAAAAAGTGAACTAAATTGTTTTCCATTTCAACATTAAGAACTATTTTATTTTTATCATTAAGAAATTTTATATTACCATTAATGATATATTTCAATGGTTTTTAGTGCACAGTAACCAGTCTCCTCCCCACCAATGCCCGATGAGTGTATGCGTCTCGTGTATGAGAAATTCACACGTTAACCCGGTTAAGTGTCGTGTGTGCAATAAGGCGGTGATGCCAACGATAGGTATATCTTTTTTTGAAATTATTGAATTGTACGTTGAAGCTTTAAATTTAGCTTACCTTAGCACGAAGTGTTCAAGGTGAGCAATTGTGATTGATTGATTAATCGTCTACCTCTCAGTCTTCTATCTTTCTGTCCACATTTAACCTCCTGTATATAATAGAGGCTACCATTTTCACTGGTTCTTCATAAAACTTAGTCAGACTGAATGTCTTACTATGATTTAGGTCTAGTTCGAATATGAATCATCTGGAATCAAAATCTAGGTCACCTGGTCAAGTCTTAGAAAAACATCATGCAATAGTGTGGCTGCATTTGCCATTGGATATTCATGAAATGAGTGACTTGGTGCAATCGAGGGCGAGTTCAAAAATTGGTTTACTCTGATACTCTGATTAAGAACTAGGTTATCAGGTCTAATCATATAAAGTCTTTGAGTAAGCAATGTAGGCTGCATTTGTCATTGGATCTTCAAGACAAAATGTCAGAATAAGTGTCTTTAAGAATTTAATGACGATTTGGAAAGTGGGCCCTATTCGTAACTGGGTGACATGGGATCATAACTAAGTCACAAGGCCAAAACAAAAGAAAACCTTTCTATACCATATTTGCATGTTTGTCTTTTATATTTTTGATATTTCGAATATTGGTCACTTGGTTGCCAACAAAATCTTTTGAGCACCATAGAAGCCACATTTCGTATTCAAACTTGATGAAATTTTATAAGAATATTTTTCTTGATGAGCGATGTCACTCAGGTGAGCGATATATAACCATCATAGCACATCTAGTGTGTTTATTAAATTACTATATAGTGTGCCGTCAACATAAATACGTGTTGATTAGCTGATGTGTTGATAATCATGATTTTACACAGAAATGACTCAAAACACATGGCAAGTTATGTCTGCCAATATCGATCAGAAAAGTGAACCGTGTTTACAGCAAACGTTGCCATGCTGAAAACATATAAAAATAAAAAAGATTTTATGATATTTGTGCAGGATAAAATGAAATGCTCATTTGAGCGTATGGTTTCTAGACAATTGTGACTACGAACATGTTTTGTTTGTTTTTGTACACATTGCCTTGAGATTTTTTATCAACACTTTATCTCTTTCGTTTGTCGTTTTTGTGTCGCTCTTTCGGAGAAAAGGTGATACATAGGGATCGGGATCGCTAACGGTTCAACGGTCCGTCACAAAAACTTAACGTTGGTTATAACTTTGCCATCAGACTTTAGAATTGTATTGCCTATGACAAAAGGGTCGTGATGCCGCAAATTTGTAGGTCAATGTCATATTTTACAGAGTTATGCATGCCTCTTTTTGTACTTAGTTTTGTCACGAAAACCTAACGTTGGCTGTAACTTTGCCATTTCTTAAGATGTTTACAAAAATACACCATGGGGGTTAAAATTAGCCCTGCCGTAGGGGTCACTTATTTCATATAGACTCATATACAATTTAATCTTATTTTAATTTCTAATACTTGAAAGTTCTTTTTGTCTAAGTTCATAATGCGTGGAGCTTACATATCGCCTAAAAGACTTCTACCAAGTATGTTGAATTTATGCCCTTAAGGTCAAAATTGACCACAACCGACTTACTTATGAAAGTTTTCAAAAGTCTTCATTTCAACAATCTGCAAGGTTCAGAGCTTTAGATATCTGGTATTTGGTATTGTCTAATTGACTTTTACCACAACTGTTCTAAGTATGACCTTACGGTCAAAATTTGACCCGCCCTTTTGACATACTCTCCTATTTTCGAATGTAAATTTGAAATCTCATCTAGAATGATCAGTTGCGCCAAAAAGCACATGATTCCTGGATAACACTAGACAAATGAATTCTCATACTCCGATAGAAGAGTTACAACTGTACATAATATGAAATAACTCCAACGGAGACCATCCGCTAATGTGAAGAAACAGTTTTTAACTTACATACAGTATCGTCAGCATAGTTCTTGTTAATTAGCCTTTAATGCAATTTCATGAAAATCTTGTTCCACATCTGTTCTGCTTTAACTAAAATGTAGTTTATTATTTAAAGAGACTTACTTATATATATCATTCATGATTTCACTACGTACGTCATATTTCGTCATACCATTCATTTCATCATCGTTTCTTAAGTCATTCGTACAATGAATGTTCATCACTGGCGGTCAAAATCAATCAATCTGCTGCCTTTCGACATCTGCATATTCACCACAGGCTTCACTTACCACCTTTATCAATTCATCACAGTTTCATTCACAACCGCATTTTCCTCACAACTAATGTTTTCATAATATCAACGTCGATTTCTTTACTTACTCAGGTGACTCTAAGTCGCTAATAATTAAGTATTTAAGATAATTGCCGTCACCATCGACGGACTAATTCATGTTCACTTTTTCACACGTTTTTATCATTAATATAATTCTTACAACCGAATCTTGATCTGGGACGTTGTTTTCAACATTTAAACAGTCAAATATATTGTTTATTTTCATAATCAATGCCGACAAATCTTAAATGGTTTTATCGTGCTGTATTGTATATAACCTTAATACATTTCGATTGACAATGAGAATCAACGTGAACTCAATGTTTATTATTTTTTTAAGTTAAATTGATAATTACACAGTACTGCAATGACCACATTGCAGACACAAGCACAGTTACTAGCAAAACTTGGTGAATGCATCATTTGAAACCTATTATCTACCGATGAAAACTGAAATACCATTGTTGTTTTGAAAGAAATGTCTAAATCATCCCTGATGGCCTCATAAGCACGTATATGGTGGTAAGGTGTGGTTAATCCACAAATTGCATTGATAAGATGTCTACACAATGACCTACCCATTGGAATGGCTCGACCAGAAAAGTTACCATACCAATAAGTGACGGCATTTCTTTTGGTGCTGTTTTTCGCCTAGCTAATGACTTATTTATTTTCGCAAAAGTGGTACGATTTCATTCTACTGATATCTTGACAGTTATGTTAATTGAATCAAGCTCCACAAAAAGAAACAAGAAAAACCTGCACCTCTGTTAGTCCTTCCGCTTTATCCTCTGCTATTGGAACGTTAATATCTGACATCATTGACCTGAAAATACTCGTGATACTCCTCCAAGAAAATCATCTAAATGACGAATCAGATCAAAAGATGTCATTTGTTTCCAATAATCTTGCAAATCTTTCAAAGGTAATGCAACTGATTGATGCCTGAAAGGGTAGCGCGTTATAGAAATAATACTGTTCGTTGAACTTGAAGCCAAGTAATTCAAAATCGTCGTTTCTAACTGGGATAAATCTAATTGCACAAGTCGTTAGTGGACTCGCCCTATGGGTACTAGTATGATAAATGATAAATCATGCGAAACTTAGTTAGACACCACAACACAAGCCAGTCGGAGAAGATATTAAATTTAGAAAATTCAACCCATTTATCCCGAATGCTCGTTCTCTGATGGGTATGAAGTAGTAGCAACAACATCATGTGAAGGTTTACCATCGATAATGCAATTTTGAGACGTTTATCCTTTAAAGGTAAAGATGACTTAAATCATGCTTGATCAACTCTCCCTGGAATAATTTATTTCCGCTTATGCATCTGAAAATTCGCGACAAAAGGGTATTTAATGTCACTTGAAATAACTGCAAAGTTTCTATAATGTGCTTTGCCAAAGTATCAATGTCTCAGCTTGACAAATATCGGTAACATTATAAGAGTTTGTGTCGCCCTTTCGAAGAAAAGGTGATACATATGGATCGGGATCGTTTTGTCCGTCGGTTCGTCGTTCCATCGGTCCAACAGTCCGTTACAAAAACTTAACGTTGGCTATAACTTTGCCATTTCTTAAGATTTCTTCATCAGACTTTACAATTGTATTCCTTATGTCAAAAGGGTCGTGATGCCGCCAAATTTTGTAGGTCAAGGTCATATTTGACAGAGTTATGCCCCTTTCTGTACTTAAATTTTGTCACAAAATTATTGGTTATTCTGACAAAGCGTAAAAGGCGACACAAGTGTTCTTCTGAACACCAATCTTGTTCAAAAATGATCCGCCTCCGTGGTCGAAAGGTTATAGTCGCTGACTTGAAATCAATGTAACCACCGACTTTGTCTTTTTAAGTGGGGAAGTTGGCAGTGTCTTGCAGAGATTCGGAGCCTAGAACTGATTCTTCCTAGGACGATGTTAGGTAAACTGCCCGCCTGTTAAACTGACCAAATACGGTCGAAGTGGACGTTAAACTCCCACAACAACGATGTCCGACCAGAAATCATAACAGAAAGCGAATGGAGCATTTTTATTCTTTAGTGTACGTCATGGCAACTAAATTTCCAGTGTTAAACACTGTTTGTTAACGATAAAAGTATACATGTGTAAATGAAATTATATTTCATCTCCTTCATACGGACACTTTTGATACCTATTTACATGTAAAGAGATGTATAAACTTATGTATGGCAACCCACCACCTCATTTAAAAATTTGTAGTAACTTAAAACCGGGATACGGGACCAATGGATACGGATAGTTTCACTTAGATTATGGCAAATCGAGATTGTCTTAAACTTATAAACAACTTTTGGTATATTGTTTCGAAATTTCATGCAACAGGTTGACTCAACAATTCCACTGGTAACTTCATTCCCCGATTTTTGAAAGTTCTTCAATAAAAAAACTTAAAAGAAAATCTACAGAACTCAAACTCACATTTTTGTGGATTTTTCACAACCCCACCACCTCGGCAGTTCGCACCCCAAAGTTTCCTTTCATCACATTTTGTTGGGAGTAAAGAGAGTTAACCACCCGTGAAAGTAGTCAATTAGCCTTACACCTTAATTTTCTTTAAAAAATCCTTTAAAATAGCTAAATGTAAAACCCAGTCTTATTTTTAGAACCTATAATAATTTGAAACTTAAGAAGGCTTCACAAAATATTTAGTGTTCTTCAACCAGTTTCCGTCCTGGGTTTTGAACTACTTTTTGCACCACTAAGATGTTATCAATGGAAGCGCTGTGAATGAAATACAACCGTTTGGATCACGTGATCGTCGATCTAAACGATATACTGCATATTGACAAATTTCCTTGAAACGATGTTTATGTATACATGTATACGCCGCTTATCTTTTTGAAAACGATATTTATTGTTATTGGCTGAAATTGGAGTGAGGGAGATACTTTATAAAGTTCGTACTGCTAGTTGCTCTATTGCAAAATGAGTTGTGTTCACAAAGTCGCTGAAATGTAAACGCGAAATGTATTCACTGTCGGATCACTCCTCTCGATTAATTGTACATAACTGCCTGATGGCGATTCTAAATTATTACAATGATTTACAGCATTAAAACGTATATTAGGCAACGGATATGACGTTTAACACATTTTTAAGCCGAGATCGCAAACACGGTCCCCACGCGTTTCAGCTAATTAAAAAAAGTCGATCTATAGGAGAAGCCTATGGCTGTTCAAATTGTCAGCCTTTGGATTAGTCGTTTTCAAAATTGGCATGACAAAAACCAACAGCAGCAACCTTTCTTGTGCTGCTTTACAGAATGAACAATTCTATTGATGATTTTAAATGTAATAAAAAGGCGCATAGCAATTCCATTATGTCTGATATTGGAATGACTAAATAGGAAGGACAACTTCATAATATGTGACTGTGACTGAGAAAATGGGTCCAGATGAGTAAATTAACACATTTTGTTTTAAATGTCTTCTTAAAGTGTGAAGTCTGTTGACTATGAATTGAAAATTTCAAATGAATATACCAACTTCTTTTTAAGTTATGATTATTTTCAGATAACACCCTTTGCCATTCTTCATAACGATGTTCGTAACGTCAAAACAGTATTTTTAACGTCAGTATATTTGACGTTGTAGATTTATGAAATAACATCCGTTCCAGCGGTGTTAGTCGTTTAATAAACAATGATTTGGAGTACTGATATGCAATAATTAGCCACGAAGGCCGAAGGCCTGAGTGGTTAATAACTGCGCATCAGTACGACAAATCATTGTTTATTAGACGATAACAACGCTGAAAAGGGTGTTATTTCGATTCTAACATGACCAGATACTACAAAAAGTGAATAAATGCAAAGCGTTATTTTCTACGCGAACGCTCATTTAACGTCATGCGGCGCTATATGACGTCATGTTTACAGCACATCGGTTCCCGCGTTGTTTATGGTTTAATATAACATAATTTTTCTACTCTTTGTATATAGAGACAAAATCGTGAGTCATGTTAGAATGCGATGTAATACATTCATATGAAGGTATTTTTTATTGAAACTTCACCTGATTACACATGATTTGTCGACAAGTATTATGCTTGTTTCAATTTTGTTGTCATTTCTCAGCATTTTAATGAATCCTCATTTTGATTGACTATACCCTAATTTTCACTCTTTCAATTGTTAAAGAATAATTGGTTACTATGGTGATATGCTTTATGATAAAGATTTGATCGAACCATTTCCATGCATATTTATGAATGCTACTTCCCATAAACATCATTTTTTTTAATGATTACGTCTAGTCGAAATTTGGTGAAAATTGGTTATTTGTCTTTTTACATTTGCGTAATGATAATTAGTGCTCATCTGGACCCATTTTCTAAGTCACAGTCACATATATAAATCTATCACATATGTTAAAATACACTTTCCTTTCCTTTAAATATTTAGTAATCTGTTAGATTAGCCAGCCATTAGACTGTAGTACTGCTAAAATGGGTTGCAGCATTTCAGGGATGGTGGGCAGGATTAAACATAAAGGTTTTTTTTTTCCGATAAAAGGAAGTAGGTCATTTGGACTTCAGGCTTGTTCCAACAGTCTGTGGTATACATAATAATAGTAATAATAATAATAATAATTATACTAAAAATAATAATAATAGTGAAAATAATATCCTTATTTACTTAAGGTAAACACATTAAGACATACAAAATGTTTACTTATTTTCAATGTGGCCTTCAAAAACAAGAAACAATCCTGAAAAAATGCCATTATGAATCAAAACATAAAACAAAAATAAACCCGACAAACATTCATCTTATAACTAACGATGCATGTGTTTATACAGTAGATAAATTCCAAATAAGTCACACATCTTTCATATAAACAGTGAAACACAATAGTAAAATGATTTTCAAACATCAACATCCATTATATATCCGGTAGCAAAACCACAGTGATTTCAGTTTAATGTTGATTTTCAGTTGCAATAGGAATTTCTAATTGTTCCATTTAAAAGATTTGCCTGTTGCACAGTTTGTTTCTTTTTCCGGTTGGTATCTTTTTCCAGACTTGATTGCTGCTGTAGCTAAATGTATCTTTTAAAACAATTGTACGTGATTTCAACTGATTCTGAAGATACTATTACTTGAAAATGTTATCAAGTCTGACATATAAATCGGTAAAAACTGCTTTTTTACATTTATAAATAAGCAAGCCCATATGATATGCACATCTGTGTTCAAACGTTAGCCAGTTTAATTCACGAAACATATATAAGGAACACGTTAAAACCGGCTTACTTAAGATAATCATTGCAACACTTTTTTGAATCTTTATAATTTTGTTTACATCTGATTTCGAACTTATGCCTTTGCCCAAACATGTACAACAGTAGTCAATACATGGCAATATGTATGCATTATAATACATTTTCTTCATATCATCAGACAAGTAAAAAAGAATTTATATCAACAATGCTATTTAAGAATGAATTTAGTTTACTGCATACCTTGGATATTTGATTTTTCCATTAGTTATGGATTAATAGGGGAATCACCCCTAGTTTGTTTATAGGTGTTCCACATACTTCACAACATGTAAACACCAAGTTGTAAAACAAAACAAAAAAGTCATTATTTTAAGTAAAACAATATGAATATTATTAAGATGAGTATCGGTCAGATGGGTATTCAAACCTTTTATATACTTTAGCTCAAATGAGCACGATGTGCCCAAGGTGAGTAATTTTGATCGCCTGGTGTCCGTCGTTTATCTGTATGTCTGTCTGTCGGCTGTCCACACATAGCCTTGTGTACGTTATAGAGGCTGGCTGCACTTTTACTGGATCTCTATGAAACCTGGTCACAACGACTGCCTTGGTGAAATCCAAGGTGAGTCCGAACATAGGTCATCTTGGGTCAAAAACTAAGTCACGGGGTCAAATCATAGGAAAACCTTGTGTGCGCAATATTGGTTCCATTTTTCATTGGATCTTCATGAACTTGGGCATTATGATTGTCTTAATGAAATTAAGGTAGAGTTTGAATATGGGTCATATGTCAAAAACTAGGTCACCCGGTTAAAAACCTTGTGTATGCCATACAGGTGACGTTTATAACCCAATCATCATGACAATTAGTCAGAATGTGTATGTGGATCACCTGGGACTAAAAATTAGGTCACCATGTCAATTCAGAGGATAACCTTGTTGGTACTCTAGACTCACATTTTATAGTCAATCATCATGTAAATATGTCAGAAGGTTTGTCTAGTCAAGGTCAAACGTGATGTTTGTGTTTATGATATAATAGTTCAGGATTGGTCACATACGTTTTGTGCATATGATCAGGTGAGCGCTACATGGCCATCTTGTTTATATTCCGGTGAGGAGATGTCACATATATACAACGCCATTATCTATAGTTATTACTTTTTTAACCTCATAACTAAGTTCATGAGATTATATGTATTGAACCCTTGACAGATTTTTATTACACTCCGTTTAAATGTTCTTCTCATGGAGATTACTTGCAATGCCCATATTTCGGCAAGGCCGGCTCAAGGTCGAGGTGACACTAAAGCATCCAATGTGATTAAACAATTAAGACGACATTTGAAATTCAAATATCATGACTTTAAACTTTAAAGCTGCTCGATCACAGTTTACGGTTCAAAAAAATAAAATTAAAAAAAATGATATACTAGAATATAAAGCTAGAATCAACAACATAAGTTAAAATCTAGGTAGCAATTGCTAAAAATCTATTGAAAATATTGGTAGGTTTAGTTTAACGGTACCGCTACGATGTATCTTTATATTGGCATTTTCAAAAGCGTGCGTATAATTGCTTATATACAGATATACTTTGCAGGAATTTGTACTTGAACATTTTTATTTGACTTTACTTTCTAAAATATGATATTTTCAGAGGGTTTGAAGAACTTTATATTTACACCAAATTATGACAGCGAGCAGCAACTTCAATGTCACACGTAGGGATCATGAGACTATATCTCCGAAATCCCTAGATGGATTTTCTTGTAAATTGGTTCGGATATGTAACCTTATTACGGTGAAGCACAAAACGCATATTCCAATCATACCAGTCTAAATGTCATAGTGGGATTCAAAGTGTAAGGAAGGGTATACTTGATTCAGCTTAATATATCTAATATATATGGCCGCGCGGATTAATGATCGTTTACAGAATGGCTCGGTATTAACAGAAGATATACCTTCCGAACACAAAGTGTCGGGGGTGGGGGTATACTGACTTGTCCGTCCGTCCGTCTGTCCGTCCGTCTGTAGGCGGAATCTTGTGGACACTAAATCTCCAAAACCCCTGGTAAGAAATTTTGTTACTGCACAGAAGTGAAAAGTACAATGCCTAGTTGAGCATGGTTTGTGTTTTGCGTAAATAGGTAAAAGGTCAAGGTTACAGGGGCTCAAGATGGTAAAATATTGTGAACTCTAAATCTCCATAACCCCTTGTCACAATATAAAGATACTTTGCAGAATTAATAAGTACCATGCCTTTTTGTGCATGGTCCATGTTTCGCGTCACTAGGTCGAAGGTCAAGGTCACAGAGACTCGAGATAGAAAAATCTTGTGCGCTCTTAATCTCCTAAACCCCTTGTCAGAATTTGATTATACTTCACAGAAGTGATAAGTACCATGCCTTAAGTTTTTCAGGTCAAAAAATAATTGAAGCATTAAATGTTACATAATTTTTGTATACTGTGTGTCAGTGGGATGTTCAGAGGGGGAGGGGGTATTCATCACCTTCAGTGATAGTTCTAGTTTAGTAAATGGACATAATATTAACTTACTCGGCAATACAAATACAGAACTTGTTATAATTTGTGTCTGTACCTTGCAGGAAACACATATGCAGCAGTTTTAATTGCTGGAAATGATCTGGAAAAAGAAGAGTTAGCGAAATCTTTCAGCAGACAAGTCGAAGAGATAAAATCTGTACTGTCATCAAAATGTCCTTGTGTTGTTGGAATAGGGTAAATAAATATATAACTAAACTCGTAATATTTTTACGCATACTAAGTAAATGTAATTCTTATTTACGCTTGGATACCAATTAAATGAAAGCATTCTTAAGTTTGTGTGTGTTTCTAGTATGTACTATAGCTTGAAATAACCCAATTTTTAATGGTATCGGAGAGCTTTATGCAACATTTATAATTATTCACAAAAAGTACAACACTATTTCCGTTTTAGAGAGGAAAATATCACGATAATCGCGCCAAGCAGTCCTGGAAAGACTGAGGTCCTTCTACCGCAATTGCACAAAGCTTTTGTTTCGTTACAAGGAAAAACACATTTGAAGACGTTACTGATTTACTTTACTGGCCATCATTTCAGTGAGTCAGGCTTTAGGCTTGGAGGACCAACTGACATCCTGACACTGGAAGCTATGCAGAAGGAGCTTGAGTATATTAGGGAAGCATGGGGTGAAACAGCAAGAATATTAGCTTTTCTTGATTGTTGTAACGCTCCGAGTGTAGGGTCTGTTCCAGAACTCTCGAACAAACATGTAAAAGTAATTCAAATAAATTCTTGCCCACCACACAAAGCAATAACCCAATCCGTTAGTGATAGTTATTTCCAAAGGTTTTTCATTCAGGCACTCACAAGAAGAGCTTTCAACAAAAACTGCTGTAGCAGCATCTCTGTTCCTTTCGGCAACTCATCGGAAAATGAATGCAAGGAATGTGAAATGACTGGAGATTTCATTTCCGTAGAACAGCTTTTGAAGTATATGTATGAGCACATGAAGAAATTTGTTAATGGAGAGAAACCTGTAATGTACACAAACGGCATCGATTGGCTCGATACAAGTATCGGATACAACATCGATTTTATCTTTGATATTGACTTTAAGTTAAAAATCGGATCTGCAAAAGCTATAAGTGTTTCCCTTAACCGACAGATGTATTGTGATGTCGGAAAAATAAAAGAAAGTATTTTATACAAATTTATTGGTAAGTAAAATGGGGTTTTTCTACGTATTTTTCATAGTATACTTTTTGTTAGCTCACCTGAGCTGGCTCAGGGTGAGCTATTAGGATCGATGAATGTCCGTCGTCCGTCGTCCGTCCACACTTAGTTCGTTAACACTCTAGTGGTCACATTTTTGCCTCAATTGTCACGAAACTTGGTCAGGATGTTTGTCCCAGTAATTACTCGGACGAGTTCGAATATGGGTCATCTCGGATGAAAAACTAGGTCACATGACCCAAAAATAGAAAAATCTTGTTAAGGGTCTAGAGGCTACTGTTTCAGTCCAAATATCCTGGCAATTTGTCAGAGAGGTTGTTTGGTTGATTTCTAGCTCAAGTTTTAATATGGGTCACCTGGGGTCAAAAACTAGGTCACACAGCCCAAATATGGAAAAACCTTGTTAACACTCTAGAGGTAACATTTTCAGCCCAAATATCCTGAAAATTTCGATGATTTCTAGCTCAAGTTCGAATATGGGTCATCTGGGGTCAAAAACTAGGTCACACAGCCTGAATATGAAAAAACCTTGTTAACGCTCTAGTGGTAACATTTCCAGCACAAATATCCTGGAAATATGACAGAAAGGTTGTTTCGTTGATTTCATGCCCAAGTTCGAATATGGGTTATCTGGGATCAAAAACTAGGTCACAGAGCCCAAATATGGAAAAACCTTGTTAACACTCTAGATGTTACATTTTCAGCCCAGATATCCTTGAAATTTGTCAGAAAAGTTGTTTCGATGATTTCTAGCTCAAGTTCGAATATGGGTCATTTGGGGCCACAAACTTGGTCACACAGCCCAAATATGGAAAAACCTTGTTAACACTCTAGAGGTAACATTTTCAGCCCAAATATCCTGGAAATTTGTCGGAAAGGTTGTTTTGATGATTTCTAGCCCAAGTTCGAATATTGGTCATATTAGTCGAATTGTATCTCTTTCCAGACAAATGGTTTGTGAGTTTCGGAAAGAGAATATAGTCGCAAGGAGCCAAGTCTGGCGAATACGGAGGGTGTTGAAGGACGGTGACCTACTCTGACTCAAAACAGTCGCCCACAATGTGTGTCTTGTGAGCGGGTGTATTATCATGCAAAAGACGAAAGTTCTTAAATCCTGTTTTGGGGCGTCGACTTTTGTAGTAGTCATGAGAACAACGTTTTTATAGAACCGTTCTGCCCTTTGGCACCGCAGTTTGTATAGCTAGACCCTTTTTAGTGAAAACAATTGCATACAACACCTTCTTTACAGTTCTTGTTCGTTTGGCAATACTTGGCCGTTTCGCATTTCTAGTTGCCCAGATTCGGTTACAAACCTTCCGCATTGGTTCGAAATAATACACCCAGGTCTCATCAACAGAAACTACATTCTCAAAAGCCTTGTCACTGCATTTTGGATCATTTCAGTAGTTCTTTTGCCATTGTTACACGGGTCTTCTTTTGCTCAGTTGTTAACAAATGGGGTATCAATCTTGCATTTATCTTTCTAACTTTAAGGTGTTAAAACTTACATAAACTCTAGCTAAGGACATGTTTGTCATTCGGGCTAATTGCCTTACTTTGAATCGAGCATCATTTTTGATGATATTGCGGGCTTTTTATGTAACTTTGGTCGTATTTGTTGTAGGACGTCCTGGAGCAGCATCATTCAGTTGCTGCTGTCCAGTACAAAATTTACCCACCCACCCACCTACAAATAGTTCTGTGAGACATTTGACCTTCCCCATAAATGCCACACACCTCACGGTGAATGTCAATGAACTATATGCCGAGTAGCGACCTACCTTTATATAAGCTCTTATTTCAAGCACGTTTTCAGCTCTGTTCACAGTCTTTTTATATTATAATGCAATGAATACGCTATAAAGCAATGTACACTGTACCAAGGTCAGTGAACGTGTGAGCGAGATATTTACCTGTGTCACGAATGAGTGATCACTCTACCGACACGATGTGATTTTTCGTGTACAAATTGCACTATTTCCACGGAATAAAGAACATGGAACACCCCTCGTACTATATAACATACAAAAAATTTTTTTTTTAAAAATGTTTGAGGCTTGTATCAGTGGTTCATCGGGATGTAGCAGAAAGCGTCTTTGTCACACGCCAAGTACCTGAGATGAAATCGTGGCGGATACATAATATAGGAAATTGAAGCAAAACGATAAGATCACGCATTTCAGCAATGAATATAAAATGTAAAATATCATAAAATATTAACGTAAAAGAGAAAATAAGAAAGGCGGGGTCTTATTTATAGGACTAGGTGTAAGTGGAATGGTAATCAGGGGAGAACGAGTTATATAATATAAACAAATATCATTAAGTGAGCGATGAAAAAATGACGAGGAATTTAGTTGGTATTTGTAAAACAAAATGTAAGTTTGCCTAATAAGAGACTGCTATATAGAACATCTTTTCATATAAAACACTAAACCATAAAACTGTTTACGTGCAAATTAGCATTACATCTCTGGTTAAAAAAACAAACACATTCACCAGATCCTAAATCAAAACACATAATGAAAACAATTATTCTTCAGTCTGGTCAAAACTTGCTAGGTCTAATTTATATGTGGTCAATAAAATACTTCCAGAAGAAAACCTCTCTGAAAAGATACAACCGACGTCAGAAAAGAGAAAAGCGACACCAGTCGAGTTTGCTGATGCTCTTGCACTGCGAGTTCAAACAGGATATGAAGATGGCAAAGAAATAGGTTCAGTTCTTAATGTGTCAGGAGCTTGGGATGCAGGACGGGAGATAGTTGCTTCCTACCGTGCTATATCCAGTATACTGAAAGGAAGAGTAGTTTCGTTTGAACCCACGGAGTTTGTTTCTAAGTACTTAAAAGACAAGAAACTTATTAAAAACGAGGTATGATCTTGTCGAAATCATAATGATCATATATTGACGCATTGTAAAACGTGATTTATGCATGTATTTCATCAGTTTAGAAAATACATTAGGCCTTTTAAACGGTTACAAGTATTCAATGTATAAAAAATGGTTTTCATAATATTTCTTGAGATCAGTTTTCGTTTACTTTTTCAGCTTACCTGGCACAAAGTGCCATAACGTTCTATAGTGACTGCCTGTTCGCCGCATGTTGTCCGTACTTCTACACCAGATCTCCTCTGAAACAACGAGGCTAATTTTGATGAAACCTGGCAGAGAAAACTTTTGATAAGCCATTGTTCAAATGCTATTACAGTTAAAAGTGACAATCATAATTTTAAATAAGACATTAATCATTGTTTTATACGCCTAGAATAATGAACATTGCCATATTTAAACCTATAATATATGGATCTGTACACCAGTTTCATTCTCATTAAATATAGAGGAAATCTGTTAAAATCCTTTTTGACTATCCTAGTCAAAAATATAAAGTTCACCCTTTTTGTATTGTATATCTTAATTTTTGTCTGTCAGTAAGAGAAGTGATTCGGTACAACTCATTTCCGACGTGTTTAAAGCACCTTCTGTTTTTTTGGATTAATTCTTGATCATAACTCAGTATGGCGATTCTGAAGGGTAATATAATTCTATGGTTTTTAAGGATTTCTATTTCATGCAGAATTCTTGTTAATATGGCAGCATAATGGACAAGTGTACAAGAATAATCGTCCTACACAGAAAGGCATATAACTTTGGTATTTGGCGTGTGTCATTGTGTGGTGGTCCTCTTCCAACGTTGTTTAAATCATGTCCCTGGGGTAAATATTGGCCCATCCAATAGGGTCACTTGTTTTACATAGAAATTCAATGTATGTAAGAAAATTACTTCTGTCCCAAATTCACAATGCCTAGGACTTAGATATATGGTATGCAGCATTGTGTCGTAGTTCTCTACTAAATTTGTACTAATGCTATCCCTGCGGTCGACAATGACCCTACTCGCAGATTCATTTGTTTCACATAGAAATATGAAAGAAATGTATGCTTGTCAGAAGCAACAGGGCACATAGATTAGATTTTTTGTGAAGCATTGTTTTCTACAAAATATGTACAAATCATGCATTATGGACAAATTGTATCCAAAGTGTGAAAATCTGCCCCGCCATTTGAGTCACTTTTTCATTAAAATATAGCAGGTTGGTCCTCTCACAAGTTTGTTCAAATAGTAACCCGTGGGTCAAAATTGGCCCCGATGGAGATTTGAGTGATTTACTAGTACTTATGTTTCCGGTTTGGGCCTCTTTAACCTTGACCCTTACCTTGTCATTATGGGCAATTTAACATCAGGTGAGCAATATAGGGTTAATATGCTCCTCTTTGTTTCCCTCTGGAGCTTTGCTATGAACAATAAAATGTCTTCTTTTTTTCATAGACTGACGGAGAGATAGAGACAAGGTTTTCCTTTAAGAAATTAAATTGGGTCACTGATGAAATCAAGAAAGACATTGACAACCGTCTAAATATGTCGATAAAAGAAAGAGATGAGTTAGAAAATTTCCATGATACCCTGGTGAAAGTGTATGGCAAATGGGAATGTGGATCGGTATGTACATTTTTTTAAGTTACCAGAGAGTCCCCCTTTCAAGAATGCTTCACTCAACATTAAATATAACGAAACATTAAACAGCAGAATAAAATGTATTCACACAACATAAGACGTCTGTTGAAAATTGTATATTACTTTTCGCTGTCATTAATTAAGTATAAGCAATAAGAAGATCCATTGCTTAGACATTTAAAGTGTATATTGTTTGGTAGTCATCTACCAAATTTGTTCCCATTATGTCACAGGGTTCGTTATATGCACAAAAGTCCCGATTCCATTTATCACTGGTCAGTGGTCTTAGGTACCTGGTGTGTAGCATTATCTTTTGATCATCTTGTGATCGTGCCATTTTGGTCAATATTTAACCACCTGGGTTTGGTGTTGATCATAGAATCAGGGGGTAGATGTAGAAATAATGAAACTGTGAAATATTTGCGTCACTAATTGTACAAAGACTTATATAATAGCATTTTGAACTTTGAAAAATGGATTTATTTCAGAAAATTCTGGCTTCATTTCAAAATTATTTCAGTAAACTAAAACGGGTTTCATTGATGACCCATTTATCACGGTAGTTTAAGCTTTTTGATTTGTCTAAAAGGGCTTGAGAAGATTTCCCTTTATGGTTGTACAATCTGCAAATCTGAAAACGTTGGCCGGAATGTAGAATAATTTTACACGAATGATTATTGCACGACCTTTAATAAGAATTGTGTAAAAGATTTTGATAGATTAAATATGTGACTGTCGAAGGACATATTAAAATAAAATAATTAAACTTAAACATATTCTCATTGGAAACCATTGGTAGCACTTAACGGTGAGCGTTTGCGAGCGTCTGTCGTACGTTTGGTTAAACATTATTTATTCGTACAAATACTATTTCTAATAACAATTTTCAGGATTGAGCAATGAGCTTAACGCTTGTATAGAAACCCTTTCTTGATATGTTTAACGTCCGTCCACCATGTCCTTAAAATGACATCTCCTTTTAAACCACTTGGCCACATGTTGCATGGTTGTTCCTCGGGTGAAGTTTCACTAAAGTTGGTCAAAGAATTTCAGTCCACGCAGAACTCTGGTGGCTGTGACCACAAACATAATATTATATTCTCTAAAACCTCAATGCCAAAAGCTTAGATATTTAGTGTGTGGCACTGTCTAGTATATCTCTATCAACTTTGTTCATATTGTGCCCCTTTGGTTTAATTGGCCCCGTCCGAGGGGT
Organism: Saxidomus purpurata; assembly: GCA_022818135.1. Taxonomy (NCBI): domain Eukaryota; kingdom Metazoa; phylum Mollusca; class Bivalvia; order Venerida; family Veneridae; genus Saxidomus; species Saxidomus purpurata. The sequence continues at coordinate 21,584,693 of JAFMSR010000007.1, forward strand.
CATAGGGTTTAAGTAATATTTTTAAAATCTTAGCTGTACATATGTCCTTGCGATTAGATAATCGGCGCGTAGCATTATGTGGCGGTCTTTTATTAAGTTAAGTTGTATTATCTTTTATTGCTTGTAGGCCCCTTGAATCAAAATTTTACTCTCTTAAACAGTTTTAGAGGAATATACTTCGTGCGTTCGTAGGTGTAGCCTATTTTGTCCGCTCTTTTTTTGAGCAACCACTGGCACGATAAAATGAAACTTTACAACAGTGTTTAGTATCTATCTTGTTTTCAAATTGTCGGCCTGTTGCACTCGGATAATAAGCATACCTGAGCACGAATTACTCAAGATGAGGTATTTTGATCGTTTAATGTCCGTTGTTTGACGTCTGTCTGTCTTCTACACTTTCATTGTGTATGCAATAACGGCTTTATTGTGGACAGAAATAAGAGTCTTGATAAAATCTAGGTCGCTGAAGAATACGGGTAATATCGAATCAAAAACTATTTGACCAGGTCAAATCATAGTAAAAGCCTCGTATATGCAATAAATGCTGCATTTATCATTTGATCTTCGAGAAATTATGTTATATTGATTATCATGATAAAATCGATGTCTAGTTCGAAAATGGGTCATCATTGTATTTGGTTTAAAACTAGGTCACCAATTTGTAAGTGAATCTTGTTAACACTCTAGTGGCCATATTTGAGCTCCAATCATCATGACAGTTCGAATAATTGGTTCGATGATCTCTAGGTCAGGTTTGTAACTGGGTCACATGTGGTCAAAGGCGAGTTCACAAGGTCTAATCGTAGAAAAACCTTTTTAACACTCTAGAGGCCACAAACCCAGTTTGCATGAAAACTGGTCGCAATGTTGGTGTTGATGTTTAAATCTTGGCCAGCTTAGCTCAGTAACTAGATCACCATTCCAAGTAAAAGAAAAGGCTTGTGAACACGATATAGGCCACATGTTACATTCAATTATCTCGAAAATCTATGAGAATATGATATCATGAGCAATGCCACTCAGGTGAGCGACAAAGAGCCATCATGGCCCTCTTGTTTTTCTGTGAGTAGTGGCATTTTGATTTCTTCAGCAACAGTTGTCCGCGCTTTTACTCAGCAACCAAAAGCAGGAAATCAATGAAACTTCGCGGAAGTAATTGATACCAAATTTATTTGTGGATATCGCATGCATGCTGTGCTATTATATATTAAAGATGATTTATCATTGAGTCACGGCCATTTGATTTTTTAGCAATTTAGTCCGCAGTATTTCTCAACAGCTACTGGACGGAAACCAATGAAACTTGACAAGACTAATTGGTACCAAACCTTTTTGTGCTTTTGCTCGATTAAGTTTTCATTGAGTTTTAAAACAGAAACCTTGATTATAACTTTACTCAGTGTTTTGTTGACTTTGACTTTTCCAGGAGAAGCACATGAGAGAATTACGTATTATCTTTCCGCGTATAAAAGATGACACATTTGAGGAATTCTTTGTACTGGATCTTTCAGTCAGGCCTAGAAATACGCTGATTAACTTTGACAAAATATTAACAGCACTGAAGAGAAAGGAAATTGCAATGCTTAGTCCTATCTCGGTATTAGTGTTAGTGTTAGTGTTAGTGTTAGCTGTAGCCCTCTTTAAAGTGTTCGGTGGAACGAATTAACAAACAAAACAAAGAGCAATAACATTGATAGTCACTGTACATAGTTTTGATGTCTATATACATTTCGGATGCATATTGTAGCAAGGCAAAACAAAGCTTTTTTATTCTTGTATTTATGTCATGTGACTGTGTGGTTTTATTTTTAATAGTTTGATGTACAGTGTACAATGTAGATATCCGGAAAATGTATATTATTTATCACCTCCTTTACATGACTAGTGGGGATGTGAGGACCACCCCCCAGTAGTCTTACAATTATGTAATATTGTAAAAATGTTTTCATACTATTAAAATATATGTATTATTTATAAATCTATAATATCAATAAGAGTTCTTCAGAAAAAGTATGTTAAAATTTTATCTTGATAGTATGTAATAAAAAGTTTACCAAAGGTATTACATGAGTTTAACCTTTGGATTATATAAGAAAAGAGAAATGACTGACTGCAGTAGCCTTTGCCAGCTCAGGGTCTATTCAGGTATTATTCACTCTTTGTCATGAAGACTTATAGGATTCAAAAGTACAGTAATTGAAAGCTGACATTTAAATTTAAATACAAAATAGACGAATATCTCGCATTTGGCAAAATGCTTTTATATCATTCCAATCATGTATGAATTTATCATGATACTTTATACTAATTTATTTTAGCTCGATTGTGAAGAAAGCTAGTAGCTTATCGAGTCACTCTCGAGTCCGCTTCCTGGAAAAACCAGTACTGGTGTCATATGAAGAGGTACGGTCGTGACTTCAGTGGGGCTCGAACCCGCAACCTCCAGGATGAGCGGCAGACACTTTAACCTCTACACCACTGCATCCATTTTTATTTATTCATCATGATACCCTTTCAAGATGGCGGTTCCTTAATTAATCTTGTAAAATTATGAAATATATGACATAGCTCCTTTTGTGGATAGTTTTATGTTGTTTCGTTTGCATCTGTATAATTTTATGTACATCTTGATGTAATACAATATAAGTATCACATTTATAGGTAAACTTGATTGTTGTTCTCTAAAACGAAAAAACATGTTTTCCATATTTAAGTTTGACATTTTTATTCTTGAAACGCAAATTTCATTTATAAGGATTTTAGGGAATCTACACTCTCAAAACAAATGGTCTTGGCTTTCATTTTCTGTTTGACAGGATGTGCTTAGTGAATTCTCTTTATATTGTATCTTGTACAGGAAATCATTTGCTCCTAGAAACCTATGGATTAGCCTTACTGGAAACCACTGTAAATTAATATCTTTTGTTATTTTGAATGGTACGGAATATATATCTTCTCCTTATATGTAGTGATATTTTGGCTCTCTTCTTTGGTCATAAGCAGAACTGTCAAAAATGAATTTCTTAAGAAACTGTTTTCCTGCATTTACTATGCCACGGTAGAAAATGTGATTGATTTCTATTTTGTATTTGTTGTTCAAATCTTCATATTTGTAAAATTTGCCATTTGTCTGTAAAATACCAGAAACATAATGGATTCCCCATTCAAACCATGATTTTATAAATACACTTCTATTACCAATTACAATAGTCTATTAACTAAGAATGGTTATAAAAATGAGGGTAGTTGCCGATTTCTTTTGGGTCTTAATTATGATATATCTGTAAATATAGCGAAAGCATAAAATAATTATGAATAGTGTTTGAAATATTTTCAGAATGATGTTTTCCGCATGTGTACATTGTTTTCAGATCTAAATATTGTAAAATAATATTGCTCCGGTTCCCTTCACTAATAATAAGTCTCCTTATCCATGTTAGTTTTTAAGAATTCATAAATACACTTTGAGCCACTTCTAACCCGACATAATTCGGTATAACTGAATTATTTGTAAGCGGATTTCGTTCAAATTTGAAATATAATTAATTCAACATATCATACATCTTCTTAAAAATTCAATTTTAGTTGGTCAACAAATACATACATAACTTAAGAAATAAAAACACATCACTTTAAAATCCGAATTCACAAAATAACACAACGCGAAATCCCCACAATGTAAAATGTAACCGAAGCACAATAAAATCCGCACGTCCAAGTAACTCATACCTCGTGTGTCCTCCCATGGCTCTTACAACGCGCATACACTTTATATCATGGACATTATGTAGTTTCGGGTGAAGCCTTGGGGAATATTCCTCCACTCTTGCACAAGGGCCTGTTCCAGTTCGCGCATATTGCAAGGGGGTGTCAGTCGCACCCTCAGTCCTGTTTAGCTCGTCACACACATGCTCAATAACATTAGGATATTGCGACTTGGAAGGGAAAGGCAGCTGCCGGACGTTCTGCTGCTGCAGTAATGCCTGTGTCGCACGCGCTGTATGGGTCGGTACCCGTCATGTACCAAAACCATGTCACATCTAACGGCCAGTAGGTGCGGAATTGCAACTGGTATCAAAAAATCATGCTGATATCTAGCAGCGTTTAGGTTCCCTCCAAAAACTAACAAGTCTGTCTTGGTGTGTAATGACATTTCGTTCCACACCATCACGGAGCCGTCACTATACTGGTCTCGCTGAAACACACACGCGTCGTTCAATCTTTCACCTCGACGCCTGTACACCCGTATCCCATTATCGTTGTGGTACAAGTTCAACCGGCTTTCGTCAGTGAACAAGACATTTGACCACTTTGTCCAAGTCATACGCTGGTGCCGACGGGCCCATCGCTCCCGCTGCTGCCGGTGGTGTGGTGTCAGAATAAGACACCGGAATGACCGTCTAGCTCTAATTGTCTGTTTGCGGAGCCGGCTGAGGACTGTTTGTCTGCTAACTGGTCTACCGTGCGGTTCATTTGTACATGTCGCGGTCTTGAAACGATTCTGAAGATTATCTGCAACAATCTGCGCATCGTGTGCCGGCGTAGTCACCCTACCGCGAAGCCGCCTGGGCTCGTCGTCAACTCGGCAAATGCGCTTAAACTTCTGCAGTAGACTCACATTTCTGCAAAAGACTCGAGCTACCTGTAAAGAAACAAAATACAATGTAACTTGGTTTTTTAATACAGTTAAATTTACACTTTTTGTTACGATTGATAGTGAACAGGTTGATACTGCATATGTTTGCAATTAAAAGTATTGCTATATAAATAAATTTACATACGTGTGATGGCCTACCGTGCTCTTGGTTATTCATTCGAACCATAACTGATTTTAAAATCACCTGCATTTCCTCGTGCAAAATTGTGAAATCGTACCTGTCCCACGTGCAAAAATGACCGATCGTAACAGTTGAAAGATTTAAGCGTTTTTGTACAGCTTATGTTGCCAGACAAACATATTATTTAATTTGAAATAAATATTTTGAACCATATTCAAGAAAATTGAATTTGAAAAGTATCGGGTTAGAAGTGGTCCCAAGTGTACAGGTAAATTCACAGATGCTTGGTGTCTGGACATCATCCCCTTATGCCTCACCCTCGCCCCTGCTCACTCAAGTACTTTATATACATCCTACAACTGCGTGTTACATGGTGTTAGCTAACCAATTACAAATGCAAGTCCTTATTCTACTTACCTACTGATCACATGTTTATGGTGACAATGTATACTAGTAAATACAAGATTCGAAACAAAACGATTTCCTCTATCACATCTCACCTATACTGTTTCTAAAAATAGTAACGATTCGAAAACTTTAGGCAATAAAAATGTAACCAGTCGTTTTATTTATAAATCTGCTTTAAAATTTACCGCTATATATAGCATTCCAACAAGACAAAATCCCCGCTGTAAACGTAATGGTACCCCGCGCACGCTATTTCATATACTGCGATGCGGGGATCCTATTTTTATAACTTCATGTATATACTAAATCTGATTTGTGCGCAAGTGACAGAAGTGTTTTTCCTCGAAATTATCTTAATTCAACCGTATTCAATGCAATTTGGAGTGGGATTTTATTCAGAATATTGTTTTGCATCGGAAAAACCGGTTAGTTATTACGCGCCGCCAGGAGGCGGTGCGTATATTGGAATGCAGTAAGTAAAATTTCCATGGGGTGACGTAACTACTTTTAGACTGTAGAATGATTTCACAGTGTGTCTTAATAACAAGCGGTCTTTTGATTTGAAATCGCGAATCAGTCTAAATTTTACGGAAATAGCCGAGTCTAAATTTTACGGAAATAGCCGATTTTAAACGAATGACTACGAACGACTGAGATTCTGCCGACGGGTAGCGGCTGAAGATAGTCTTTTAAACCGACTTTGAAATTTTTTTCTAACAGATATTTGAATATACTTTACGAAACTACCAAGCTTATGATGTGTCCACTTCTTATTTAAAGTGTCTGGGAAGTTAAATTCGTTTGTTTACATAAAGTTGTACCGCCATTCCGAAACAAACGTCTGTATTGGTGAATAACGAAGTTATACACTCTGAAACTCGATGCCTCGATAGCGCAGTGCAATGTATCCCCGCTTGGCACGCGGGAGATCAGAGATCGAAACCTCGCCGGAGTGGAATTAACTTTATTTATTTTATATAGTGGGGAACAAATTAATTTATATCTTGGAAATAATTTTTCTTTCGTACAAGAATAATATAAATTGAAGCAAATTTATATGTTAGAATTCTAGACTTAGGAAAATAAAAAAAAATTATTTAAATGATTTGTAATTCAATAATGTGACAGCAGCCAATTTCCATACAGAGGAAACAATGCCTATAGACTTGACGTAGAATCATCTTTTTTAGCATTAAACATTAACAAATGGTCAGCCTTATACAAAATTAAAGTGCAAAAAGATTAGGTTTGGTTAATCACCATACAATAAATCCAACATTACTAATTATTGCAACCCCCACTCCATTTGGCGGCGTTCAAACATTTGACTTGTTCCTTATTTACACGAACGCCTTAAATATGCAATTGGAGTTTTCAGTTGTTTCAAATCTTGTATTTATATACGTTTCGTACAACTTGGGACAAGTATAGATTTGATGGCGAGTCCATACCACAGGCATCTGTGGGTAAATTAAGCATTTTGTTAGCCCCCATGTGCATAATCTTTTTCAATGACATTTTTACTGATTTTGGATTTCCCTCCCGCAGAATGTTATATATTATGTTGTTCAGGTGTAATATATATTCATCAGGGGGATTTGGCAGCAAACAAATAAATGATAAGGTTGAGAAATTAAGATAGCTGTTATAACTGTTATTTCACCTTTGTTTTCTTTTTTATCAAAACACAATATATACTAACACTTGCGTATTAACAAAATGTTGAAAATCAATTGCATATTAACAATAAATGTATGTAAGTACATTAACGTCATGATTGTGTTAGAACATGAATTGTTTTAAGTGAAAACATAATGAAACAAAAATAATATATTTGCTTTATCATTAAAGACAATTAAAATCTCCTTCATAAGTGACCCCCCCCCCCCCAACCGCAGGTGGTCAAATATGTTAATCGTTTTATTGCCCCTTATCAGTTATAATCCTGTCTGATTAGGTCCAGCAATGTGTCTGTAGACCTGACATGTACATTTTTGTGTTGTACAATAGTAGGACCATACATTTTATTGATTTGTACAGATAATTGTTTTATAACTTATTTCCTGTTGTTTATATAGTAAACAGTTTTATATAATTATGACATTTTACTTTTATTGCAGGATTGAAAAATATTTTTAAATAAATGCAGTATAACTGTGATCTTAAAGTTATATTGAGAATGTTAATATGCTCAAGTAATTAAGCGCCTTCCCGTGGTGTTGCCTGAATGCATTTTTAATTTATAAGAATCCTTCTGAATGTATTTATTTCTTTGTAAATTAAAAGTGCAACTGAACGCTTCTTCTACATGTAAAATAAGCCATAACTAAATTTATTTTATGTATCAAGTGTAACATCTAATCTTAGTGATAATTGGTTTGCTGTAGGAGTAATTACTTGAGTATTTAAAACATTACTCAATCCAACTTTGAAATCACAGTTATTCTGCAGTAATTAAAAAAACAAAATTATGTTTCCGTCATATTGGAAAATTATTTTGATATAATAACTGTAAGTGTTGATTTGTTTATAATCTAATTTGATTGGGAAATTACATTCCTAAAAGGTAACTGATAAAATAAAATAATAACATCTTATAAGGTTCTCAAAATTTATGTATACATAACAACCCTTTCCTACATTATCTGTACATAATGTAAGGGAGTTATACAGTAGCTGAATATGATAAACAGAAGCTAGTCTACCAGTGACCAGTCATGTTAATTGACCCCTGCTGGGAATTCGCTGTGAATTCGCATGTTTGACTGGACCCCTGTGGTGCATACCCTACATTCCTGTTCAAGTGTCTTTAAGTGCTAGTATTAATAATATTCGATAAATCTGGCTAAAATAGGAACTTTTTTCCTTTTAAACTGGAAATATTCGTTTACTCTGCTTATTTCGTTCAAAAAAGTGTTGGATGTATTGACTGGTTCGGAGCGTTGTTTACTAAGGAAAAACGTTTTATAAATGCTGAAACCGATTATTGTGATTAATAAATTCAATTCCCAATATTTCTGATTTTCGAAATTGTATCCTGTCACAATTGTTTTTATGTGAACAAAAATTCTATTTATATCACACATTTGAAGGATGTTCTTTATCTTGCTCCAGAAGGCTTGAAGTGAGCGACAGCCAATGAAGAAATGTTCCATATTGTCTATCGTATGACATAATTTGCAATTGGGATTACTGGAGAGTTTCCACCTATAAAAATGTTCTCCGGTAGGGACGATGTTATTTATCACTTTGTATTGGAATTGTTTGTACCTGTTATCAATACATGAATTTATCTGTAGATATATTTTAGACCAGGGTATGTCTAAAATGAATTTGTTTTCCCACAGCTTGTGAATATACGGCTTTGTAGCTTTTTTGTTGAGGAGCGTTCTGTAAATCTTTTTGCTCGTTATATTATCTAACGATATATTTTTATATGGAAGTGGCCTTAAAAAGGTTTTACTGACGTTTTCTTTGAATTTTCAAATTTTAGTTTTATTTTCCAAGCTTTGGGTATTGCATTCGTAACACTGATATTTCTGAAATCAAGTTGGACTTAATTAGGAGTTTGTTAAGAATGTATGATTCGTTTATTACACCGTGACCACCGATGATGTCGTCTATAAACAGTATGCCTGAGTTAATCCAGTTTTGAAAAAATAACCCTTTGTTTTTGTGTTTCATTGATTCATTGCCCCAAATTAATTCTTTGCGTATTTCACTAAATTATTGTGGTTTTTTTATTGATATTTCTAAACATTATCCAGCTTTTTAATAACTCTTTGTAGAAGTTCGGTAGTGACAAAAAGTTTTGAGGTAGAATTTTAATAGTTTCTAAATTCATGTAAAATACGAGAAAGTTTTGGCCAAATTTGTCTAAGTAGTACCTTGGTATTATTTTCCAATTTGCCTCGTTAGAAGACAGTAAAGATGTTACCCACTTAATTTGCAGCATTATTGAGTAACTTTCGAGATCGATCATGTTTAAACCTCCATCTTCTAATTTATTTATAACAATTGTTTCTTTTGACTTTTTCGCGTGTGCTATTCCAAATAAAATTGTAAAACATGATATCAGTTGCGTTTAATATATGTTTAGGAAGAATAAGTGACTGTATGAAGTACGTTAGCTTTGGTAGCACCATTGATTTTATGACTGAAATTTTACCATAAAGGTTTCGCTTTTTCCACTGATCAATAATATTTTGGCATGTATCTAGTTTTGAGGCCCAGTTAAGTTTTTCGCATTCATCTTTATTTGTTTCGAAGAAGATTCCTAACGCTTTAACACACTTTGTCCATTTACTGTTACGAATTTCTTCTTTTGAAAATATTAAGTTTCCGATCCATAATCCTTCTGTTTTATTTATGTTTAATGATAGACCCGAGTATAAACCAAAGGTGTTAATTGTTTTAATTGCATTTTGTATATCGTGTTCGTTTCTAACAAATAAAGTTGTGTCATCAACAAGTCAGTTTCAAATTAGTTGTGTTTCCATTGTTTTTAACAGAAATGCCTTAGACATCTTCATTGCTTCGTATTTTATTTGCTAGTATTTCAGCAACTATTATAAAAAGGAGAGATGATATACAACATCCTTGTCTTAACCCACGTGTTAAGTTGAAGCTATTAGACATCCAACCATTGTTTAAAATGCACGAGGATATGTTAGTGTATATTGACTTTATCCATTATAAACATAGGTTTGAATTTGAAATGTTTAAGGGCTTCAAAAAGAAAATCTAGTTCAATTGTGTCAAAGGCCTTTCGGAAATCCAGAAAAGGTATTGCGCCATCAATGTGCATTTCATCACAATAGTCTATTATGTCTGATATCTGTCTGATATTGTTTTCAAAATAACGACCTTTAATATAACCTTGTTGGTCAGAATTAATTATGGCAGGAAGACATTTTTGTAAACGTATTGCAAGTGCACGTGTTAATATTTTATAATCGGTATTTAATAAAGAAATAGGTCGCCAGTTTTCAATGTTTTGATGTTCTCCTTTCTTATGTAAGAGCGTGATTATGCCTATCTTTTGGGTCACAGGTAGTTCTTTTTTATTAAATTGTCGTTATAGCTGTCTAGAAGTATGTCTTATAAATTTTCCCAGAATATCCTATATACTTTCATTGCCAGACCGTCATTTCAAGGACTTTTGTTCGTTTCCATGCTTGTTAGAGCAGCTTCGCACTCTTCAAGTGTTATTAATCCTTCACAAATATCAGCATCTTTTTCACTTAGTGTTTTAGGAAAATAAACAGTTTCAAAATATTCGTCCATATTTGTATTTTGAGCTTTAGTTTTATATAAATTACTGTAGAAGTTAACTTCTTCACTTAGAACGCCTTTGGATTTTGTTATTGATTTTCCATCAATAATTAATGAATGAAGAACTTTCCTTGTTTGTCTTGATTTTTCTAGCGAGTGAAAGTATTTAGAAGTTTTTTCGCCTTCGTCGATGAGTTGTGCTCGAGATCGTATTTTAGCGTCTTTTACTTTAATATCGTATATGTTTTCTATTTCCGATTCAATGCTTTTAATACGTTTTACAATTTTGTCATTTGAATTGCATGACTCATATTTAACTTCTAACTCAATAAGTTATTTTTCTAACATTGATAATCCATTACGGCGTTCAGTTGTCTTATTTTTGGAGTATGCAATAGTTTTGTCTTTTATTTCGTATTTTATTACCTCCCACATAGTGTGATGGTTTACTTTAGCAAGTCTTAAATTATTTTCAACAGTTTTGTTGGTGTTAACAATTAGAGTTAAGTACTCAGGATCGTCTAAATACAAGTTATTTAGTTTCCAAAAACCAGGTCCACGTTTATTTGGAATATTGAGTTTTAGAGATATTGCAAGATGGTATGTATATCTTATTTGAGCAGGCCGGATATCTGTGTGGCATATTAATGTTGAAAGATTATTTTCTGTCAGCCAATAATCAATTCTACTTTTTTCGAAACCATTTAAGCGTTTCCAGGTGAATTGAATTTTGCTAGAGTTTTTCATTTTCCAAATATCGCATAACTTATGTTTCATTATTAACTTTTTAAGATTCTCTACTGTGTTTGATTTTTCGTTTGAGCGTGACTGTCTTTCTGAATCGTTCATTGTATCGTTAAAGTCGAGGTGATTATTTTCAAACCTTGGGATACTGGCAAAAGTGTAGTGTCAATGAATTCGAAAACTAAATTTCGATTACGTTTATCATTTGGAGCATAGATATTTAATAAGGAGAAGACTGTTCCTCCAATGTCAATATTAATGAGACCGTATCTTCCCTCACTGTCTGTGTGTTTGTCTTATATTTCGTATTCAATGTTTACTGATTTACGCACAAGTATGGAACAACCTTTGCTCTTATGTGTGCCGAATGAATTGTACATTTCGAACATTTTGAAATCAATAATAATTGCTTGTACTATATCTGAGAGATAGAGCACAAAACTGGTCCTGAATAATGACCGGACATGCATAAATTACACACATAACATTTGTAATATATTGTAACATGAAAATAAATTTAAAAGAAGAAATTGACAGCCTGTATTATAATAAAGATTGTGAGACATAAGGATCTAAGTAACATCATCAATAATTCCTTCTTTAAATTAAGTTTATAATGCAGATTTAGCAAATGTTACTGTAATATTGTAACAATGAATATATATTTAGACACGTTTTTCAGATACACGTAACATAAGTAATCTCAATGTAACATCTATGTAACATACATGTAACAACTATGTAACATCAATCATTTCTTCTTTAAATTAAGTTTATAATGCAGGTTTGTCCAATGTTTCTGTAACATTGTAACATCGAATATATATTTAGGCACGTTTTTCTTATACACGTAACATAAGTAATCTCCATGTAACATCTATGTAACATAAATGTAACATCAATAATTCCTTCTTCAAAACAAGTTTATAGTGCAGGTTTGTCCAATGTTAATGTTACATTGTAACATTTTTATATAATAAGGCACGTTTTTCTTATACACGTAACATAAGTAATCTCCATGTAACATCTATGTAACATATATGTAACATCAATAGTTCCTTCTTTAGAACAAGATTATATGAAGGTTTGTCCAATGTTACTGTAACATTGTATCATTTTTTATATAACAATGCACGTTTTTCTTATACACGTAACATAAGTAATCTCCATGTAACATCTATGTAACATAAATGTAACATCAATAATTCCTTCTTCAAAACAAGTTTATAGTGCAGGTTTGTCCAATGTTAATGTTACATTGTAACATTTTTTATATAATAAGGCACGTTTTTCTTATACACGTAACATAAGTAATCTCCATGTAACATCTATGTAACATATATGTAAAATCAATAGTTCCTTCTTTAGAACAAGATTATATGAAGGTTTGTCCAATGTTACTGTAACATTGTATCATTTTTTATATAACAATGCACGTTTTTCTTATACACGTAACATAAGTATTCTCCATGTAACATCTTTGTAACATATATGTAACATCAATAATTCCTTCTTTAGAACAAGATTATATGCAGATTTGTCCAATGTTACTGTAACATTGTATCATTTTTTATATAACAATGCACGTTTTTCTTATACACGTAACATAAGTAATCTCCATGTAACATCTTTGTAACATATATGTAACATCAATAATTCCTTCTTCAAAACAAGTTTATAGTGCAGGTTTGTCCAATGTTAATGTTACATTGTAACATTTTTTATATAATAAGGCACGTTTTTCTTATACACGTAACATAAGTAATCTCCGTGTAACATCTATGTAACATATATGTAACATCAATAGTTCCTTCTTTAGAACAAGTTTATATGTAGGTTTGTCCAATGTAACTGTAACATTGTATCATTTTTTATATAACAATGCATGTTTTTCTTATACACGTAACATAAGTAATCTCCATGTTACATCTTTGTAACATATAAGTAACATCAAAAATTCCTTCTTTGAAGTACGTTTATAATGCAGATTTAGCAAATGTTACTGTAACATTGTAACAGTGAATGTATATTTAGGCACGTTTTTTAGATACACGTAACATAAGTAATCTCCATGTAACATTTATGTAACATACATGTAACATCAATAATTCTTTCTTAAAATTAAGTTTATAATGCAGATTTTGCAAATGTTACTGTAACATTGTAACATCGAATATATATAAAGGCACATTTGTCTTATACACGTAACATAAGTAGTCTCCATGTTACATCTATGGAACATCAAAAATTCTTTCTTTGAAGTAAGTTAATAATGCAGATTTAGCAAATGTTACTGTAACATTGTAACATTGGATATATATTTAGGCACGTTTTTTAGATACACGTAACATAAGTAATCTCCATGTAACATTTATGTAACATACATGTAACATCAATAATTCCTTCTTAAAATTAAGTTTATAATGCAGATTTTGCAAAAGTCACTGTAACATTGTAACCTCGAATAATATAAAGGCACGTTTTTCTTATACACGTAACATAAGTAATCTCCATGTAACATCTTTGTAACATATATGTTACATCAAAAATTCCTTCTTTGAAGTTAGTTTATAATGCAGATTTAGCAAATGTTACTGTAACACTGTAACAGTGAATGTATATTTAGGCACGTTTTCCAGTACACGTAACATAGGTAATCTCCAAATAACATCTATGTAACACACATGTAACATTAATAAATCCTTCTTAAAATTAAGTTTATAATGCCTCAACATAAGTTAAATGTAACAGTAACACTAGACAACTCAGCATTATTAACTTGTAATAAAGAAGGATCTATTGATGTTACTGGGATGTTACAGACATATAACGTTGAGAGTACTTATGTCAGGCGTCTGAGTTTTTAATATTCAGGAGCTGTTGGCATATCCATTAAATCCATACAGACAAAACGTGTTCCATACATGGAAAGCCAAACCTGTCTTAACCTGCGTATACATTGTTTTATGCTACAGGTGTCGAAAGGTTATTAGTAATTTCTTGTAATATAGAGTTTTTTTTCTAGTTTTTCTTTGTTTTTATATGAGATTGAGATACATTGTACTTCTTATTTCCATTAATAAAGTTTCAAGAAATAATTGGCCATCTTTTGTAAATTGTATTTTCACCTCAGCAATACTGTCTAATTTTTCAAAATTTTGAACAGCAAAGCATATTGTTTGTTTGCTTTATCAATGGTGTCATATCTAGCCTCTGAATATCTAATATCATTTGAGAGTGATTGTTTTCTCTTCAAAAGGCCTTTTACGTGAAATTCTTCAAATTTAACTTTTAAAATAGTAAATGAGTGGTCAGATTGTAAAGCTTAAATTAAATGTTTGTTGATTTTGGGCCTTCTGCTAATAAAAGGTTTTTAGTGTTTGGTTGTAGAAAATTGTGTCAACAATAATAGTATTTGAAAGATCTGAAAGTAAACAACTTACTTCGTTAATGTTATTCCTGTGTGCTTCAGAATTACACACACATGCAAAGTGATTTAACGTTTTTAGAGTTCGAACACACGTGCCCAGGTGCATCACACATACTCTCTTCCAAATTTCTGACAGCTTTTTCTAACGCCTGCTTTAGTTGGGCACTTGGGTGCTTGTTGTGAATAGATCCATTTTTGATTTGGCTGAAAGTTGATTGATGCAATCGACCTTTCGATTTAGTATTGACAGTGCCCACGTCCTGTTTGCCCTGCACTACTTTGCATTGTGTTGGTCTAAATTTTATTGTTCTGCCAACGTCCAACGTATTTGTATAGATATTTATGAACCTTCATTGGTAAGTTTCTCCCTTATTTTCTTTGATTTTACACCGAATACTATTTGATCTCTTATGGGTTATTACGGGTTCTTGTCTCATGTCCATATGATAGCCGCAGTCCCTTATGAGCACTTTGAGGTCGGTCACATACTTATCAGTTTCAACCTCTTGTTGCTTTCTTCAGTGTAGCCTGAATTTCGCATATACATGTACCGGTATAGAGCGTTTGATTTCGGCCGAGAATAGTCTTCGAATTTCTTGTAGTGTGCTTCAATGGATATCCGTTCGACTGCAGTCATTCGTATTTCATGTAGAACATAGCGTCACGTGATTGCACTTTTCTGGATACTCCTTACTTTTCAACGGACCACCGAACATAAATTGTGTATATTGAACAAACCTGGTAGGTCCTTGGCGTCCAAGTCCATTTTGGAATTTTTTACTGTTTCTTATGCAATGGCAACTTATAACAGAAAATTCGTCGCACAAAAACAGCAAAATTCTTTACAATCCACTGGAATAATAGTTTCTGTCATGAGCACGAGGCTCAGATCGAAATATCCGTCACCGAGGGTAACTGTTTTGGCGGGAACGAGGCCTGCCGAGTTCCCGTAAAACAGTTACCCGAGGTGACGGAATTTTCCATCTGATCCAAGTGTCTCATGATGGAAACTTTTTCTTGCATACCGTCTTGCACTTTAAAGTAGATTTCTAAATGCAAACAAATCAAAATGATGAATTATCATGAAAAACAAACGATTTTCCGACGTTGTGTTTGAGAAATTGACGTCACAATGTTAATAACGTTACGTCAAAAGTAATTCACGAGAGTCGTCTGGCATAGGAGGGGTGCCAGACCGGTTTTTCCGGCATGGGCAAAATCACCGGAAATGCCGATCCGATATGCAAGAAATATAATACTCCCGTATTTAATACGTGAGCATGCTAGTTTTAAAGTGTAGGTTTATGTTCAGAAAATACTATTTCTATTCTAGTTACAATGCACCAATTGTTACAAGAGTTATGGCCCCTTTTTGGCTTCTATTTCAGCAAAATGGTGTATCCTGTTCAATAATTTTTAAAGGTTACTTTGATTACTAATTGTCTTTCGGATGAGACCTAAAACCGAGGTCCGAAGTATCGGTGCTGTACACCAGGCATGTTAAAGAACTAAAGGCGGTTTCGGGAACGGGAAGCGTTCTGTATCTTGCACTATCCCCTGAAACCTAAAATAACTGAAACTCTTCTGAGGACGTTGGTCATATGGATTATCCGGTACTAACGATAAAAACTCTAAAATACACACATACATGTACTTATGGTAACTAGTTGACAGCTCGAGTTCGCACGCTTTGTTGAAAGCTTGCTACAATCATACTAGTACTGGTAAGACGGAGTTTGATTATTAAAAGCAGTTGAGCGCCTGAGAGCCTCACTTTTGCATCAGACAACTATTTGCTTACAAACAACAGTTTATCAAAGTAGGCCCCATGTCAACTGGCGAGCATTGCTGGACCTGTCGCGATTTGATCGGGTCCATAATCAAAATTGGCCATACACATTCTGTCAAAATATGATAAGGATTCAAGCAAATGTGAATGTGCTAGAGTGGAAACACAGTTCTATGTGATAAGTTATAACTCATCATGGCTAAATGTCTGGAGAAATTGTACCCGTAAACATCTTAATGTAATGCACTTTCTATCTAGATCTAGATTTAATAAGGGTTTAGTCAGAAATGAAGGTGCTATTGTTCGTAAACATTTAATTTCAACTATCATAGAACTTCCCACAGCATGGCCAAATTGTTTGTTTAATAAGGTCTATAATTTATCTCGGACAAAATCATACCGTAAAACGCATTCTGTAAAAATATGATACGGATTAATGCACAAATAAAGGTCCAAAATATAGTTCTATATGGTAGGGTTTCACACAGCGTGGCTCAATTATTAACAGATTGGATCAATTTCAAGGAATTCGATAGAAGTTCCCTGAAGGAACATTAGTGTCAAATTATTTTAAAATCAGGCTAGTAGTTTCTGACAAAAATATCTTTAAATTTCTCATTAAATGCTTAGCAGGAAAAGTGCCAAAGTCCCCTGATTGCCATGTTTGAATAGATTGTTATAATTTGAAGGACTTTGGTAGAGGGTCACCAAATGAACATTTGTGTCGAAATACTATGAAATCGGACAAGTGGTTTCTGACGATATTTTTATCCTTTCTGTTGCAATGGTAACCGGAGTTCTGCATGGACCAACTCCGTTCGAAATAATCTGATCGAAGACAATTCAAGAGTTTGGAAACAATTGGCGCAGTGGTTTCAGAGGAGAAGTCGTTTAAATGCAAATGTTGACGACACACGACACCGGACAGAATACTATCACAATCGCTCAACACGAGTACTTCGTATTCAGGTAGCTAACAAGATAACAACCAAGCATAAGGACTAGACCTATCACTAAAGGTGATGAATACCCCCAGATACCGCATTGTCACAGTGCGTTGTCATCTATCCTTCCTGCTTGGACACAGTAAAAGAATAAGAGCACTGCATATGGGTGCTATACGCTGATGGTTGATGTTGTTTAAGGATTTCAAGAAATTCAAATCAAAACAAGAGTGCCAACTTGTCACAAAATACGCCGATTTTGCTGGTTATTGAACTTGACCCAGACATTATGCCCGCAAATATTTCCTGCAAGTTTGGTGAAGATCAGATGAATATTTTTCGACTTAGAGAACGGACAGGGCTAATTTGGCCAGTTTCGGATAATTCAAGGGCCATAACCCAAAAGTGCCTACGGTGATTTGGCTGGTTATCGAAATTATCCGAAACATTATGCCCTAAATTATTTTCAGTAAGTTTGGTGAAGATCATATGAGAAATGTTCGACTAATGGAGCGGATATGGCTTATTTAGCCAATTTCAGATAATTCAATGACCATAATCCAAAGGTACTCGGGGTTACCGAACTAAGCCTAGACATTAAGCCCACAAATATTGGTTGGAAACCAACCGTAAATGGCACGGTATAGGGGCGTCAAAAATGCATATAATATATAAAGTAGGTCTACTTTTTTTAACTGAAAATAAAAATTTCGGATGTACAAGCTCAAATTTTATGCCCTCTGATAAATTCACGCACGTAAAATTAGTACGTATGTGAATTATGAATTCCGCTCCCACGCCTTAGAATAGTATTTATAAATATATTATTATGAATATAGTATAAAACAATAAAACAAATTGCAGCAGCAGTTTCAATAATAGAATGTTAAAGTAAACAATTAATGGGCTGATAACTAGCATCCAAATAAAATACTGTGGCACTATTATTTACTTTTTTGCAAAAACCTATGTTATTTGCTAGAAAATGTGTTTGTCGAGGATCTGCTACAATTTATCGATACATTCAAAGGGCTTTCGTTTTGGTAATAATTTTGACTTTATACCTCAAAACTTAAAGAAAAATAATGATAAAATCTGACCGATTCTTCAAAATTGAAAGCCCTGACTTTTAACTGTGATATTTACTTTCTATCATAATAACAATCATATTATAATTTAATTATAACTGCTCTCTGTTTAACTATGGAATGCGGGTTGGGACATGCCAAACTTGCTAATTGCTACTTGCGGATTGCCACTTACTTATTGATAAATGCTGGTGGAAACATGCCACTTAGTAATTGCTAATTGCCACTTGCTTCTTGCTACTTGTTTATTGCTATAGGTACTTGCCACTTGCTTATTGGTCAATGCTGGTTGAAACATGCTACTTGAAACATGCTACTTGCTAATTGCCACTTGCTTAACTCGGTTTTGCCAATTGTCACTTGCTACTTGCTTATTGCTAAATGCTTGTTGAAACATGCGTCTTGCTAATTGCCACTTGCTTATAGTGGTTTTGTCAATTGCCACTTGCTTATTGCAAATTGCCACTTGCTAATTGCTACATGCTACTTTCCACATGCTAATTGCTACTTGCTTATTGCTAATTGTGGGTTAGGACTTGCTAATTGCCACTTGCTTATTGCGGTTTTGCTAATTGCAAATTGCCACTTGCTAATTGTCACTTGCTAAATGCCAATTGCCATTTGCTAGTTGGGACATGCCACTTGCTAATACTTACTTGCCACTTGCTTATTGCTAGTTGGGACATGTCACTTGCTAACTGTCACTTGCTTATTGTTAATTGCTTATTGCCACTTGCTACTTGCTACAATATAATTGCTTATTACCTTTTGCTTGTTACTAATCACTAGTTGCCAATCGGTTATCGGTATGACTACCGAACATGGCTAGGAAATAACGAACATTAGCTATTATTATTTTATTGAAGTAAAATATTAAGTTTTTGATGTTAAAATGGAACATGCATACCAAAAATATATTATATTCAATCACATTCAAGCTTTTAATTTATACAATTTCAAAACGCGTGATCTGATTCATGTTCATAAACATTGAACATGAGTTACTATTAAAAGTAAACAAGACATCTATAGTGGTGTATGTATAGATTATATATGTTATAAGTATATTATGAATTATTAATAATATTTCATACTGAAAATATATTTAATATAAATAATCTTGCAGCTGAAGTCTGAACAAATTAGATGAGCAAACACCGAGCATAAACTATCATCTGAACATTTTATATTTAAAATATATATTTTTTATTTAACTAGATCAAATTCATACTTTATATAAATTCGTGTTTGTTCTAAATATGTGATATAATACACGTTGTGTATTAATTTTTGCTCTCGCAATCAAAAGCGTTTGAACGACTCCAAAGGTAACTTGCAAGTAGTAACAAGTGGTAAAAAGCAAATAGCAAGTAGAAATTAGCAAAAAGCAATTAGCAAAAAGCAATTAGCAAGTGGCAATTAGAAAATGATAATTGGCAATGAGAAAATGGCAATTAGAAGTGGCAATAAGCATGTAGCAATGAGCAAGTGGCAATTAGCAAATGCCAATTGGCAATTATCAAGTGACATGTCCCAAGTAGCAATTAGCAATTAGCAAGTGTCATGTCCCAAGTAGCAATAAGAAAATGGCAGGTGGCAATTAGCAAGTGTCCCAATTGGCAAATGGCAAGTGGCAATTAGCAAGTGGCATGTCCCAACTAGCAATAAGCAAGTGGCAATAAGCAAGTGGCATATCCCAAGTAGCAATTAAGTATAAGCAAGTGGCAATTAGCAAGTGGCATGTATCAACTAGCAATTAGCAAGTGGCAAGTGACAATAAGCAAGTGGCAAGTGACAATAAGCAACTAGCAATAGGCAATACGTATGTTGCAAATAACAAGTGGCATGTCCAAACCTGCAATCAGCAATAAGCAAGTGGCAATTAGCAAGTAGCAATTAGCAAGTGGCATGTCCCAACCCGCATTCCATAGTTTAACATTTACCTTTGCTTATACTACACTTTCCTGTCCACAAAATATAATCAATATCCATGTTATGAAGCTGTATCACCAAAAATGTACTTTACATGTAAACATTACTACAAAATGATTTCAGACAATAATTATTATGAAAGGATTATTTTTGTTCTGAAAAGATCAGAAACTTAGTGTTTGCAAATTGTACAATATTAACACATGTACAATGTATATCTTTTGTGCACATTTGATACATGGAGGGAATTCATACATTGATACTAATGCTTAGAAAGTATCATTGACTTAAGGAATTATGCAGCTAAGGAAATTCTAATATTGGTTTTATATAAGACTTTCTGGTGTAGCAACTGTTGAATAAGTAATATACATGTATGATATTTTATTACATCTATTATTAATTATTTAAACATTTGTTAAGTGGACTTGTTAATCTATCAATTTGGACAGTGCCACTTGTTCAAAAGTGTGTTCACTTAAGTTTTACTGTCTGAATTGCAGATCATGATCATCATGGCATTGATATACATATGATCTTCGGTGGTCGCAAAGGCAACATCATTTATGGGGAGAGTCGTAATTAAGTTGTACGAACGTGTGGCTCAACCATTTTGCCATATACAATGTATCTATTATCTCTATATAAACATGTATTGTGTTATATGTTGTGAATACTATGTAAATACAATATTGGCAATAAAATATGTTTAAACCAAAACAACATTATTTATCCAGCAGTGTGAGTTAATCAAGACAGCCACGATAGCCCTATATCGCTTACCGGAGTACCCGCGTAATTACCTAAGGAAATCAATTGTTGCTAAAGGGAGTCAGTTGTGGTTAAGGAAGACACAGGTGGCTAAGGAAGTTACTTGTTCCAAGGGAAGTCCATGGTTGCTAGGGGTAGTCACTGTTTGCTAAGGAGTCACCGGTTGCTTAGGAAGTCAGTGGTTGCTTGGTAAGTCACTGGTTGCTATAGGAAATCATGGAAGCGAGGTCACTCCAAAAACTGTAGATAAAGATAAGAGACCCCCGGTGGGCGTGGTAAAGTTTTGGAGAATAAGATTATTAAAGTTTTTTCTATACCAAGTGACCCCCGGACAAGGGTCTATTTTGACCCAGGGGGCATACTTTGAACACACTTTAAAGAGGTCTACTAGACACTGTTACACACTAAATATTTAAGCTTTAGACCTACTGGTTTCGGAGAAGAACGTTTTTAAAGGTTTTCCTATATTACTTTGTAAAACAGGTGACCCCCTGGGCTAAATAATAGCAATGTAATGCATTATGTATATTTTAACTTTTCATCAAATTTGATAAATTGGTTAATAGTGCGTGAACATGTATTGGTGTTTTCCCTGTGTAACAGACTGTTTCTTAAAACATCACACAGCTATCTTTGCAACCAGTGCAGATCATGTTCATCCGCTTTTTATGCTACCATTTTGTCGACTAGAGCTTTCCCTAGGCGGACTTTTTTCCTGATAAGTATCTTCTTAAGCGTGTTTATTTTCCTGCTAAGAGTTTTCTAAAGCAGATTTATTTTCCAAGGCTAAAATACCACCGGGCCCACACTAACCGTTTTCCTCTTAAAAATGTGCATATTTCGCTGCGTATTCCAGCATGTAGACGGAATCCATTTAATGCCTTTCTGCGGAATACACCTAGTACAGTAGTCGGAACGTAACAGTTGTCACACGGAGCGCACGATACACGCACGATGAACGCACGATGTACGCACGTTACACGTACGGTAAATACACGGTACACGATTCAGAACGATACACGATATGAACGATATACGAAGCGCACGCTGCACCTTACACGTTAGACGGAATACACGTTATACGATTACTTTTGACTTTTACAGATTACTTAAATTTATTTTTCCCCTGCCAAATCTATTTGCTTTGATTCTCTTTGACAATTTGTTTTCCTTATACAGTTTAATGAGACCAAAATAATAAGACCAATTAATTACAGCTTTCGCACCTACACACTAGTAAACATACTTCGGAAAGTTACAAATGTCCAAAGTTTACCTAGGTGCGAATCAAATTACAGTAAGTGTCAAATTTGAATATTGATCCTGAGGTGCGAGAAAATGAGCGGAAGTTAATTGCTGTCAACACCTATCTTTAAAACGCCACTACACGACATACACTATCTATTTGTCTTTTTGACAGTGTTTAATGTGTTTCGAGTAGCGATTTTTTTCTAACGATTACATGGATTATACTAAACAAGATGCAATTTTAATAAGGTACTGTACAATTATTTTATTAATTTTTGCTGGGCTTTAACTGATTCATCGATTCGTTATATTATGTTTATTTACCTGATAAATATTCAATAGCTTACCTTCTAAATTAGTTGATGTTCCCTTTCCTTTTATAATTCCTAATGAATTTCCTTATACCTTGTCTACTGAACTTAAAATAACGCTGTGACAACAACAATTTAGATTTCGAAGAACATTTATGTCCTTTCCGTCAATAAAATATGATTAAATTTCGGATTTCATGTGTTAACTGTCTATCACCTGTCCCGGAAGTCATTATTGTCCGTATTGCACTGGCGAATTCAAAATTCAAAATAATACAATGTGAAGACAGCACTTTATTTCTTTTTTCGGAGATGTACACGCTTAGTAAAACAATTAACGACTGAATAAAACATCGAATCGTATACCGTATAGGCGATCGTGCACCGGGAATCGTGTATCGTATATCGTGTATAGTATATGGTGCACGTTGCACGATGAATGATACGATATGATACACGATATACGATTGACAAAATACACGATGAGCGCACGCACGTTATACGCACGTTATACGCACGATATACGCAAATTTTGACAACTGTTACGTTCCGACTACTGTAACTAGGCGGAATTTTTCGTTTTTAAGGGCGTTAGGTCCGCCAAATTGTTCTTTGAATCAACCAAGCAGAAAGCTAGGTAAAGATTACTTCCTGTTCCATTTTACAACCGTATTGCTGCCTTTTACAGGTGTAAAATAGAATTCAGTGATATTGTGCTTCAAACTGCAACAGCAAGAATTTTACTTCACAGTGTGTGTCTTTACCTGCTATTTTACGATTGGAATTTTCGTACGGGACGAAAACTATAGAAATACAGTTGAAAATATTTGAAAAATAAACAAAAGCAATACGCCCGTAAAAGTCTAATTCAAATCTATGTGTTCGTAAAATACTTTAAAGTTCATACATTTGATTGTATTTGCAATAAAATATGTAAATAAGAAATACACCAAACAATGATCTCCTGTTATAGTATCGACATTACCGTAAGCTTGAGGTCAATTAAAGTTGTCATCAATCAGTAATGTGAAAGTAAGATTTCGAAATGAATTACTTGTCTGTATGGACATCTAAATGCGAGTTGCAAGGCACCATTTAATTGTCACTAAAATACTTAATATAGTGTGTGAAGTATACACGACGTAGGTGTTGTTTAACATTTGCGCTCGAACCTTGCAATTGCAAAATCTAGAAGGGTATAGACATATTATTATTGCATTTGGTTGTCCCTTTCTGAAAAGGAAGAATACCTTCTTGTGTTATAAATCTGCCTGAGCTGCTGTATAGATTTAGCAGTAACTCAGAATGGATAGAAGGAATTTAATTTTTGTTAAAAACTGGCTTGGTTTGCAAACATTAATGTCCGAAGGGATTTCACTGCTATATCCATTCTATTGCTTTATCTTGAAACTGCTTAGGTAAGTCTCGTCTATTACACGTATCTTGTCTGGTTGGTTCAGATGCTTTTTACTTCTAAAAGAAGCTGTCAAGTTACAATCCTTTTATTGCTAAAATATTGTTCATCCCAGTATCTTGAGACTGTTTAAACAGGGTTCCTTGATTTCTATATATATATGAACTTGACCAATATAAAGTTACAGTGTTAAAGCTGGAAATCATAAATGTTATAAAGGGCCACTACTCCATACGAAGTGTTTCAATCGTTATATCCATGCAGTTACTGCCAACATGTAAACTTAAAACAATACCCCAGAAAGTAGTTAAAAACGTGTAGTTGATAGAAAATAATAAACAAGCGGGCCATGATGGCCATATAGCTCACCTGAGAGAAAAGAGAACATTTGCAATACGTTATACGATCTGCATGATTCCTGACAACAGAGACAATAAATGTGCAGAGCTCTGTGAGCAATTTCGATTGAAGATGATCCAAGCGACAATCCTATGAAATTTATTTGAAATTGGCCCAGTATTTTAGGAGGAGATGCAGTTTAAAAGATATTTTATTTTTAGCTCTGGTGGCTGTTTTGTGCAGTGGGCTGGAACCATTTGATCAATTTTGGTGTAGAACCACCAAAGTAACAGTCCTGTGGAGTTTGGTTGAAAAGGGCCTAGAGGTTATTGTCGCTATGGTAGCCATTGAAGTGCAGTGAAGTGGAATTTTTTTAACACTTAGAAGAAGACCACCCATGAAACAATCCAGTGATATTTGACTGTAAATTGGACCAGTGGTAAAGGAGATGTCTTCTAAAAGTTTTTTTAACCATTTGAGCACTTTTGGTAGAGGACCATCCAAGGAACAATCATGCTCATGTGAAGTTTCGCTGTAAATTGGACCAGTGGTACACATGTAAAGTAGAATAGTCTTCTTAATGTTTTAGCCCTTTTGTCCATTTGAGCAATTTTGGTAGAGGACCATCCAAGGAATAATCCTGTGAAGTTTGTTTGAAATTGGCCCAGTGGTTAAGGATAAGATTTTGTTTAAATGTTTTTCAAGTTTTAGCTATGGCGGCCACTATGTTCAACAGAGCAGATCCATTTGAGCATATTTGGTAAAAGACTATCCAAGGAACAATCCTGTGAAGTTTGGTTTAAACAGGCCCCTATGGTTAAGGAGATGTTGATTGAAGAAATTGTTGATGAGGACAAAAGACAAAGAAGATGAACATCAAGCTTAGGCAAGCCAAAAACGTGTAGTTGATAGAAATCGTTATGAACATGTTTTGAGCACCTCCTTGATCTGAATTCAATTGAATGAATATATGACAACTGGAACAAAAGAATGACCACAGGAAAGAAGAAAGGACGAATCACTTTAACCTTTGTTTTGTGTTATACCAGATCTTCTAGCATAAAATGCACAAATTATCACACATATATCTCTATATGTATATTGATATCTCTTTCACTTGACAAGTAGAAAAAGGCAAAATAAAGACTTTCATCTTGCCTACAGTCTTATTTCAGTAAAACGCTCATTTTTGTTTTGTTTTTCCATTTTTGAGGTAACTATTATATATGCCAGCAAGACTGTTTAACAATATATACGGAAATGCTAAGTCTATTAGGTATTTGGATCTTTGAAGATTCTTCTGAATATTTTTCTTCTTGTCCCTCTAAGTGAGCAGCAAGCCTGGCCATAGGAATAGTAAATCACTTAATCTGAAAAAATATGTATAAACTTTATATATGACTGACAAAATCTTACATGTAAATCTTACATGTAAATAAATAAGATGTTTCACAAAATTTTAATGTAAAAGAGCATTAATTTTGCTAAATACAAAATTCTTAAAGTATAAAAACACAAAATAAGCAACACAAAGCAGGTTTCCTTACCTGACATTGTGGTTAAATTTTGGATAGTCATTCTTGTAATATCTGCATTATGTGTGAAAGAAATGTCTTTTTCTGGTTTATGCTAGGAATAAATTTTCTTGTCTTTCCTGGGTAATACCTAGTCAAACAATCCACTGTCAAACTTTAATACATCCTTGGACTAATTTATGTGACCAAGTAATGAGTAATACATTGTATTCCAAATTTAAGCAATAAAACAGTCAAAGCATTCTTTTAGAATGACCATTTTAGATACAGGGAGAAAACAGTAAACTATTCATTTTAAATGTATGTATAAATAGTAAATACTTGTGAAGTTGTGAACTAACTACATTTAACTAATACTACATGTAATAACTAAGACCAGCTGTTAGGTTTTCCATACAATGATTTTCTTTGTTCACAAATAAGGAGCTGACAGCCAATCCATGTAATGGCTACATTTAACGTGGTCTCTTCAAAGCTAAATGCCTGCTACATTTAGATGACAGCTAACATAGGTTCAGCTATTAACCATTGTCTTTCAAGATTGAATTCTCCTTTACAAAGTTTTGTTCAACAGTAGGGCTGTGTATTCTTTTGAGTCATACCCATTAAGAGTACAATTGTACTTCAACTACAAGCATTTTAAATTGAGTATACCTAGGCTACTGGTCTCAACTGATGATACACTTTACTGTTAGTAAACATACTGATAATTTTTATGTCATCGGATATTTCTATGTGATTATCATTTCCCAATGCTTTATTAGTATATCAGAAGACCTGCAAATCTTCCAGCAAAAACTTACACAATAAAGAAAAATCCAAAAGAAAGCTAATAATGCATGTACATGTAGTTGCAGTTTCAACACCTTTACCAATTCCAAAGCTAGCTAACACAATCCTGGGATTCCCATAGACCAGAGCTCCAAAACTTTTTTCTCATATGAAACTTTTCAATGTTTTCAAATCTGAATTGATAAACAGCAACAAGGAAAGACAAAAATAAGGAAATCTTGCCCCGCTTAATGTCTAAACTCTTTCAGTTTGGATAGTAACTTTTCAAAGGCGTGAACACTGAAAAGATTACAATATATTCTACACTGGTCACAAAGGCAAAATAACTTGCTATCTGCAAGGTAATCATTAATTTTGTTAGTACAACATAGGTTTTGAGATTGACAAATGTATTCCCTTCCTAAAAACGCACCTGTTCAAGTATTTCAAAGGTTCAGTATCAATTCATCTGGCCCTCACAACCGTATTCACCCTGTTACATACAACACACTAAGGTCATTATGGCCCTGGATAGCTACCTCACTTCTGTTTTAATAAAATTGTCAACAATCTTACTTTTTCTTTGTGTTGAACATCTGCTTCAATAGTATTTGCACTATTTGCAACAGGGAAGCACTTTACTTAATCAAAATGCATGTGGTTGGCCAGAATATAATATTATTTTCAGTAAGAAAATGCCAACTTTATTACATAAAATAGTCAGATCGGTAGTTGGGCTTGAATTTGTGACCCTCTATCAGCGAGAAGTTAAGTGACTTCAAGTTAGCTGTAACCTTTACCACTCGATAAAAGAGGAGGATCAAACCATCTTGCTAATAAACATATCTGATTGTTTAAATCAATATTAAATAAGAGATATATGGAAGTGGTGTATACACAATGCTTAATCTCTGTGGTCTTTTTCAATACCACATTGATACCATATGCTAATTCAGATAATTATTTCTTTCATTTTGTTTCGTGAAAAAGCTATCTTGTATACCTTCTCTCTGCTCTTCTGCAAATAGCTCTAGCTACATGAAGAAAAGTTGAACACTTTCCTCCTGACTGACATACACATCAGATATATTTAAATGCAGTTAAATTTGTGTTACACAACAAGACCAAGGGTTTCATTTTCATGTATAGGTCGTTAATGCAAGATTCAAACATATTACGCGCATTAGCAGTGACAGTTGTAGTAGTTTTGTATTATATTTATTGATCAAAAATGTTCTACCTGAACATAAAGAAAGTTCTGGTTGTCTTACAAATACTTTGGAACTGACATGTTTATAAATGTGTAACATGCCAAACAATTACGTTACTACTCGCAGACTAGGCCTCCTCCAAATATCTAACAATACTCAATCGATTACGCATAATACACCCCCGATTTAAGGCCTAAAATGAGGTTACCATGTTACCTTCTCGTCTTTTTCGTAAATTTTGTTCCTATACAAATGTTATGTATACCGTACATACTTGCTGTTATTTTATTAATTTCACACGCCTACCAACGCTTAAACAGTACCTATGGCATCACGTCTCATATCACATTAATCAAATCCAACATTCTTATATTCATTGTTTTATATTTAAGATAATATTGTTTCATATAATAATCAGAATTGTCGTCGATCACCAAGATCTAGTTTTATATAACGTTAGCTTTAGCTAAATGGTATTTAGATCTAAACATAAACAGTACCCGCTGAATTTTGTGAGAGATTTGAATCGGGGCGGAACCTACACTCACTGGTGTACTCTCGCTACTGGTGTCAATATAGCGACGACCGAGGATCAGCTGTTATGCACAAAGAATGGTAGTGATCTCTTTTCACTAAGAATGGGCCCTAACATACTCTCAGCGCTAGAATTGTATCGTTTATTTCAAATGTATAGACAAAAAAGACATTTTTACAATTACTTTTGTAATCAATACCTATGTAATGAGTTTGCTTGCACATTAGTAATAGATGCATTGGCTTTTGATTTGTCGTATAAGGTTTTCACCCAACACATGTAATTTAAAAGTGTCCAAAAGAAATGCAACAAAGCTATCTGCATATTCATACATATATGCTTGCATTTCTTATTTATAATGCATCATTTGGCAATAAGCACATTTCATTTACCATTATCCGCACGTCATTTAAAAATGTTCAACAGAAATGCAACAAGGCTATATGGAAAAGTATACATACCTGCATGCACATGCCATTTTGGCCTGGGGACTGAAAGTCCCCAAGGCCTAAGTTAGTATACCACATTTCAAACCCTGCAAGAATTTTAGCCGTGCTATGTGCGAATAACAACTGTAAACATGCGCTATGCGAAAGTAGTGCAAGACAGACCAGATCAATCTTCTGTTTGAATGCCGCATATGATAAGAACATGTTACAAATAAAAATAGTACATAAATCTTCAAACGACTGCAGGAAGGTATATAGCTTACGGGCTGCATTACACATTTTTTTCTGTTTTAGAAATTAATGCGCTGTTAGCTGATTACGGAAGATAATCATATGCATATCACGGAAAAGTACGGATATTTACGGAAATTTACGAAAACGTACGAAGCTCGATATAAGAGTTTGTAGTTTGATTTTCAAACTTCCGATGTTATTTCATTGACAACTTTGTTATTTATGAACGATTACATATATATTTACCTAAAAATAAATGTCTCTAAAAAAAGATATAATTTACGTACATTCCCAAGAAGAACTAACGTGATCAAATTCACCCGCCATTTATCAAGGACGCTGCATGTCGAGGCCCAGTGAACGGTTTCACCGATTACAACTACAAGGTAACCCAGAATCATTTTTGGTTTTCTCTGTTATACACATTGTACAGTACTGTATTTATATTTCATTGCTGGTATTGCTTTGTTTATTTCTGTTTCAAGGTCTTGTCATTGGTACACAATAATTTTCGATCCACATCATCAGATCATATCGCTTGAAGTTGTACAAAGCGCAGATCGTATTGGTTTAAACAATTTATAATGTTGACCATGTGATTATTTTTCATTTAACGTACGTTTTATAATAAAACAAACTTCCCTGCCACCCATATATTTGTGAATCATTCATTCTGTGTCATATATTGAATTTCGTCCTCTGCACATTTCGACCCGCGCTTTAGGTAAGGTTCAGCGCAAAACACGTAGGTCAAAAGTTGTTTTTCGGGGAGTTAACCTATAGCCCCCAGGCCTTCAGCGCTCACAGCGCTTTGATTCATAAAGCATTCGGAAGTAAGCGTGTTGTAATTTGTACATGAATAATCTTCCATAAGAATCGATTGCCATGTTTTTGGCCAATTAACAGATATCGAATTTTTGACACACATTAGAATACATGTAACCACCTGTCAATCAAAGGATTAAGACTAAGAGAAAAATGAAAGGTCATAATAGTTAGATAATTAAACCAAATTAAAGAAATGATCAGCAGATTATGATCCGATGCTTGGCCAGCTGACTATTGATTCTTTCTTTTAGCAAGTTACTGCATAAACATCAAATGAACAAAACTTAAGAAATTTCATATGTGGCAGTAATATGAGAAAAATGTACATGCCAGTAAATAAGAATATAACATGATCATGTATTCAGTCATCTTTCAGAATACGGTAATAAATATATAGAGGATATTTGTTTGTTTGGAGTGGATATGGAATATATCTCACCGAGAAGTGATACAATTGTAATATTTTCACTAGCGCGAGTTAAAATGTGAAAATTTTAGTTGCGGTAGACTTATATCACCCACACTGTGACTGATATGAAATCTATGTCGTCAGTCTATATGTCACTGATATAACACAGTATTTCATTAGTTAGCATAAAATAAACAAGGACATTGTTACACTTGCTTATTTCATATTGTGTTCATTAAATCATTAAATCCTTTTTATCATTTTGGCGTATTTTAAAGAAAGATAACTATCAGTCAATAAATGCAATACATTAACCACAAGAAATCTCTAACTCGATGTTCCGAACAGCTCCCAATCACTCCGGACTTTAAAATTCCGGAAACTTCCAAAATCCGAACTTTTCTGCAGGTCCCTTAGGTGTGCAGTTTTCGGAGGTTCCACTGCACTGTATCAAATATATTCTTTTCGCAATAAATAAGTGTAAATGTTCATATTTTTCACACTAAATTGAAGTAATAAATGCAGTAGGACCGGAAAATATACACTGTATTTACCCTGAAATACTGCTGCAACATGCGTTAAGCAACAAGAGGAAAACAGGACAGTATCAGGCGTGATTAAAACATGTCAATAATTGAGATGCTTATTTTACATGTTCCTTCTTATGAGAACACAAAACATTACAGGATATTTGTTGTTCCTGCATACTAACGCATCCGGGTTTAGTCCTTCATTTTTTCCTATTAAAAGTGAAACTCCTCAGATGATATATTTAAATGTTGTTCTGTAAAAAAGACCCCGAAAAGTGTGAAATTTACAGTTATTATCACAAATGATAATTATATTAGCAGAAAAATGCGCAAATAAAAAATGGGAAACTTGAGGCGAATATCATTGAATTTGATAATTTTTCCATAAGTTTAAATATGAGTTAAACTTATCTTATGCAGCTGCGGGTGTAGATATCAAAACTTTGCACTACTGTTTAAAGGGAGGCGAATACCTACAATGATCCTATATAACCAATACATGCCCTGTATGGTTTGCATATCTTGTCTTATGGTCACAAAGTTATCCGGTAAGCTTGTATATAGTATTTCAACTTGTATACAAATGTGTATGAATGGAATGTGTATCGACAGTGACAGAGAGTTTTAAAATAGAAAAATAGGACAAACAAATTTTCTCAAACTATTATTTTAAATTGTGTCTTACATATTAGTAAAAAAACATTATTTTTATTTTGTTACGGGTATGGTTATAAGATTTAGTTATAAAATATCTTAAAACTATTCGCAATTCCCAAACTGATTAAATAGTTCTTCTTTTTTCCTTTCGTTTACTTCTGGACACAGTATTTCATAGTACATGTATCTCATGTGTTGACTCTTTTTGCATGAAACTGTATTTGACGTTTGTGTGATAGACACTATCAACACAATTATATATTTTTCGATGCAGTAGATTTTGTTTGTGCAAACCTATTTTTTTTCTTTTTAAGGCTCGATTTTCTCACTGTTAAGAAAAGTTAGAAATTTCTAGAAGTTTCTATATAAAAGCCACTTCCTTCCTAACAGTCATTATTTGAGTTTTCGAAAATGTTAATTACTGTTTAATGAATCCCTCTGTTACAACCACTTTTACATAACTGCTAATTTTGTACTTTCAAAAGGTGGCTGTTAGAGAGAGGTGTTGTTGTAATACAAAACATGTGCTAGGAACATAATTATACATTTGAATAGAACAATGTAGATATCATTGTTTGATTTCGTTTTTATATATACTGTCCGGATGGATATTTTTCCCAAGCACAATTAAATTAGGCACATATATTAGCACATGCCGACATAAATTTAACATTTCAATTATTCATGGATACAGACAAACTACATTGTGATGGCGAATACTTAATCATGTCGAAGCATATTTAGATAGAGGACTTTAAGATAATTGTGTTTAAAATATATCTCAAAAACAAAAAAACTCGTCAGTTTTTACTGTACCTCATGCAGCTATATTGTAAACAATACAGTTGAAAATATAAATGTTGACCCATGCATATAAAGTAAACACTTGATCGGTAGCCAGAACAGGAATATAATTATTGCAGCAATATGATATGTAAAAAGGTTAGTAAATCGTAATGTAATGAACAAGATTTTAGGATTAAACCTGTAGTGTGTTATCTCCCTTTAAACAGCAAGATTTCGCTAAATGAAGGTCTTTATGTTATTTCCAGTATATTAAAACAATTTGTCCACATTCGTCATTCAAAGCCTTGTGTTAATAAATAAAAAAGAAAACGACTCAAAAACTTTTGCAAAAAGTGTGAGTAATTTGAATAGCGACCATTAAAACCAGAGAACAATATTACTAAACGATTATTTTATCGCCATTTAATATGTTATGTTAAAACAATAAGAACGATCTGAAAAAAAATAGTCGGCGCAATTTTAAGTATATGAAAGCGATTGGTAGCTGTATTTTAATCGAAACTCCTGTCAAGTTGAATTTTTGTATCGCCCTTTCGGAGAAAATGTGATACATAGGGATCGCTTTGTCCGTCCGTCTGTCCGTCCGCTTGTCTGTCCGTCACAAAAACTTAATGTTGGCTATAACCTAGCCATTTCTTAAGATTTCTTCATCAAACTTTCAAATTGCATTGCTTGTGACAAAAGGGTTGTCATACCGCCAATCTTGTAGATCAACGTTATATTCGACAGAGTTATGCCCCTTTTTGTACTTAATTTTGTAACAAAATGATTGGTTATTCTGACAAAGTGTTAGAGGGCGACACAAGTGTTCTACTGAACACCCATCTAGTTATGCAGTCAGAAGGTGCCAAATGTCATAGAGTGAGAAAAAAATGTGCATTTGCCCGGGACGCGAACCCATTGCCCTCCACTTTCAGGGTTGAGCATTATAAATTTAATTGATCGCTTATAGCAGCGGTTGAAACCAAGAACAAAAAATATAAATTCGACAATGCTGCATGTGTATGTTATGCTGGATCTTTTGTTAGTGTATTTTATTAAGCAATTAATTTTACATTTATTAATAAGTTTTACTAAATATACAGGCATCGGTACATGATGACTCAACGCTGGTTAGCTGCGAAACTTGCGACCAACGGTGAACTGTAGAACACAAGATCCAACATGCTTAACCTAAGGGGAAATGCAATGATTGCACTAGGGCGATTCTGTTGAAGTCAGCACAACTGGACCATTTTCCGCTCTTACGGGTATAAAGAAAAATCAATGCACATGTAGAAAATCATAATGAAAATGTACTATTTTGTTTAGACAGTATACTCGCTATAAGAAAAATCAATAACTTTTTTAAAACACCGAAAAACACTGCAAACTTGTCACAAAGGATTCCGTCATAAATTGAATCATTAGTTTATACACGATCGTGCATTATATTTGCATTTAGCGCTGAAATACCCAAATAAAATACTTGTTCAGACAAGGTACGTGTACATAAAAAAACATCTGTAATGAGTTTAAGCCTGAATCAAGGCAACTTCGGAAAAACGAGAAACACGTAAGTAAACTTTATCATAATGCGACTACTCTGCGCCTATTCTGCATATCCTAAATTTGTATCAGTAATAATGAGCATACCACTTATTTCTTCGTCGAGGTGACAATTTCTGCGGCCATGTTGTGCGGTCAATGTACTTGATTGACTACGTGATACTCCCAGGTGTCACTTGAGAGCGAAGACATGTTAGCCATTTTAGAGCTTGCATGCAGACTGTTTTCTATTTGATCAGTGTTGATGTGAATGGCTTCCATGAATTATTAATTCGTATATGACTGAACATACTTTAACAGGACAATTGACCTTCAGACAAACGTATATACAACGGACGGACATATATATGTATAATAGATTAGAAAATGTTTCCACTAAGATTGTTTTATATTACACGTAGTACTTCATGTATTTCATTTCGGTCATTTCTAATTACAAAATAGCAGCGCGAGTTGTTTAAATCACATATTCTTGACTGCTAAATTCTAAAAATGGATGTTGTATTCTCGTAGAAGCTTTTGCTAAATATAGTTAAGCGATCGGAGGAAACTTGGTGGTGCCCTCAGGGGCATTTAAGCCAATTAGAAAAAGACGAATATTTTTGTTTTTCATTTTGCACATTATTCACGATTATCGCACAACAGGCAAGACACGCTCATTTGTTAAAAATATTTAATTTAGTTATTGCTACAACTACGTGGCTTGACTTTTGTGGGCTGTTAGTTCAAGTCGCGTTGCAGAGGAATCAAGTTTGCACAATCTGCAACGGCGTGCGCAATAACATCAACTGAAAGCTGGAAACTGTTTGTCCGGACATATTTCTATTACGTTTTGGAACGACTGAAAACAGGGAGAGACAAATATTTTTAGAAGAATGAGAAGTTTCCTGTATATTCTGTACCTCATTATATCAATAAGACTGGTAAAACACCTTCGCTGTTATTCTAATTTACCCACGCGAAGGAAGTGCAATGTTACTGGGAATTGGGATATTAATGTCAGGTGTACTAAGTCAGCCTTTGGCTTTAGTATAAAGTTTTGTCATAAATACAATAATGCTAAGACAGTCTCTGCCATAAATCGATCAGAACATGTTCGCTATTATAGAAGAAACTCTGAAGCAGTGAGATTAAATTTGTTTTACGTGTCTCCAGACGTCAAACTGAACAATCTCTTTCAGATAAGTTTTGATACATTTATAATGAAAACTTTTTGAATTGAGCGCTCAACCAAAACCTGAATTAAAACAAATTTATAACGTGGGATCATAATTTAAATTAATTATATTCAGGTAGCTAATGAACCCTTTATTTTGACCGTTACAACTCCCGTACTATTTTACTAAACGGTTGAATAATTTTCTATCTTTGACTAAAAAGCCATGTCCTTTTTTTTCTTGTAAATCCGTCGTGATCACGTATTAGCTCACATGAACGCAAAATTCTCATGGTGAGCTTTTAGGATGATTGAATGCCCGTCGCCCGTCCGACAATCGTTGTTTGACATCTCCTATGAAACCACTAGAGCATCGTTGATGAAACTTAGCAGGAATGTTCCTTAAATGACGCTCTTCCAAAAGTGATCAAAGAATTACATTCCATGCAGAAATCTGGTTGCCATAGCAATGGAAAGGAAACTTTTAAAACTTTTAGTCACTGAAACCACAATGACTAAAGCTATGATATTAGGCATGTTACATTTCCTTGTGAACTTCTACCTTAATTGCTTAACTCGTGACCCCCGGCTCAAAGTTGATCCCGCCCGGACATACTTTATTTTACTCAAGTTTCTATAGGTGAACATCTCTCCAAAACTGCACTTAGAACTTAGATATTGATATGTAGCATAGTCTAGTTTATCTCCAAGAAAAGTGTTCAAATACTGTCCCTGGAAGCAATATTAGCCCTGCCCGGGGGACACATCTTTTACATAAACTTGAATTAAAAATATTCTTACACAAGGTCTAGAGCTAAACTATTTACTTAGATAGAGTTTTGCATTGCCTAGTGGACCTCTACCAAGTGTGTTCAAACCTTGCCCCTTGGGTCAATATTGGTTGGTTCACGTGTTTTACACAGACTTATATAAGACTCATTTAAAAATGTTCTTCTCCAAAACCGCAAAGTCAATGGTCAATATTGGCCCGCCCTAGAGGCGTCACTGAAACCTTTTCTTCACCAAAGTCGAAAGGTCCAGAGCTAAGATATTTGGTTTGTAAAATTGTCTAGTGGATCTCTACAAAGTTTGTTAAAATCATGCTTCTAAGGTCAATTATACAATCAGAAGGTTACTGGTTGTTATACTTATATAGGAAAACTTTCAAAAATGCTCTTCAAAACTATAAGGTCTAGAACTTAGACATTAAGTATCTAGCAATGTCAAAGTGTCAAACCGTTTTGAAATTGAGAATAAACAGTTGCGGAAAGAAGAATCTAAGCCGTATCTAATAAACCAAGGTTGCTGCGGATGGAGATTTCGATAAAAAACAAACTGTTTACTCCACAGCTTACGCCATGTTGGAAATCGCCTCGCTTATTGACGTGCACAGCTACAATACAGTGTTGTTGTATCAATGTCTTTTTTGAGGTACACATACATGGCTTTCTCCAGACGTCACAGAATGTGCTGGTTTGAACCTACGACATAATTTAAGAGAGGTGTGTGTGGGGGTTGGAGGGGGGGGGGCGTTCTTGTGCTTTTACTAAATTCTGGCATCTGGTGTTGATAAAACACAACATACTTACTCATATGAATGCAATGAAATTTCTGGTCTACATCTCGTCGTTGCAAATGACACATCAAATAAAATTTAACCAGCATGATTACCATATACATGTAATACTCTAAATATAGATAGCCTCATCGAAATAATGTAATAATTCTCGCTAACAGTACCCTATCTATTACATATTCATCACTAATTTCAGAAGGTTCATAATTCTTTTTGTAAGTAAAGTTATACGACCCGCGTACTTAAGAAGGAAAGAACTCATTGCTGCCTAAGTTGACACCTAAAATACCACTATATAAAACAGTTTTTGAAGTCATTAAATTTAAGTACAACGAAAATAGGAGATGCAATAAACTTTCTCATTTTATATATGTACCCCAATAGCACATGAAAAATATTCAGATTTGTTTCCGTTTTCAAACACACAGATATTTAATAACAGCAATCAACACTCCAAACAATCTGAAAGATTCCTTTAGTATAAGTAGAAACTCTTATACATTGTATCTGCAACACGGGATCCAGACTGAGCAATAGAATGCTATCGGACGTGTTTATCCTACCATAGTCCCGGCGTGGTAACTATAGTTTCACAGCACAGTTCATGACTGTGACTGTGCAATTTCCTATTTTGAACGTTTGTAGCAATGCTTTAGAAATATAATTGTTTATATCTATTATCCCCCGCTGCGTAGGGGGAGGGTTTAAAGGGTTGGCTTCCGTCCTTCTGTCCGTTCGTCCGTAACATTTCCTGTTGGCTCAATATCTCCTTAACCGCTAGAAGGATTTTAATGAAACTCAGGTCAGATGTTCACCTTATCAAGACGATGTGCACAACCAAAGAACCGGTCACACTGGTTCAAGATCAAGATAACAGCTCAAGGTCAAATATTTAAGTATAACGATTTCTGTCCGCTGCATATCTCCTTAATTCTTTAAAAGATTTTGAAGAAACCCATGTCAAATGTTCATCATTTCAAGACAATGAGCAGAACTTATGAGCTGGTCATGTTTGGTCAAGTTCAAGGTCACAACTTAAGGTCAAAGGGTTGAGTCTTGAAGTTCATGTCCGTTTCATATCCATAACCCATTGCTTTTGATGAAGCTGTGTTCAAATGATTACCGCATTAATGTTATATCTCCAGTTAATTGATCACTTCATCGAGACAATGTGTAGAACCCATTATCCAGCAACACTGGCTCAGGTCCAAGGACACAACTTAAGGTCAAATGTTTGAGTCTTGAATTCGAAAGCTGCCTTTTATACGGCTTTGTTTGACACTGCGTTTGGCGAGATCATCAAATTTTACATGTATGAAAATGTATATTGGTAAAGTGTTACAATGTAGCTACTAAAATTCTTTTCGGTAACAAACTTCAGGCGTTTTCTTTTTCGTTCTTCATTTACCAGGACTCGCCACCCTATACAGCGTTTTCAGAGAAAATATAACAAATTAAAATCAAAACAGAAGCAGCAGAATCAGCCTCGACACTTCCGAACTGCTGAGAAAAGCGCTGTGTATTTCGAGTACCGTATACGATCGAGTAGACAGTGCCAAGATATTGCTATACGTGCTGCCGTTCTTATCATCTTAAGATGTAATCAAATGGCAGCGAAATGTAAAATATTGGAAACAAAGCTGACATGATTTCCTTTTCATTATTTAATTATTATGCTTTAGACTCACTACGTAGGTTTTCTTTTTGTGAGGTTTCCTAGACTTTAAAGTCTTTGTGGTTTCTGTGAGTCATAAATGATTAAATGACTTTAAAAAACAAAAGTTGGGAGAAGTCTCGAGAAGAGTCACATGATTCATCGGTAATAAGTCAAAATCTGACCAATAACTCATTAAAATACATGTTGTAGAGTTACTTGAAAGACGTATAACCTTTGATTTCTGTGAAGATGTTTTGACTTATGTTTTTTTCAACTATATAACTGTTATTTTACGATATCTATTTGGATTTATTCTTCCTAAAAGTTTTGACGAATCAGTTATTCTTAGATAACCTTTGAAGACGTCCGCATAGAAATGATTCCTACAAGAAATTTCAAAATCTTTACTTTATTTAGATATTTTATTTCATCTTCATTGCATAGAAATACAGGAAAACAAACAACGACAAGCAATGCCATCTAGTGGCTATACTATATGTTTTGAAAAATCATTATCTAATGAACAATTTTGGAACACTAAAATCATGAAAACATTTATGTCATATCTTTCCAAATTTAGAGAAGAGGAACAACTAACCTGGCCACGCGTGATCAATTTATATAGTTTTAACTGTATTCCCATAGGATGTATTTAGTATTCTAACATGAGCGTTCGCGTAGAAAATACCGCTTTGCATTTATTCATATTTTATAATATCTTGTCATGTTAGAATCGAAATACATGTAACATCCTTTTAAGCGTTGTTATCGTCTAATGAACAATAATGTGTCGTACTGATACGCAGTTATAAACCACCCAGGCCTTCGGCCTTCGTGGCTAATAACTGCGTATCAGTACTCAAAATCATTGTTTATTAAACGACTAACACCGCTGGAACGGATGTTATTTCATAATTCTAACATGACTCACGATTTTGTCTCTACATACTAAGAGTAGAATAATTATGTTTTATTTTATGTTTTCCAGTGAATAATAGAGTTTTCTCAGTGAAATAAAAGTGATAATCCACAGTTTTGAAACAGTGGATTACCATTTTTATTTTTCACTGTTTTTGCAATCTTTAACCCGGATTTACGTCAAAAAGTATACCGAGCGTAATCAATGCTGGAAACCATGCGACGATGACGTCGTTTAAATGACGTCATTTGCGCTATGTTTCTGGTGACGTTTCCCGCGATTTTCGATATTTTGTAGAAACAAACTCAATAAAAGTAGAGTTTTAACCATAAAATAAACAGAAAAATTGTTGGTATCGGTGTAATATCACGTTAATTTCACTCGTGAACACCAAAAGTTGTTATTTTCACTCGTGGCTGCGCCACTCGTAAAAATATCACTTTTGGTGCACACTCGGTGAAATTATAACGTGATCTTACACCGAAACCAACAATTATCCTCTATATATTAAACCATAAACAACGCGGGAACCGATATGCTGTAAACATGACGTCATATTGCGCCGCATGACGTTAAATGAGCGTACGCATAGAAAATAAAGCTTTGCATTTATTCACCTTTTGTAATATCTGGTCATGTTAGAATCGAAATAACATCCTTTTAAGAGTCTAATAAACAATAATCTGTCGTACTGATGTGCAGCTATCTTCGTGGCTAATTACTGCGTATCATTACTCTAAATCATTGTTTATTAAACGACTAACACCACTGTAACGGATTTTATTTCCTAAACCTTATAATTAATTTATTGTTAGATTAGACGAAATATTTGCACTAGGTAATCATAAGATTTGACCAATTTTACCATGAGGGCAGCTGCTGATTAATGTTGGTAGAGAGATACAAGTAAGTGCGGAGAATCAATATTTGAATGTGGTCTTGCAGGCTGAGACTTTTGCATTACCACATGCATATACAGTCACCAAATGTAAGTATTTTGAAATCTTACTAATGGCTTCAGATGAGAAAATACCCTTTTTATCACAAAAGGAAAGCCACTCCACTCCCCTTAGTGGCCATGAATTTTGACATAGTAAGCTAGTTTACCCAATATTGGTAGATGATCACCCAAGAAATAATCCCAAGAAAAATGTTTTTACAATGAAGCGGGAGTATCCGACAAGATGCTTAGAGTTTTCTAAATATTTCTATGAAAAGGAACAAGCCAAGAGTACAAGACCACTTTATAATGGGACTTTTCTTGACAAAATTGGAAACAGATTTAGATTATTACAGGTTATTACACTTTCACAGGGCTCATGTTCGTAGTTCTTTCACAGAGCAATACTAGACAAGAGGGCCAATATGGCCATTATCACTCACCTGCGACTTATGACAATATGTGACCAAACTCCTACTCTAAACTATATATCATAATCACAAACATTCTGTTTGACCTTTTGACCAATTTACATGATGATTGGGTTGTAAATGTCATATGTATGGCAAACACAAGGTTTTTAACCGGGTGACCTAGTTTTTGACCTCAGATTACCCATATACATACTCGATCTATGTTTCATCAAGACAATCATACTGACAAAGTGTTATGAAAATCAAATGAAAAATGCAACCTCAATTGCACATGCAAGTTTTTTCTACAATTTTACTCAGTGACCTAGTTTTTGACCCTAGATAACCCATGTTCAAAGTAGACCTAGATTTCATCAAAGTAATCATATTGACCAAGTTTCATGAAGGTCCAATGAAAAATGCAACCTCTAGTGCATACACAAGGTTTTTCCAAGATTTGACGAGGTGACCTTTTTTATCCCTGGATGACCAATGTTCGAACCCGACCTAGATTTGATCAAGGCAGTAACACTGACCAAATTTCATGAAAATCCAATGAAAATGCAAATTCTATTGCTTACACAATGTTTTTCTATGATATGACCCTGTGACCTAGTTTTTGACCCTGGATAACCCATGTTCGAACTCATCTTATATTTTATCAAAGCGATTATACTGACCAAGTTTCATGAACGTGAATTGAAAAATGCAACCTCTGTAGCATACACAATGTTATTCTATGATTTGATCCCGTGACCTAATGTTTAAACCTAGATATTTTATGTTCGAACACGACCTAGACTTCATCAAGGAAATCATACTGACTAAGTCTCATGAATGTCCGTTATAAAAACAACCTTTATTGCATACACAATGTTTTTCTATGATTTGACCGGGTGACCTAGTTTTTGACCCTAGATAAAATATGTTCGAACCCGAGCTAGATTTTATGCAGGCAATCACACAGAATAAGTTTCATGAAAATCCAATGAAAAATGCAATCTCTTTTGCATACACAAGGTTTTCTTACAGTTTTACCCAGTGACCTAGTTTTTTACTCTAGATAACCTATGTTCGAAACAAGACCTTGATTTTATCAAGGCAATCCTACTGACCAAGTTTCATGATGGTCCAATGAAAATCGCAACCTCTAGTGCATACACAAGGTTTTTCAATGATTTGACCCCGTGACCTAGTTTTCGACCGTGGATAACCCATGTTCGAACTCGTCCTATATTTCATCAAAGCAATAATACAAACCAAGTGTCATGAACGTCCAATAACAAATGCAACCTCTGATTTGACATCGTGACCAAATGTTGCCCCTAGATGATCCATGTTCGTCGCGACATAGATTTCACCAAGGCAATCATACTGATTAAGTTTCATGAAGGTCCAATGAAAAATGCAACCTCTATTGCATACACAATGTTTTTCTATGATTTGACCGGGTGACCTAATTTTTGACCCTAGATTACCTTTGTTCGAACCCGATCTAGATTTTATCAAGGAAATCATACTGAATCAGTGTCATGAAAATCCAATGAAAAATGCGACCTCGATTGCATACACAACGTTTTTCTACAATTTAACCTAATGAACTAGTTTTTGACTCTAGATAACCCATGTTCGATTTTGACATAAATTTCAACAAGGCTATTATATGGTTTGACCCAGTGACCTAGATTTTATCAAGGCACTCATACTGACTAAGTTTCATGACTCTATTGCATACACAAGGTTTTTCTATGCTTTGACCAGGAGACCTTGTTTTTGACACTAGATAAAATATGTTCAAAGCCGACCTAGATTTTATCAAGGCAATCACACAGACAAAGTGTCATAAAAATCCAATGAAAAATGCGACCTCTATTGCAAAAATACAAATATTCTCTACAATTTTACTCAGTGATCTAGTTTTTTACTCCAGATGACCCATGTTGAAACTAGACCTAGATTTCATAAAAGATATCATACTGACCAAGTTTCATAAAGGTCCAATGAAAAATGCAACCTCTAGTGCATACACAAGGTTTTTCTAAGATTTGACCGGGTGACCTAGTTTTTAACCCTTGGTGACCTATGTTCAAACCCGACCTAGATTTTATCAAGGCAATCCTACTGACTAAGTTTCATGAAAATCCAATGAAAAAGCAACATCTTTTGCATACACAAAGCTTTTCTATGATATGACCCCGTGACCTAGTTTTTGACCCTGGATAACCCATGTTCGAACTCGTCCTATATATTTGCAAATATACAATATGTTTCTATGATTTGACCGGGTGACCTAGTTTTTGCCCCTAGATTACCTATATTCGAATCCGACCAAGAGTCTATCAAGGCAATCATACTGACTAAGTTTCATAAAAATCCAATGAAAAATGCGACCTCTATTGCATACACAAGGTTTTTCTAAGATTTGACCGGGTGACCTAGTTTTTAATCTTGGATGACTTATGTTCAAACCCGACCTAGATATCATCAAGGCAATCATACTGACCAAGTTTTATGCAAATCCAATGCAAAATGCAAAATCTATTGCATACACAAAGCTTTTCTATGATTTGACCCCGTGACCTAGTTTTTGACCCTTGATAACCCATGTTGGAACTCGTCCTATATTATATCAAAGCAATCATACTGACTTAGTTGCATGAAGGTCCAATGAAAAATGCAACCTCTATAGCATACACAATGTCTTTCTATGATTTGACCCTGTGACCTAGTTTTTAATCCAATGTGCTCAGATGAGTTCAAAATTAAATAAAACTTGGTTTCCAACAATGTTTGCAATTATACCAGAACCAAACTGTTCTTTTTAAGAAACGTCCTGAAAAGTTTGAGAACATTTGTTTTCCGGCTGTTTCAGAGTCACATGCTCTGGAATTGTTGTAGAATTGCTGGAATAGTTTAAGAACATTGCTCTAAATGGAGTCTCATTTAACCTTATAAATTTGTTCTGATACACGTGTAAACCTATATCCGTTTGTTCGAAACTTTAACCAGCAGTTAAACTAACAGAAAATTAAAATTTGGGATTGTATTTAAACAGTTTGAATGACTTTATAATATATTGAATGTACTAAGGTCGTTGGAAAACTAAAATCTCTTTAAAGGGAACTCAGATTAGTTTTTCCCACATCACTTAGCAGACACAACTGGCTCCTGCTCTGGTGTAGTTTAAGTACATCAGTTCTAAAACATTTCAAGGACTGTACATGAAATGTTCTGGAAATAATTCTAAAACAAAATAGAACACCCGTGATTTCTTTATATCTTTAATTCAAGTTTAACACCTACAAACAATACAAATGATCGAATATTAAATGTGAAAATGAACACCTTATTATCGCACTTTTAGCAAGAGGTACATGATGGTCCTATATCGCTCACATGAGTATACTTGCACTTTCATATATAGAAGCGAAAGCTGTAGAATCTTTGCATGGTAACTTGGAACTCTCTTAAAGTCAACATCGAACACCTATTGTATAAAGTTATAATTAATTTCTTAATTATGGGCCATTCATTTTGCAGCGAAAATGGAGGCAAAATATGTAAAATTCTAGGTCATATTCAAAACTATTTGCAAAAAGGATGGAACAATCCTATTTGGTATAATTGAAATTGGCCCAAATAGTAAAATGGTAGAAATCATTAAATACCTTATTACTGTTATTTTTGGCGGCCAATTTATGCAGCGGGCTAAACAATTTGAGTAATTTAGGCAGAGGACTATCCATATCCAAGAAACGATTCTGTGAAAATTGGTTAAAATTGGCCGATCACAATTATGATCACATTTGATAACGGATTATAGGAGGAACAATCCTTTGAATTTTGGTTAACATTGAATTATTTAGCAAAGTGAAACAGTCTTTGGAAGACCGCCCATCCGAGAAACAATCCTATGAAGTTTGGTTGTCATTGGTCCAATGGTAAGAGTTGAAAGGTTTCAACTGTTTTAGGTCTAACTACCTTTACGTGCAGCGGAGTGGAACAGTTTGAGC
Source organism: Saxidomus purpurata (assembly GCA_022818135.1). NCBI lineage: Eukaryota > Metazoa > Mollusca > Bivalvia > Venerida > Veneridae > Saxidomus > Saxidomus purpurata. The sequence continues at coordinate 21,629,351 of JAFMSR010000007.1, forward strand.
ATTGTCAACAGAGGACCGAGCATCCAGGAAACAATCCTGTGAAGTCAGGTTATAAATAGCCTAGTGGTTAATGAGTAGACGTCTTTTACTGATTTTGCAATTTTTAACTCTGGCGATCATTTTGTGCAGCAATCGTTTGTAAAAGTTTGGAACAGGACTATCCAAAGAACACGCCAGAGAAATTTGACTGCAGCTGAGCTCGTGTCTACGTAAGGGATCTCGTCTAAAGGGGTATTCTTTTGTTAGGATTGGCGTTCTCTTTGTGCATTGAAGAGAAAATGTTTTAGTTATTTTAAGCGACTATCTAAGGAACAGGTCCGTGAACTGAGGCCAAGTGGTTTAGGGAAAAACGTTAGTCTGTTCTAGTTTGAGCTCTGGTGGCCGCTTTAGATCAGTCATGTAAATTCTTATTTGAATTGGCTCAGTTGCACTAGATGAGATGCCGTTAGAAGCAATTACTGACAACGCAAACTGCGATGAACGGCTTATGACGACGGACATCAAGCAGTCACAATTACCTCATTTCGTGCTCAGGTGAGCTAAATAATACAGCACTGTACGTCTCATCATATCTTACATGATATCTAATAGTACTAATATACATAACATTTCCTTAAATATAAGTGTTTATAAAACAAATAAACCCTCGGCAGGTGACAATTTGACCCAATGTGTATAATTTAAATATTAAGCTGACGGAGGCCCCAGTTTTGAAAGATTTTAAAGCTATTTTCTTTAAATAAATTTATTTAAAACAAATAATCGTGTGGCATGGTCAATTTTCCTACCGTGGCATGATTTAAAATAAATTGACAAATAACTACTGTCTAACATCTCAACTCTGGACCTTGCAGTTATACAGAAGATTTTATGTCATGCCATAGCAACCAGAGTTCTGCAAGGAATGTCATTTATTTCAACAGATTTTGCGAAGCAAATGAATGCAAGGAATAACTCTGCAAAGTTTAATCAAAATTGGCCCATGTCCTGTGGATTAGTTGGAGATGTCGTTGTAACACAAAGTTGACCAAAAGTCATGACGGTCACAGCGGGATCCTAAAAATGACTTTGGCACTCCGTACCTGATAATCTTAACACCCAAACTTGGTTAAACATTCAATATGCACTACTTGAGCCAAATATTTCTAACACAGCTATGAATGATTCTTTTGTCCTTACTGAAAAGTTAAACTGGATAATTACGCAGTCAAGAAGACTGAAAGTGATAACCATGAAAAACAACCACTTTTAAATTCAAATGAGTAAATCCTTGAATTTCCGAGATAAAAAGTTATCCTTCAGTAAAGTATCAATTCACGAGTCAAAGAAGATCCCGCTGGTTGACTATGCTAAAACTCTCAGATGGAAAGGTAAACCTTCAGTTGATGATATAGAAATGCTTACATTGGTAATAAAAAGAATGTACATGTACACTAGGATCTTGTAGGAGTTAAGCTTGATTAAATATTAGTACTTAATATAACAAGTTTACAAAGAAGTTTGTAAAGAAAGAAGGAAAGCGAATGAATGATTGTTGTTAAATTGTTAATTCACGATGAGCGGATGGTCGGTACTGGCCCGCACTAAAAGTTATCGGCCCGTTAGGTTGGTTAATACCGACTATCAGCCAACCAGATCCATGTTTTGACACTTTTATTACATAGTTTACATTAAAATTCTTACTTTAAGTTTACTTTTCTATTTATTTTTCTATTTAATAAGTACCTGTAAGTGCCAAACGATATAATAACAAAAAAAGCACAATCTACTGAGTCGTCGTTATTTCATTCAGCTTCCATTGGTTTCTCTGATGGGTCTTATTTAAGAATCTTAACAATTTGTAATCAAATAATGCGCATGCGTATGATCCACACCAACCCGATAGAGAGCAAATTCAGCGTATTGACCCGATGCACAAGACGAGACGGTGAATTCGCTTTCTAAAAAATTGTGTTACTATATATACAGTAAGGTATGTAATAAAGAAGATTAATTCCGAAACACGGAAAGTACAATTATAAAGAACAAATGCGCAACTTTTCAATAACAGCAAATCAGGCTAGGAAGAATTGTATGACAAGACGTCATGTTTAGCCAGATTAACAAATACACAACAACTGAAATGTGTAAATATCTAAATATGTACATTGCATTATAGATACAACTTGTCAAATATAATACTAGCAAGGAACCAATGAATATTTAACATCAGTTTAATTTTTAGTTATATAGTTGGTGGTTTTCTTCAATTGACTCCTACGAATTGAATATTTTTCCAAGTTTTGCCCATTTTCTAGAGCTCAGAAGTATTCCAAACACCATTTGAATGTACAATTTATTTGACTGCCCTGGTGTTGTTTCATGAAAATTAAGTCGCCAGAGGTTGACAGTTTTATATAAAAATTGTTATAGTTAACATAGTTTATCTAAGTTCCTCTAACATGGTATCTTTATCTAGGTTAAATAATAATTAAACAAGAAGTGATATATAATGAACAATATAATTAGAATCAATCTAGATGAAATAATACATTAACCATAGAAAACGACATAAAATACACACATCTAAAAACAAGAGAGCAAAGATAGCCCTATATCTCTCACCTGATACATGTTTTTGTACATAATTGTTTCCCATTGTGAACATAATTCAACCCGAAACTATATATCAAAAGGATGAAATGTGACTTCTAGAGTATCAACAAGGTTTTCCTAGGAATTGACATGGTGACCTAGTTTTGAATCCCAGGTGATGCACATAAATAGTCTTACCAGATTAAATGACGATTGGGTTTCAAACTTGACCTAAAAATCATTTTGACAGACATTCTGACCAATTTTAATGACGATTTGATATATAATTTGGACTCTAGAGTGTTAAAACAGTTTTCCTTTGGTTTGACCTAATTTTTGACACCAGTTAATACACTTTTGAACTTGATCTGGAAGTCATTGAAACAAATTTCTGACCAATCATCATACTGACTGGGCTGTCAATATCACATATATGGCATACATAAGGTTGTTCTATGATTTGACCTGGTGATCTTGTTTTTAAACCAAGATAAAGCATATTCAAACACGAGCTAGATTTTATCAAGGCCATCATCTTTCATTGCACGAGGATGTTACATCTCGGACAATGTATCATGTGTCCATCTTTAAATATTACCTTTGAATGACGGACGCGGTCGATTTGATTAAACACAATAACTTTTATCTAAGAGAGCTTAGTTAAGATGACACTTCTGAAGTACTGTACTGGTAATCAGCCATTAAAAGATGTCATCCCAAAAGAGTCTTAAGCAAGATTCAGTTTATATGACAATCAACAAAGATATAAACATGATTTGTTAGGTTTTTGTTGCAATTTTTAATTGCGTTGATTCCCTATATATAACATCTATATCTCAAAAAATAGAATCAAATATACATGTTTACGGGGAAGCTAACACATGCATGTTATAGAATCAATTCCTCTTTTCTTTTGTTGTGAAAAAACAACAGCCTTTTTATCACATACCTTCAAATAATCGTTTAAGTTCTGTTTGATCATATAGTTTGTGTTTTTCTTCAATTTACTCTTGATAAGTTGAAATCATTTAACAGTTTTATACTTTTCTAGAGATCAGAACTTTTATAACAACATTTGAATGTACAATTTATGTGGCTCCCTTGGTGTTTTTCATGAATATTTAGTTGGTTGAAGTCGACATTTTAGTGTTTGCATAACAAATGTTAGAGTTAACATAGTTTAACTTAGTTCCTTTTATTATATAAATAGTATCTTTATCTAGCTAAAGTAATAATAGAACAAAAGTGACATATAAATTACAATGCGATTAGAATCAATCTATATGAAGTAACACATCTACCATAAAAATACATAAAATACACACATCTACAATTAAAAAATGATACAAAAAACAATGCCATTATCTAGATGCCCACGGCAACATGCCGAGCCCGCAAACGCCCAAAGCGTGCTCATTATTTTACCTTAAATCTCGAAGTGTGAATTGACCTGTGAGCCACAGACATGGATCTTGCGCTGGACGTGATCGAGTTTATTTAAGACACTAATTTTTATCTAAGATATCTAAGTTCAGATGAGCCTTTTGAAGTAATTTAATGGTAATCTGCCATTAAAAGATATCCTATTGAAAGCATCTTAAGTAAGGATCAGTTTAAATGACAATCAACAAAGATATAAACATGTTTTGATATGTTTTTGTAGCAAATTTTATTAGCGTCCCTATATATAAAATCTATATCTCAAATTATAAAATCAAATACAAATATACATGTATACGAGATAGCTAACACAAGCATAAAATCAATGCCTCTTTTCTCTTATTGTCAAATAACAACAGCCTTTTTATTACATACCTTCAAATACTCATTAAAGTTATGTTTAATAATACATTTTGTTTTTCTTTAATTAACTCTTAACGAGTTGAAATCAACAGTTTTCTACTTTTCTAGAGATAAGAATTTTTCCAAACAACATTTGAATGTACAATTTATTTGACTCTCAATGTATTTGCTCATTAATATTTAGCTGGCAGAGGTCGACAGTTCAGTGTTTGTATAACAAATGTTAGATTTAACATAGTTTAACTTAGTTCCTCTTATTATATAAATGGTATCTTTATCTAGCTTAACAAATATTTGAACAAAAAGTGACATATAAATTACAAGCCAGTTAGAATGAATCCAGTTGAAATAACACATCTACCTTAAAATACATAAAATACACATATCTACAATAAGAAAATGATATAAAACACAATATCATTATCTAGATGCCCACTTGCCCATGCCGAGCCCGTCAACGTCCAAAGCCCGTCCAAAGTCTAATGTGCACATTTGTATAACTTAAAATATCTAAGTATGATTTGACCTTTGAGCTACGGACATGACTCTTGCGCCAGACAAGCCGTCCCATTGCGATAAACAGTTGTTTAACGTTAATTAAAAATATTTCATTGCGCGAGGAAGTTACAGCTCGGACAATGTATCTCGTGTCCATCTTTGAATATGACCTTTGAGAGACGGACCTGGTCCATTAGATTTTAGGCACTAACATTTATCTTAGATAATCTATGTTAAGATGAAACTTTTGAAGTACTGTTATTGTAATTTGCCATTAAAGTTTATCTTTCAAAAGCAGATTAAGTAAGGATCAGTTGACAATCAACAAAGATAAAAACATAAGTGGTTATGTTTTTGTTGCAAAAAAATGCATCCCTATATATAAAATCTATATCTCAAAATATAAAACCAAATATACTTGTGTACGAAGAAGCTACAACAACATGTTATATAATAACTCCTCTCTTCTCTTGTTGTCAAATAACAACAGCCTTTTTAATACATACATTGAAATACTCATTAAATTTATATTTGATAATATATGTTGTGTTTTTCTTCAGTTAACTTGAATTCATTTAAAAGTTTTCTACTACCTAGAGATCAGCATTTTTTCCAAACACTATTTGAATGTATAATTAATTCAGTGTTTGTATAAAAAATGTTAGAGTTAACAAAGTAAAACTTAGTTCCGCTTAAATGGTCTCTTTATCTAGCTAATTTAATAATTGGACAAAAATTGACATATAAATTACAAAGCTATCAGAAGATGAAATAACACATCTGCCATAAAAATTACATAAAATACACACATCTACATTAAAATATGATGTAAAATACAATGTCATTAACTAAGTGCCCACTGGCAACATGCCGAGCTAGTCAACGCCCATAGCCCGGCCAGGCCTTATGTGCCCATTATTTTACCTTTCATCTCTACGTACAACATGACCTGTGAACTACGGACTGGTTCCTGTGCGCGTGTTGAACAAATGTGCCAAGAACAATTTAAAATCATTGAGTGCATGCGGAAGATAGAGCCCGGTCAATGCATCATCTGTACCTTTTTTACCTTCACTCTCCAAGTGAAACCTTGATTTAAGCTACTGATCTGGGTCTTGCGCGCGACCAATATGGTGAACTATCAAGCCAGGTTAATTCAAAATCCTTCAATGCACGAGGACGTTACAGCACGGACAAAGTTTAATGTGTCAATGCTTCACATTTAATCTTTAAGTGTGAGTTTGACCTTCAAGCTATAGATCAGGGTCTTGCGCGCGACACGCCAACCCTTTCTCTTTTGTTTACTATGTTATGATTTGTTGTCAAATTTAAATCAACTCATAGAGCACCGGACTATACCTTTAATTGTTTATATTCATTTTGTTTCATTTAAAAATCTTGGGATTTTATTTTTTATATGTTTGTTTAAAGAGCAAATTTGTAACACTAATTTGTATCTAAGATATTTAAATTAAGGTAAAACGTTTGAAGTAATTTAAAAGTAATATGCTGTTAAAAGATATTCAACCAAAAGCATCTTAAGTCAGGATAATTTTAAATGACAATCTACAAAGATATAATAATTATTGGTTATGTTCTTGTTGCAAGTTTTAATTGCATGTTAATATTTAATATATATATGCCAATATATAAAATGTATGTACAGTAGAAACACTAGAATAAAGTTAGGCGCATGTTATATAATCAGTTTCTTCTTTTCTCTTGCTGTCCTATAATAACAGCCTTTTTATTACAAACCGTAAGTTTTGTTTGCAACATATTTGCGAGTAAGTGCTAAAACGGTATAATTTCAACAACAACAAACTCATCGTTATTTCATACAGCTTCCTTTGATTTCTCCGAAGGGTCTTATCTTAGCGCCTTAACAATTTGTAACTAGATAATGCACGTGCATATGATCCACAACAAACCAGAAGAGGGCAAATACGACGTATTGGTCCTGCGCACAGTACGAGACGGTTCGCTTGTGTTACTTTACAGTAAGGTATGTTATAAGGAAGTTTAATTCTTAAACACGGAAATTACAATGCACACTTTTTCAGTAACAGTAGATCAGGCTACGAAGAATTGTACGACAAGGAGTCATCATTAGTTCGCAGAACAAGTTACACAGCGACCGACTGAAATGTCTAAATATTTGAAAACATTTTTATTGGCATTTGACATTACATTATATATGTCAAATAGAAAATAGTAACGAACCAATGAATTTCTAAGACTTATCCGTTTTGGATATGCGCATCCTGTGAATGGTCAGTTGAACTTTTTAATGATATACTTTTTGTTTTTGCTTCAATTTACTATTGTCAATATGGGCTAAAGTTAACATCATAAACCTAGTTCCGCTTAAATGGTAAATTGATCTAGCGTAAATACTAATTGAATAAAAAGTGACGTATAAAGTACAATGCTATTAAAATCAGTCTAGATAAATAACACAATTACCATGAAAATGATATAAAATACAATGTCATTATCTAGATTCCCACGGGCTACATATCGAGCCCGCCAACGCCCAAAGCCCGGTCAATTTCATATGTGAACACTCCTTTTTCTAATTCCACGTGTCCACTTTATAATTTTAATCTTTTGATGTGACATTGACACTGCTTCTTGCGTGCGACATGTCGTGCGTTTGTGTTCAACAATTGTGTCAAGATATAAATATTATTTGTTGTGTTCTTGCAAATTTTAAATCCAAGTATATACAACAGCTATCACAATTTAAGCATGACGGTAGGCACATATCATATAATCAATTTTTTCCTCTTGTCAAATAACAACAGCAAAACTTCAGTCAGTAAGCTCCATCACAAAATATTCCCGCCATTCATTGTCAGTCCTCCGGGGAAATATCACCTGTAATTCACTTTTCGGGTGACCCTGTAAGAAAAAATGCTGTAAAACATCTTTGATGTGTCAAACTATACATAACATCGATCTTAAGGGGAGTCACTAAAATTCATTAATAATTAGTTTCTTTTACAGTTCTTTGTTACAGACATATGCCGTCATATCTCAAAGTTCGTCGAAATCTAAAATACACATTTTTTGTCAGTTTTTATTTAATTTTTTCTTATATGCACTTGACCCCCATTTTTTATTTTTGCATTCTAAAACAAATCAAATTGTACACAAAATATCTGAAAAGGCTTGTTATTCCTTTATCATGAAATATTCATTTATCAAAAATTGAAAAAATGAATTTTAGTAAAGTGGGTAGGGTAATAATAAGGAGCGTTATATTATTCAGATGATGATAGAATTACCACTTTCTCTAATTTTTTATCCTCAAGTATAATTTACTACATAAGAAAAGATTAGAAAGTGATACCCATTCTGAAACATACACCACATACATAAACGTTTATAATACCAAAATTCTAGCTAATTCTGCACTAAGCACCTTGATTTGATAGTGTATCACTAAAGATTAATATTGCGAAAAGGTTAAGTCATTGACCCATCATTATTTCTCCAGAAATGAACTAGCAATATGTTAGTCTCTATAAAAAACAGGGTCAATAAAATTTCTTGTTATTTTGAATTTCAGCAGTGACCCCCTTAAACGTTATTTTCAATATCAAATGAGGTCATCTACTCTCTGCCCGGGCAATGAATGAAAACGGTTTGAGATTTAATCGTCCAATACATACAGGAAACTAAGATCCACTTTCAGAAATATAGCTGAATGAGTTATTTCTGGATTCCCTTGAAAAGCTTTCAGTGTCGAGCTAATCCTTCAACCACAGTAAGACAATACCATGACCACAAGATTTTCTATTTCAGCTCTGGGGGCTATAAGGCATATACATACATTCATTATTCAATGAATATTTGTATGACGTTTGCCAAGTGTGTATAAATAAAATGCCAATATTATGTTCAATATTTGACTGTGACATATATTGTCTGTCGTTTAGCAGAATCACTTGACATGTGCAATCTAAAATGAATTCATTTGACATTTGATTTAAAGAACGCAGCAGTGCCGAATAATATGTCAGCTGACGATTTGTTCATTTATGCTTTTAGCAGCCCTTTAGAGCAGTGTAGACATTTGGAAGAAGGTCATTGAATAAACTTCTTCGTAGGTTGGTACAATTTGTTAATTTTAGGATCAGATATCCAGTCAACTTTACCACACGCTTTAGCAGGAGATACTGTTCATATGTATAATCCAGGAAACCTCTTTGTGTGGATGAGCTAGACTGTTTGAGCAGTTTCAAAAAAGGTAATGACTGTATGACAATAAAGTTAAGAAAAATGACAGACTAGTTTAGAAGATGTATTTGGAGGATATTTGTTGTTTTTGATAAAAACGGATATTTCATGCAAAGCAGCAAAACTGTTAAAACAATCAGTGGACGACAATTCCACCTACTTATCTTAGGTGTTTGGTTAAAATTGAACTTGTGGTTTTAAAAGGCCATGGCGACATCTAACCTTTTTGCATCGTTGGCTGTGGTGACCAATACAAAAGGTGTAGCGTTATAATCTGATCACTTTTAGAAGAGTGACATTCAACGAATATGCATATGAATGTTGGTTTTATTTGGTCGTGTGGTTTTAGAGGATATCTTGTTAGAAGATAATGTTGACGACTAAGAGTTGAATGCTACACAAACTATTTAAAGACTATAATATATTTGAAAAGTTACTAAAAGCATATCAAATACTTTAGGTTGCACTACTAGAAGCTCCCTGAACTAACATAAGAAAGGCGTTTTATGCATACGAATTTCTCATCTGCAGATCACATCCTGGTCTAAGAAATAACAATTTACAAGACGTGTTAAACGCTGTAACTTATGGCCTTGGTGCATCATATTATGGGTGTCGACACACATATAGATAAAAACTTAATCCGATTGCATGTGAGTTAGATGTCAATTGCTCTATCATACACACTCATTACATGTTATATTGATGTTTCTGAAGCTTTAAAATCAAAACTTTCAAATGCACAAGGCTTATTTGTGACAATTCTTCCATCCACAAATGTCACACTCTTTGGTAGAAAAAACAACAATAAGAAAACATTAATTCTGAGGTAGAGCTGCTGCAGCTTTACTATTTTTCCTTAGTCTCTGTGAATGATAAATATCTCTTAATTTATCTGCCGGGAAAATGCTTGCATGAAAATGTTACAATACTACGGATGTTTTGGTGCCGCAATTTTCCATTGACTCCACAGTATACCTAGACGGACTACTTTGTGACAATAAAGTCGTGGACAACATCATTTTAAAATTGTGTATGTTCGCCAACTGAAATAAAAGCCTTCGTGATTCTGGTTTGCTAAACGACTAACGAAGTAATTCAATGCCCTTATATATGTATTACACTAGGCAATAGAGAATTAAAAGTAGTTAATGTACAAACACATGTGAAAAGATAAAGTCCCTGAGGGACGACAACCATATGACAACTACATGCATATAAACCAATAACATACGGACAAGAATGTGGTATACTGTTGCATATTACGTCCGTCACGTTTGCGATAAAGCAAATGAATTTGCAATTAAACGTCGCAACAAAGTTATAGTATTTGGCAGCGAAAATTCTTAATTGCCTTGGTAAATTCAGCTGATTTATTTAAATTATATAAATTTTTGCCATTTACTGACAGTATTTGGACTGTCTGAATAGACGTTTTCCAAGATGGGGAATAGACAGTGCTATTTAGGCATAACTTTATCAAGTCAGACGGCTGAAACCTAAGGTTCAACAAGATTTTGGAGTTCTACCTACTAACATGAACAGTGAACTCCGTATTAATGTCGGATATTAGGAACACATCGTCTGAGCCTTTTATTCCTTCTTTATTTAATATCAAAGTGCTATATGGATAAACCATACTCGATAATATGGAGCACATTTAAAAGATGCCAATGAACAAAGACGTTTGAAAGACGATTGAAAACATAAACAGAGATAGCATTAAGGCATGCTATTGCACGGAATCAAAAGTTGAGTTTTAAAATATTAATGTTTTAACGGAAATTAAAAAAATATCAGCTGTCGTATGTCAAGCTTATAAGTAATTAAGTTCAATATGCATAGTCAATAACAATAATAAATTTAGTTAGTTTTAAGCATTTTCATAACCTTTCTACTGATATCCGGTCATTCTGCGGCTTTTCACCCAGCAATGTGCGACATAGTTTACAAGAAAAAGGTATTCATTTTTTAAACGTTTTCAAAACTGACTGTTTAAATAAAATTATAATGTGATTACATGTAGTACAAAACTGCTTTAGAGGATCAAATTATGAAGTCATAAACATCAAATCAAGCCTAATTTCTTTCTTCTCAATAACAAGAAGGCCGAGATAGCCATATATCGTTAACTAGAGTGAATGACCTTCTTATGACCCAATCTATGACCTTGGCAAGATAATCAACCGAATTTCAGACTAATTTACATCATGATTGGCTATAACATATGACAATTAAAATTTGATTTTGACCTAGAAATAATCAAGACACACATTCTGACCTAATTGTATGATAATATTGGGTATTAAATGTGGCCTCTAATGTAAACACGGTTTTAATTGATTTATTGTAGTGATCTATATTTGACTCCCATTGACTTACTTGATACTGAGTATAAAATATGGCCGCTAGAAAGTAAACAGGGCTTTTCTTTGATTTAACCGTGTGTTCAAGATTCGAAAGTAACCTAGAAATCTTTGAAATAAATATTCGGACTGACTAAATTTCGTTTAAATTGAATGTCAAATGTGACCTCTAGTGTGTTAACAAGGGAAGTGTGAACAGACAGATGACAGACAAATGTCGGACGCCTTTACCTTTGCGTACGAGCTAAAACACGTCGAGTGATATTGACTATAACATAATGCTTTGTAAAAAGAAGAAATCAGTCTGTTTATGATTACATACCATTCCGTAAGTCAATTTGTCGTAAACTGTTACGAGAATGTCACGGAAATCGTCTAAATATTTTCTTTGTTCTTTAGACGCTTTTCTTTCTTGTCCAGCCATTTCATGGGATTCAAGTTTCATTTCATTTGTAAAGGCATCCAACTCTTCTAATGTAAATCTAGCCCCAAGCTGTAAAAGAAATAGAACTATCATAGAAGGTGATGCCTATCCCCACACACCGCTTGTACACAGGACATAAAACTTAGTGTGATATCGTTAATCTTTTGAATGGGAAAGCATAATGATGTTATAACACAACCATGCTTGATACCAATCATTCCTGCGAAGTTTAATTCAATTCTGGCAAAAGGTTTTGGAGATGAAGCGCGCACAAAAATATCTATGTACACTGTACTGACAAAACTGTGAAAAATAATCCGAACGGAACCTGGCGGGAGCATGCACAACTAGGCTGGGTGCCAATCATTCCCGTGAAGTTTTATTAAACCCTGGCCAATGGTTAAGGAGATGAAATGCGCACAAAACTCTATATACCCTTTATTTTAAAAAGACAACAAAGGGTCATTACCATGTCGAAAATAATCCGAACCAATCCTGCCGTGAGCATGCACAATTATGCTTGATATTTATCACTGAGACAGCTGTGAATTTTCATAAAATTCTGGCCAATGATTTTAGTGATGAAGCGCGCACAAAAATCTCTGTGTACTTCGTATTGCAAAATAAGACAACAAAGGGTCATAACTATGAGAAAAATAATCCGAAAAAAACTTGCCGAGAGCGTGCACAATTAAGCTTGATACCAATCACTTCTGGCAAGGTTTCATTAAATACTGGCCAGGGGCTTTGCGGATGAAGAGCGCGCAAGATTGAGTCTGCAGACAGACGAACGGACGAGCTAAACCAAGTATACGCTCTTTACAACTTTTTTCCTGGGGTGGTTATAATGAAAGCTTTACCATCCTCAAATACAACAGGCTGAGTTAGCTTGCGAAAAGGATCAAAACTTTGCATACGTACACAGTCTCGCGAACAGACAAAACATACAATTATGTATGGAAAAATTGTTTTAGGTCAACCAATCTTAAATTGTTCACACAATGTAACTTATTTCTGTCAAACCCTAAGATTGAAGGCAGGCATTTTTATATTTGTCAGTTTAAAACATCTTTATTCCCAATCGCATATAAAAAGTATTATATAAAAACAAGTTCTGTGCTTTGTTTAGGTTTGGCTGTTTGGACGGTTTCAACTGTAACAATAAACTGTTTTCAAAACGATTTAAACTACCGTTATATCATAGGTTTAATAAGAACTTGCCTCTGTCTTTCGAGAAGGTTTGTCTTTAGATTTAAGATATGCGAAAATAAATTTCGTTGACATGAACGTGACAACTCTTCCTTTCAGTATATCAGCTACTGTACGGTAGGATGCGATTATCTCCTGTCTGGCATCGAAAGCGGTCGATACATTCAGAACTGTTTTAAGTTCAGTACCATGTCCAGATCCTGTTTGAATTCGTAACGCAAGAGCATCTGCAAATTCTACTGATGTCACAGTCAGCTCTCGATCGGAGCCATATTCATCTGAAAAGAGGTTATTACCTTCACATGTTATTTAGAAATCTTCTCAGAATCAAATTAAAACTGTCAACTGTCAACTGAGAGATAAATTTTAGTAAAACTGATACTTACTTACTCGTTATGCAAATATTTAAATTGTTACAAAAGAACAGTTAAAATAACACTTAGTGAGAAAAACTAAACATAAAGAATCTTATAATTTAATGAATTATTGGAAAGATGTTGAAAGTATTTTCAAGTCTTAGCTTTTCAACCAGACTTTATATATGCAATGCACTTAACGAAGCTTCTCCTTTTCCCTTCTTTATTTAATTATCAACATTGACAGCTTATTTTGAGCTATCTATGCACGAAAGCTATCATGTCTAGCATTCATGAAGACACTGGATAGAAACTCCTGTTACATGAATTTCAAAAAGATCGAGTGATGCAAATTTCATACAGAAGATAATTTTGAGAGTGGGTTTCCTAAGGAAGTGCATACAGGCAAGTACCCATGTCAAATTTACAGAGGTTTAAACGTTAAATTAAACTGTTCTGCCATATTATTTGTACCACTCGATCATTCTATACGGTGGTTTCATAAGTGCAAGACATGACAGCTGTCGTGTATCGATAGATAAAAATAAGCTGGCATATATTGGAAGGGTTAAAAATAAAATAAAGAAAGAAAAAGGCAGGTGGTGCGTTAGAAGTTTCGTTTTGTATATAATATGACAATTATCATTGTTAAATGATTTGAGGCTGCACTGATTAAACAACATTGCTGCTTCAAATAGAACGACCTTTTCGACTTATGCAGAATTGACCTTACGTCAGGAGAATCATAGCCACGCCCACCGAAATCAAGGGGCACTACTCCTGCGAAGTCCGACAAACACAGGAAACGCTCATACAGATCTCTATTGAACTTAGTCTGAAATCATTTTTTTTATTTATATATTTGATGATATTTAACTGTCCTATCATCCCTTTGCTGATTTCAAAAATATTTTTATAAAACAACACAAAGTTTACTTTGAGTTAATTTAGTTTTAATGGATTACTAGTATCCGTAAACGCGTGCGGCATTCTGTTAACAGATTAAGGCTAGTTATTTGCGTCTGCGTCGCAGTCATTTGTATTGTCACGATATTGAAATGTTATTTTAATTAGCACCATAAAATCAGTTATCACATATTTACGGTAGCTTTATTATGTCCGTTGTGCATTAATTATCAAATCCTCTTCAAACAGGCGTTAATTGAAAAGCTCTTAAAGATTAGATATCGATAAGCATTAAACATGTGTCAACAGTAAAAGTAGCTGTGTGACCATGGTTTCTGATCTGTATTTCGTGGGAGACTTAATTTTTGTATGCAGTTCTGCGAACCGGATCGTGTTATGGGATGTTATGTTTGAAACAATGTGACACTTTTATAACTAAAACAAACCGATAATATACAGTAAAGCATTTTTAAGGATATAATTTTTTTTTCATTTTGATACGACTTCTGAATGATGCCTCCACATGAAAATCAAATATTTTTAAAGTTTATTATTGGCTTCTTTTTGTTGTTGCTGTTGTTGTTATTTTCTAAAATGACAAACAACTGTATGTCTAGCTATAGCATCATTTATTTGTCACAATTACTTTTTAAATCAAATGTACCAGATGCATCTGACTGACTATTTGGAGTTATTTACCCTCGCTACCGGTCGTTGACATATGACCGAGCATGACTTATATTATCATTGTGCAATTAAAGTTTATGATGTGCAAGTCCCCAAACAACCAGATGATGCATCGGTCAAAGCCTTCAAATTTATGTACACACACATGATGACACGTTTCAATAACTTAAAGATACATTTAACAGAGCATGTATTTCAGTTTTAACTGCGATCTCCTCCATGGTTGATTGGTTACAGTCTTACTTGTTATCATTAAACATATCCTTAATTTAGAATCACGGGCTCAAGTTTAACTACCTTCCATGTCTCCTAAGCTTATTTGAATAAGTTAGCAGTCTCGTAGATGTATAGTGTATGTCATTCCCTCAAACGATGGTTGCTCAAGTTGTAAATAACCGAAATACTGTTGAAACAGGGCGTTAAAACGTAGTGACAAGAAACACTATTAAAGTCTGAGTTTATTTTCGGCAGGATAAATCTTTGAGAACCTCTGAAAGAATGTCAGTCTTTTTGCTTTATTTCTTTAAAAAACGTTTTATAAGATAATTTTAAAACGTATGAAGAATCACAAAACTCATAGAACATACAAACTAACCCCGTAAACACGATTTACGGTGTGACCGTCACGATAAAACTTGTTTATTTCAAAGAACTACTCTTTCTTACATAGAAAATCATAGGAGCTTGATGTCGAGATTATGCCTTTTCCGGCTTTGTTTTGTCTTTACATTTATCTAAGAACCAAGCTAACAAAATATGATCTTATTTTCCCCGGATCTTAATTTTCATATTTTACCACTGAAGTACCCGGTAGACTGCAAAAAAAATGAGAAAAAAATGAATAAAAAAGGGACGTCACTCTTAGCAGTTTGTGCTGGATAACATGGCGTATGTCACTTTTTCAGTCTACTGGGCATTTCAGTGGTAAAATATGAAAGTTAAGATCCGGGGAAAATAAGATCATATTTTGTTAGCTTGGTTCTTAAATAAATGTAAAAAGACAAAACAAAGCCGGAAAAAGCATAATCCCGACATCGAGCTCCTATGATAGAAAATACATAATATTGCATGTCCGTCAACGGATGCATTTTGAATGTTTGACGGACAAAATGGCGGGTAATATCCACGTTCGTCACATGTTGTATCAGCTAGCTTATCTGTCAATCAAGAACCTGGCGTAAGGTCAATTCTTTGGTTAAACTAATACTGCAAGAAATACTATAACAATTTAATAAGAAAAACTATGACATGGTCGATTCACTGTGAAATCTCAAAGCGGTTAAAATTGCTCTCTATATTTTTTTGAATAAAATCTTATGCTACATGAACAGTGATAATCAAACAGTCTAATTATTTAACAATGTTCGTAAAAGCCATATCTAAATCTAAACGTTGTTAACAACTTAGTATCTTTTACTTACCAAGAACTGTTTTTAAAATACATTCTTTCAACTTTTTCATATCACAATACACCTCTCGTTCTATGGAAACGCTTTTCACTTTTTCAGACCCGAGTTCCAACCTAAAGCTGAGATCAACGGAAAAATCAATATTGTATCCAATACTACTTGTATCACGCCAGGTGACCTTGAAGGTGTCCTGTACAGGCTCTGAACCATTCAAATATTGCATGTGTTCGGAGATATATTTAAAAAGTTGTTGTACCGAAATGAAATCACCACTCATTGGGCAGAATGGGCATTCGGCTATATTGCTGTGACAGCTCTTGTTGAAAACTCTTCTTGTTAGCGCCTGAATAAAAAATTTTTGGAAACGACTTCCAGATAAAGGTTGACCTATTCCCTTGTTATGTGGACCAGCATTTATTTGAATAATCTTTACATACTCGTTTGACAATTCCGGAACAGGCCCTACACTTGGAGCGTAACAACAGTCCAAAAACGCTAAGATCCTAGTTATACCCCATGCTCTCGATATGCTCATAAGATCCTCTTGTAATTGTTTCAATGTCAAGTTCTCATTTGGTCCTCCAAGTTGAAAACCTTTCTCTTGGAAATGATGTCCAGTGAAATAAATCAGTAACGTTTTTAAATTCTTCTTCAAACATAACGAATCAAATGCGCTACGATATTGCGGTAGAAGTTCTTCCGCTTTTCCAGGATTGGATGGAATAACCATGATGATATTTTCCTCTCTAAAATGGAAGTATTGTCTTTATTTGACCGTACTTTATTTAATGTATTTACTTTCATGACATAAGGTTTAGAGCTATATTCCAAACTATGCTTGACTTTTATTGCGAACTTGACCCAGGATTTATATAAGATGGCAATCAGATTAATATATTTGTCGAATTGTGCGTGTTAAAGTTATCTTTGTTATCTTTTTAACAAAACTGTCGTAAAGAACTTTATGAATTAGTTACCGAATTCCAATTACGCATGGGTATTTTGATGCCAAAACGACCTTAATCTCCTTAACCTCTTCTCTAAAGGCCTTTGCGAACTGTTCGTTTTCTATATCGTTTCCAGCTATAAGGATTGCCGCATAAGTGTGTCCTGTAAGTTAGAAAAACCCAAGCAAGATCTAAGAAATCTAAGCATCCACGTACTTCATATACTTAACTTGTCGTTTCTATGGTTAATACAGTGCACAGAGACATTGGCTTTTATAGAATAGCAATCGGTAAAACTGATATATGTTGATCTCAAATAAAACATGACCTATGTTATTAGCAAAATCTCACCACGCAGAGTAATGCAAATCGAAAAATTGTGAATCAAATTTTTGTTTATAGAAATACCTTTCATTCATCCGTATAAAATTACTATAAATTACTAAAATTATCAGGCCTCGACTACTCGACATTTTATTACGTTGACAGGCAACGCGTATTAGATACAATTGACATCGAATCTGCATTTAATACGTAACTGATAATGTATAATTCAAGAAATGTGTTAAAAGTTTTATACTAGTGGCGGACTATAATAAGACGTACTTCTAATGTTTCAAATCAACACTTGTGGTAACGAAATCACAGTTAAAATGTTCCGTATACTGTTAAACAAATTTCACTCTAGCTTACGTTCTTGTACGTGTTTGCACTTAATTCACTGTTTTAGCTGTATACACTTTCATACACAGTCATAATTATGATTGTCGTGATCGAAATCATGAACTCATGACCTCATCGAAATCCTTCCAAACTTTGACTAATATACAATAGTTTTAAACATAAATCAAGCTAAAGTATACCTATTTTTGGTATCACTTCCTCATTGCATGTGTGACACTTTATAGGGTTTACATGTGAATTTCTCAAACATGAAACACACATCTTCATGTTGCAGTTATGAAGATGGAATTCTGAAGAAACTGATAAATATTTGGTGGTTATAAACATTTTAGAAACATGTAAATAAAAGACATAAATACTTAAACAGTCAAATATGACAAAGTGAAATTCATTTGGTTAAATATAAGTACATTTAGCACCATGTTTAGAGAGGGACAGAAGCACTAATAATAATGAAATCGTCTTTAAAGATAAACTATTTTAAATAATAATTGTCTTAGACTTATAAAGAAGCTTAACTAATTCACATTTAATACATACATACATACAGGTACATTTAATAGTATTTACCGACATTGTTGACCATACAAACATCACATTTATCGTCTTGTACCCTGGACCATTGACATTCACACATTGTCTGTAAAATATCTTCATTGTGTTAGTATTTACAAAGTTTATCATTTTTATGTAAAATAGTTCGTAAAATAAGGCAAATCGTTGATAAACAGGTCTTGATACAATATATCAGACAATTGTTGTCGTGATAGCACTGCAGAACTTAAAATCTTGGTTTAGAATAAGTATCATATGACCCTGTTCCCCTGAAAACTAAAACTCGACCTTTCTTGTTAGAAAACCATTAAAAGTACATTTTTGTAGGTCATTGCATACACATGTAGGACCACGTTCGATCTATTTACAAGATGATATCAGGTTTATTTTTAGATTAGGTTTGTTGTTAACTGTCTTGAAAGTATACAATATTGACTTGTTTATTCTTTTTGGTTATGTTCAAATAATATTCAAATCGGACATTCAAACACATACGGATAAACTGAAACTGACATTTTGCAATTAAAGACAGATCTGACCTCCGTAATAACACGAACAAACACATTTCTAATTAAACTGTCTACCTCTTTCCTGTTGAGTAGATTTTATTTTTAAAAGCAATTAACATTTCTAGTTTTGAACATTGATGCTTGTAATACAGTAATGCATAGATATGTACGTTACGTTTATGTTCGCACCGTTGCATTGTTTATGCTTATGTACGGCAACATTGCCTGTTAACCTAATCGGAATGAAAACGGTAGGTCTATGGGTCGGTCGTTCTGATGTCTAATCATTTCATTTAATAAACATCGGAGTCGATTTCACCCAAAAACGCAAACACGTAAGATAGATCGGATCACTACTTTATGTTATATAAGGATTCTCTAACAGATAAGAAATCCAGCCGTTTGATTGGCCAATGATCCGTAAATAGAAATTGATATTAACGAGCAAGCCAGTAATGTACACTTGGTATATGCCGTCATTGTAAACCACCCTAAAATGATTCGGAATTTTTACGATACGCAATAACGACTCTGATAAGAAAAATATTGGTACGTATATCAACGGAGTGCTGACTGTGAAGAAGAATGATGTTTTGTATTGAGTCATAAGAAAGAGTAAACATTTTAAGGAATGTACATGAAAATGATTTATTCACATTTGAAAGTACAAACCTGAATTCATTTTTCAAACAAGATGGCGGTTCAATAAGTTCAATAACCTTTGTGACGTCACAAAGTGACATTGAGGTAACAAAATGACATTTTGAAGGTCTGCTTACGTCTGCTTACGTTCAACCGTTAAATGAATTTAAAATGAACTGAATCTTTCAAAATTTAAGAAAGGAAGGGTAATAATTTCTTTTTTCTTTGGCCTGGGGCTGTAAGCTCTAAGGCCATAGTTAGCATACATGTACCACATTTCAAAAACCGTAGATAATTTAACTGTGAAATGTGCTGATAACAACTGTAAAACTGCTCTACGAGAAAGAAATGCAAAATAGACTACACGAAGCTGAAGTTTGAAGGTAGCATACAACAAGATCATATTACAAATAAAACAGTACAGACATCTTCACACGATTGCAGAAAAGTCCATAACTATTACACAGTGTTTTTCACGGAATATTGTTTTAGAAATTACTGTGCTGTTAATGTCAACTTGCGCTGACTACGGAAAATAATCATATATATATCACGGAA
This sequence comes from Saxidomus purpurata, assembly GCA_022818135.1. Taxonomy (NCBI): domain Eukaryota; kingdom Metazoa; phylum Mollusca; class Bivalvia; order Venerida; family Veneridae; genus Saxidomus; species Saxidomus purpurata. Next base: position 21,649,723 of record JAFMSR010000007.1, read on the forward strand.
AAGTACGGATATTTACGGAACGTACGGAGCTCGATATAAGAATTTGTAGTTTCATTTTCAAATTTATGATGTTATTTCATTGAAACCATCTCATTTCTGAACAATTACATCTATATTCAGCTAAAAATAAGATTCTTTTTAAAAATGATAGAATTTACGTACATTTTTGACAGAGATGTAATGTGACATAGTTTTCCGCCGTTGACCAAAGAATTGTTGAGCACTGCAACGAGTAGGTAACTAGCGCTGCCCTTAATCAGTTAATCGCGTCATAATAGTAACATTTCTTACCATTATTTTGATACACTTACATATACTATTATGCCTTGTTATCGTTATAAAGTGGTGTAAGCCCCAGGAACATGCATGCATGTTGTATTTACATGCCGCCACTGAGCGCTGTTAAGTGCAAATAGTGCTGTCATCAATCAGCTACAGACATTACATTTATTTGTATCTGCGTCTCTTTTTTTCGTAGCCCACTTTGGCACTGCCATTGCTGGCCTGTAAAAGCTAGAAAGCGGCTAGTAATCTAGAAATCAAAGAAAGAACTATAGCAAGAAAGGAATGCTAGATAAATTATTAAATCAGAATGATTATGAAAATATGAACGTGATTTGTCATGAAAACGTTTTACAAAAACAATTAAGTCATCTTTAGACATACGAGGGTATATCAAAAAGGTCCTGGCTAAACATAATAAACAAAACGTTTTTTGATTTAATTTAATTTATTTTTCAAAAGAAATACTATTGATTTCAATGTATTTGTTACAGCCATGCTCCAGCGTTATTATGCCATGTCGAAATAAGTTCATCCCAAGCAATCCAGATTGAACTTTTGGAAAAAAGTAAAAATCTGAGATCAGGTGAATACGGGGGATATAGAAGAAGTTCAAAGCCACGCTCAGCAGTTGACTTGTGAGGTTAGCGTACGTGGATAATTATCGCAAGCCATTTTACTGTTTAATAAAAAAGAGATATCTCTCTCATTTCAAAGACATATCTTTTTTAAATGGAGATATCTCTTACTCGATGAGAGATATCTCTGCATCAAATTAAGATATTTCCTGAACTTTAAGATATATCACTTCTACCTTCAGAGATAGTTGTTTGACATCCATTTAGAGATATCTCTCTATTTTTTAAAATATTTTTGAGATGGAACTACAAGAGTTATGTCTTGACCTGCAAGAGACATCTTTCCAAAACAATTGTTGAGAGATACATTGTATCTTTCAAAGCATCAAATATATCATAACTGATCCCTGACTTTTTTTGGTTCAGTTTATAATGTATCCGAAATTGATCGTCTAGGGTGGGTCAGTGCATCTTAAGTCTTATTCTTTAAAACTGAAAGCAGCTGTGTTTGATGTCATAGTGATTGTATAATATGGCATAGACAAACTAGTCACATACTATTGTTGAAGAGGTCAGTTTATTAGGTGACGCAAAGAGCAAGTCAAAACTAAGGAAAATCATAATAGTATTAATAATAATGATTATAAATTTCTTTATTTAAATATCGACAATATACTAAAAACAACAAGCATAAGCTAACATAAGGAAAGTGTGACTGAGTGTCTGTAAGGCTCGCGTGAGGGAGCTAAAATATGACAAACATATATTAATGTACTGTAGAAGCGACATCTCTCAATTTTGCAGAGATATCTTTGTAAAATAAATACATATTTTCTAACGAAAAGAGATATTTCTTTGCTGCCATTAACAGATATCTTTCATCGAAGCAGAGGTATCTCTCGTGATTGTAAACATGTCTCCATAACGTCAGCAAAGCAATCTGTTACCCCAGGCCTCCAGCGCTCACATCGCTTTGATTTAACGTGGTATATGGGGATATATTACCCGCCTCGATATAATATCAATCTAGGCGGGTAATATATTCTCATATAGCACTTCAAAAAACAAAAAACAACCAAATAACATATAGTATCATGTACTGCATATAGATTTGACTAATATTTGTTATACGAAAATAATGCAAAATGAGTGCATAATCATTGCTTAAGGATTCGTTGTGAACATATTTTTGTATGGTAGAGAGATATCTGTACTACAATGAGAGATATCTCTTTAGTATTGAGAGATATCATTAAAAACATTGGAGATATCACTATTAAAAGAAAGCACTCGAAACTCGTCTTGACTCCATTTTGCGGAAATAAATTGCAAGGCCAAGGACCTCTGGTGTACCCTCATATTTCAGGCTTACCTTTATTTCGTTAACTAAATCTACCGATGTAAAATTTCGCTGTTTGCTTTCTAAACATTTTGTTGACAGTGTGACCAGTTCCGATGCCTCTTTGCTTCTATTCCAAACGGTTTCCTAAAAAAAATAGTTCATATCTAAATATTATATCATACAAAAGGGGTGGCGGGTGGGAGCGGGGGTCGGGTAAAGTCAACTAAAGAATAACTCTACGATGTTAAGTATCGTCAAAGTATGTGTACATTTATCATATTGGCAAACCCTCTAAGAAAAAGCCGTTAGGATAAATCTATTTGACTCTTCATTCCCTATACGTTCTTAGTTATCTTTTTTTTTTCGCGTTAACTGAATACATGTATGTACTTTGCACCTTATGTCGCCCTAAACGTTAGGCGAAAGCAGAGTATATATCTAGATGTACAAAGCAGCAGCCGTATAACGATTTTATAATATCGGAAATACTAAAATGAAATTAATTCAATATGAAATATACCATTCTGGGTTATTGGGACGTTGGGTATGATTATATTCACCAGAAGAGTGCGATATTTATGATGATCTATTCTGGTAAATATCACATCATATCAAATGTCAACCAGTCGATACATTCGTATTATTAGTATATCAAATGCTTTTTTTTTTCTCATTTATTTCCCTTTATATACTCAAATATAAATTCATTATCCATAAAGATGACTTGTGCAAAAAGAGATACTTTTTGGTAACTGTTAATGCTACAATAACAATACTAAGATAAAGCTTATGTTTTCCCTCGTTTTTTGTTCTGTTTGTTTGTTTGTTTGTTTGTTTGTTTGTTTGTATCCACATAATTATTTAGATTATGTCTTTGTATTTGTGTAGGGCTAGGAGCGGACGGTTCCCCGACCCCTGCTTAACCACTCACGGGGAAAATAATTTGGGTTACCCAGTAGAGGCCGCCAAAGTTGAATTTGTGAACCACATATTTTGCTTTCTAATAGGTGCTATTTTGATGTTTTCTGTGAATTTAAAGTGAAAAGAATAAGCCCCCATTCATACTATTTGCAGGGGAAAAACTAAATAGTCATAAAACATATTTTCCTCGCTTGAAGTGCTCTGGACTAATGATACTAGTATTGTTTAAACTATAAATAATATTAGACATGTGTACCTCAATAACAAAAGGAGAAGTAATGATAGTCAATAATCGCTGATGATGTCTTCAGGTATATTCAAAACTTCATCCCGCTGTTTTCAAGTTTAATGATCATGGTAAGAGTAATGCACAAATTAAGGTGCAATCATTGAGTTAAACAGTAGTTGTTGATAGCGTGATCATATTTAAAATGGAAATTAAAGGAGCGATAAGCTTAATTCGCCATATTTTTAGCAGCAGCGCTCGTTGTGAGTGCCCAACGGGATAAGGTATGTACAAGGCACGAGACGTTTACATCGATACGTTAACGACTCGATAAATCATTCGCAAAATGCAAATTGTAGTCTTTTTTCTATCAGCGCGGTGTAAATCATACTTGCAAACGATCACACATATTTACCTGCAAGTGTTTTTTAATTGAATTTTCGCTATGCTCTCTCAGTTCGATACTTTCGTTTCCAGATGATCTTTTAGGTTCTCTTCCAGTGAGAAGTTCTCGGATGACTAGAATGGAAAACAATTTCAGCAAGTGAACTGATATTCATTTCTTTTTTTAGTATATCACGGATGTACAAACATGGTGAAAACAAACATGATGCATACATACACAGATAATTAGATTTATACACAAGTTTATAAACCATGATATGTACAGCACTACCAAGGATAACACAAAAAGGGAAAAGTGAGTCTCCCTTATTTCTATTGTGGTTCTTGACATTGATGGCACACCACGGAAAGGCACGATTATTTACTTCAAATGAATCAATGGTATCACATTTGTACAATATCACAGACCTAGCTTATTACAACATCAATTTATGGATGAGATCAAAGTACTGTATAACAAAAAAAATTCAGTTATATGAGCATCAGTCAGTTTATGACACTAAAAACACAGACTAGATTAAAAAGTAATATACCAAATAATTATACCTATCCAAGCATTAAACATAAAAATGCAAAGAGATCGTTAAGAATGATAAGACACTAAACAAAAATACAAAGAGATCGTTAAGAATGATAAGACATAATGTTAAAACTAGGACAAAAAATGAAGTTTGACGGCTTCCTTAAAATGCTTCAACACAGTTATATTACGTATCAACTGTAGCAAGTTATTCAAAAGGACACACCCCTGATAAGCAAAAGACTTTTTACCAAATATCCTTCACCTTGGGAATACAAAAACAACCACTGTCATAAAAATTTAACCTGGATGGATCATCAGGATTGGGACAAGAAGTTACCCTAAACCTTGTACAATGAGTGTGTAGGGTTAAAATGTTCTCCCATGTAATCTGGAGCTATGCCTGACTTAACTATGAAAACATGACCCAAAATACTAGGTCACAACTGACACGCAATTGGTATAGTAAGTGGTTTAAACATCGTAGATGCCTGGCAGTTCTCCATGACTTGGGTTTACCTTCTAAGAAAGGGTCATCCTTATCACAAGCAAACATTAGCTTCAAAATAGATGACAGTATTTGTTTTGATAAGAAAACTATTGCTGAAACTTTTAATTCATTTAATACCACAGTTGCAGCAAAACTGGTTGAAAAACTGCCAGCTAGTGTACAACAGTATGGCAAGACATTTGTGCACAAATTTTATGCAGAAAAGGGTGTTTCCATGAACAGTTATTCACTGTCGTTAGTGTCAGAAAAAAAAGTGTATAAATATTTACATAAACTTGCTCATAAAGCTACTGGTCTGGATGATATCCCATCACGCTTTATAAAAGATGGTGCTTCCATTATTGCAAGTCCCCTGGCTCATGTCATAAATTTGTCTTTAGTTCAGGTAGTTGTTCCCGATGATCTTAAGATGGCTAGAGTTGTCCCCCTTTATAAGAAAAGCGATAAAACTTATGTTGGTAATTATCGCCCAGTCTCTATTTTAAGTATAGTGTCAAAAATATTTGAAAGAGTGGTGTATGATCAGGTGGAGTCTTACTTTCAGGAAAAAGGGTTACTTTACCAATTTCAGTCAGGTTTTATAAGTGGCTTTTCTACTGATACCTGTTTGATTCATTTAACTGATTTTATCAGAATGGAAATGGATAAAGGTAATATTGTTGGTATGATACTATTGGATCTGCAAAAAGCATTTGATACTGTAGATCACGCTATTTTGCACATGAAACTTCAAGCTGCTGGACTCGGTGACGACATTTTAACATGGTTCAGATCTTACCTTTCTGACAGGCAGCAGCTCGTAGATGTGGCGGGTACACATTCTACAGCTGCTCCAGTAACCTGTGGCGTCCCTCAGAGGTCCATACTTGGACCGCTTCTATTTTTAATTTATGTGAATGACATGTCAGCAGTTATAAAAGAAAAACTTCTGTTGTATGCTGATGACTCTGGAATTCTTGTGTCAGCTAAATGTAAATCTGAGATGGAAAAAATGTTATCAGATGCCTTGAATCTTGTAAGCCATTGGTTAATAGACAACAAGTTATCCCTACACTTAGGTAAAACAGAGTCTATCTTATTTGGTTCCAAGAGTAGGTTAAAATCAGATCCTAATCTCAAGGTCACTTGTAATGGTGTACCTATTAATCCTGCTTCTGCTGTCAAATATCTAGGTGCTACCCTTGATCAAAATCTGTCATTTGATTCAATGGCTCGTTCAGTACTCCAAAAGGCTAACTCTAGGTTGAAGTTTTTATATCGCAAACGAGAATACCTCACTCAGCATACTAAAACATCACTGGTCATGTCCCTGATTCAGTGCCATTTTGACTATGCCTGTTCTATTTGGTACAATGGTCTGACACAAGTTTTAAAAAATAAGGTACAAGTAACTCAAAACAAGTTAATGAGGTTTGTACTGAATTTAAACAGTAGAAGTCATATAGACGCAGAACATTTCAGAAAACTCAATTGGCTACCTGTTAAAGAACGTGTAGAACAGAATATTCTATGTCATGTGTTCAAGATCAAAAATGGTTTAGCCCCAGTTTACATGAGTGACCATTTTGTGTCCCAAGATAATGTTCATAATTATAGCACAAGACTAAGTAATAAAGGTGCCTTTGCTATTCCTAAGGTTAAGAGTTTTGGGTCCAAATCGTTTTGCTTAATGGGTTGCACTTTGTGGAACAGATTACCTCATAAGGTCACAAAAATCACTAAACTCTCTGCTTTTAAGGTTGCTGTTAAAAAACATTTCTTTTGGTGTTGTGGGGGTGGTTTTTTGTGTTTGTTTTTGTGTGTGTGTGGGGGTGTGTGTGTGTGTGTGTGTGTGTGTGTGTGTGGGGGGGTGGGGGGGGGGGGGGTTTTTTTTGTGGGGGGGGGGGTTTTTTTGGGGGGGGTTTTTTTTAGATAATTTGAAGTAATTTTTATTTTTTTATTGAATTTAGTTATGTATAACATGTATAATTTTGGTATGGTTCATATAGTTCAATGTTTCTTAGATCTTCCACTTTCGTTTTTTTTAATGCATTTACACAGCTTGTTACATAAATAAGATGTAGGCATTCTTAATTGTCAGTCAACACTGTGATATTTACATGTGATATAATTACTGTCTCACAGAAATGAGATGTGATAATTACTTTAAATTAAATTATTATTTTTGTTATAAGATTCAAGTAAAATATGAGATAAATATAAATGTTAAAGCAATTTGTGATATTTAAATTATGTGATATTCTGTGATACTGATTACTGTACATTGATTCATTGCCTCTCTCTGTCATGCCACCAAACACAAAGGGACCACAATGGAAATAAGAGTTTATTCTTTTTTGTGTTATCCCTGGTGTCGGTGTGCATGCCATGGTTATTATGTTCATGTTGTGATATTGTTTTATTGTATTCATGTTTGTTTTAGCCATGTATGTACTCCATACCAAAATAAATCTTATCTTATCTTATCTTATGGTTTTATTTTTCGTTTACTGTATAACAAGATGATTGTAATTTCAGTTTCCGCCTCGTTAGTGGCAATGCATTCAATAAGCGGATCACTATAATACTTTTCATTGACACAGATCAATAGTCTTTCTTGCAATGGCAAGAGGCTAGTCAGCTTTCGGAAATAAACACTAAGTGTTTGAGTCATATTTCACATATAACTCAGAACACAATGACAATGCGTATGAAGAAAATATACTGTTTTACGTTAGACAATGCTTATAACAAAGGTGCACTTAGTATATTGAAAACCTATAAAATAAACATTTCAGTGATTTACAGTGCGCTTATTTTTGTACCTTAACATGTAAAATAGACTGCTCCTGTGCACAGGTGATATGGCGTAGCAGAAACTCGAACAGTGCATTTTAGCTTAAGAAAAGCCTAGTGACTATATATCAATAAAATATATTTAACTGAAATGGACTGTTTGGGTCCCAGCCATGCCATATCACCTGTGCTTCTGTGTGGAGGCAAGTCGGCTCAATAACTTGAATTATTATTCAACTTTACAATATTACACTCTGTATTAGATCAATTGCACACATGATATGAAACAGGTAGAGCTAATACAAAGCATAACTGAGCCAATATGAGAAAAGCAGGGCCAATACGAGAAAAGCAGGGCCAATATGGAATTCAAGCATTCTGATTGGTTTAAAAGAGAGGGCCAATACGGAGAAGTCACTTCCGTTAGATTTTTAAACGACGCCATTTTGTTTTTAGACTCATGCTGATATCGAAAAATGACTGTAATTTTTTTATTTTTGAAATAAACATAGGGTCATGGGTATTCATTTTCTTAGTTAGCTCATTTTCTATCCATCCATAACAGTTTTGAAGTAAAATTCGAGAAAAAGTTGATTTTCATTTTTTCATCCCTTCTTCCTTGTGTGAAAATGCGATTCAAACGGTGAGAAAATAAATCTACCATGTCAATTGAGTTGTGGATAAGGAAATCTCACCGAAAATCTCACCCTCAGGTTGAGATACGTCCAAAACATCTCGGCAGAGCCTCAGTTTTGTGACGTATCTCAACCCTTGGGTGGGATTTCCTTATCAACAAGTCATGAACATGTTAGATTCTCTTTATATTCTTGTTCATTTAGCCAATATTGTAAAGTAAAATAATAAAATTATCATTAATCAAGTGATTTCATATTGGCCTTGTTATTTGTCCTCGGGCAGTCGTATTGGCCCTCAACGTCAACGTCGCGAGTGGTCATATTATGTCCCTTTTAGGTTATTTGTTTTGAAACCCATGTAGCGTAATAAGAGAAAACTTATAATTGTATCTAGATAATTTGTTAAATCTGCTTTGGAAATGGAAAGGTATAAAAGCTGTCAAAACTTTATTAGCCAAAGGGTCATTTTTATAATACACATTTAATTTAAAGTAAGTTTAATGTTCCCGGATGTTTTGATCTTTGTCGGGACATTTTCTGATGAAACAAGGAAATAAATGAGAAATTAGAGAAGTCTGACATAAGCCAAGTCTGGCGTCTTTAGTATATATACCCGTGTTATTTCTGTAAAAGGGAAGTTAGGAGAAAGAAGTTAGGAAGAGGCAGTAAGTTAGTTAAGGGAGCTAAGAGACAGCCTCTGTGCCAGGTTGGCTCAGTTGGCTAGTCTGATATACTGTTTGTCAGCTTACTTATTATCTCAGTTGTAAAATAGACTTGTCAGCTTATTAAATGAATTATAAAATTTGAAAAGTGTCTTTTAATAAATAATAATCTGAATGAACTATTTTAACCAGCGTTGTGTGTTATTATGTTACAACGCTTTGTTTTGGCGCCGCTCGACAGGATCGAAGTTTGGGAACAACGTCAGGACATTTCGCCGAAGTACTAGCATTATTACGACACGCCGGATGCCGAAAACTGTAAGACCTGTTTTACTTTTACCTTTATTTCTAGTATGGCGCAAGCTAAGTCATATTTACGAACATATTTTGTTCAGTTTTGGCATTCAGTTAAAAAGAAAAATTGCTATACGATCATTGGTTTCATTTTTGCAAAAGAAAATCTAACGGCTAGATCATAAAAAGCCATGAAAAAAACACGAAAAAGTAAGGAAAAAATAGATAAAATGAACTAAAGCTATATGTAAACGATTTATGGTGTATATACAAGGTTAAGTTTTGTGATGAATGTCTTCTCTTCATATATATACGCTTTGTAATTTATACAATGAATTTTCTTCGGAATGTTGGGAAACGGTGTTAGTTTTGTTTTAAGGTTGTAGTTTTTACTGTTTTTAATGTGCGATCATGTTATAATTCTGATGTGTTTTCTGTTGCGAATTCATATTCGATGGTTACCATGTGTTTCTATGCGGAAATAACCTATTAGGTTTTGTCATTTCATGGTTACCTTTGTATTGCGTTTTGGTAGACTTGAGCACTTATGCGTTATTCTATAGATATTGAGACCTATTACATGTGTGGGGTAAAAGTGATTTACTCCAGTACGACATTTTGTTGTCGTGTTTCTATGCTAATAGGTGCGGAGATGTTGTACTCCGGATTTTGATAAACCTGGAGATTAGTGACCTCCAGTGTAGCTGAATGGTGTCTAATTGTATTAGGGGCGCAGATGACGCCTTCGGCGCTACGTTTCGCCGACACATTCATGATTCTACAACTGTTGATCTACGCATTGTGACTGCGTGTTGAGGGATGTGTTCTCTCGTTAATTTACGTGTATTAATAGTAATATTTAAGAATAACGGATCTGTCTTTCAAGTTATGTTTGACGTTTGTACAGGTATGGATGGGCTGACACCCTGTTGGCTAAGCTGTCGCAAGATTTGGGCGACATATGTTTTCTGTCAGGCACATTGTTAGGACACATGTCATGGTCAGACATCTCTGTAAATATTTTGGTGTTGGTATTTTGTTTGATTATGTGCAATTCAATTGTCGGACTGATTCATAGAACCTAAACATGGTCATTTGTTCTATATATGCTGTATAAAGATTTTTCATTATCCCTGGTTAAGTTTTTGTTTTATCTGGGCACTTTATTTTGTTATGTATAGCTTACTTTGTTCATTGACAAATTTTGGAAATACAGAATCATTAATCTAATAAATACGACATAGGCTTGCAAGATATGCTAGAAGCATGGGTACTGTAACAGGCATGACTGCTTACACCAAATACGACACCTGTCGGGAATACGAATTTTAACTGCATCTAAAGTATTTGAAAACAACTCATAAATGAACTGACCTAAAGTGGCAACATACGAATCAATTTGAAATTATTATTATTCTGCCGGAGGACATACACATGTATCTACAAACTGTCAGAAGTCAACACATTACATAATTTAGCTGTACCATGCAACAAATTTGACAACAGTGAAATGCATACAGCTGTGTATTACTGCAAATATTTGAATATAATTATCTAGTGACTTCACCTTTAGACTGGCTCTCACTTTATACTACTTATACAGCTGAAATCTTCATAAATTTGTATGAAACTCTGAAAAGGCAAGTCTACACGTGTGAGACACACATATGAAGTTATTATGAGAAATAAGGGAACACCTTTAAAATTCTGAAACGTTCTGAAACTACCAATGTTTAACACGAAGAACTTTAGCAAATTCCAGAGAAAAATACATCCAAGACGTCGCTACCTGGTTGATTGTGGAAACACTTCAGTTGTTGTACACCAAAAATCAGATCTGTTCCAAAGCTCAAGTTGGCACTGATGAGTATGGTCAAGCAAGGAGACACACTGGCTAACCCTGGAGTACGTTATGGTTGTCTGGTCACTGGCACTCAGAAGAAAATTGGGCCTAAGATGCTTTGTATCACTTTATATATTTATTGTTAATTTACATAACAGTTCAAAACATATATTGAACTTGAAATAGCAAGAACATTTAATAGATCTTACCAAGTTATTTAATTCTTTCAAACTGCAGTTCATATTATCTTCCATTAAAAAAAATATATACCAGAAAGAAGAAAAGGAAAATTATTCATGTGTAATATGTGGAAACGATTTTGTTTTGTTAATGAATGTAACGTTAGCTTAATTACTTTTGTCACGGATAGTTTTGTATATATTTTTGCTGTCTTTTAAAAGTTTTTTTCACGCTAAGATTCTACCAGATAATACAAATATAACTAAAAGACACATTTTCAATAATCATCATGTATTGATTTTGACTTCTATTGACATGACGTGTCATGTATGTACAGTTAAACTGCTTATTTGTGTAAATAAGGATGACCAGTGAGTGAAAAAAAAATTCAATGCGTGTTGCATTCAACGTTGTGTATGTTGGCTCACGAAAAACACTAGTGGTGTTAATTGTAGGTTAGGGCATGCTACAGAAGCATGAGACACCCTGTACAAGAATTGCCTACATGATGTTTTGCTGAGACTGTTAAAGGTATTTTGGTTACCTACACTCAGTGAACAGAAATCTTAAGTAGTTAACTGTATATAGAATGATTCCATGCATTTTAGTTAAAAAATAGTTACTTTTATGCAAGTATTAGCATTCACTAGCATTCACATTTTACATGATTCCAGTTACATGCATTGCGTAAACCAGATCTATATATTTTTCTTCTCGTTTCAGTTTCTCTTTGTGTACTATATATCAAACACTTCAATGAACGTGCATCAGGAAAAGACCGAGGAATTCCAAAAATAAAAGGAAACATGTTGCAGAATGAACACTTATCTTTCAAAATAATGTATTTTGTATCACGAAACATTTTACATACAAGTGTTAATTTTTATCGAATTAGATTTATTATGTGCATGTTATGTTGAACATTACGTATGAATGTTTTACCTGAAATGTTTAAGGAATTCCTATTTATGTCTTGTTTTACTGTTTAAAAAAAACAAAAACTGATGCATAACCACTGAAAGTGCCGCATTATATATCATATGTGGTCTAAAAGGTGACGAACAATTAAATGTATCCCTTAGTTGTCGTTTCCTATATTTCTGTCAAGATTACTCTACTATATATTTACTAAATTAGTTTACTCAATTATATAGAAACTTTAGTTAAAAACGGATGTGCCAAGATTTTGAGCAGATACGTTATGACCCGTTGGTAAATAGTAAAGTTATGATTAATATCTTTCGCACTTTTTTTTTATTGTTTTTTTTAAAGAAAGGAAGGCATTTGTAGCGTAATAAGAGAAAACTTATAATTGTATCTAGATAATTTGTTAAATCTGCTTTGGAAATGGAAAGGTATAAAAGCTGTCAAAACTTTATTAGCCAAAGGGTCATTTTTATAATACACATTTAATTTAAAGTAAGTTTAATGTTCCCGGATGTTTTGATCTTTGTCGGGACATTTTCTGATGAAACAAGGAAATAAATGAGAAATTAGAGAAGTCTGACATAAGCCAAGTCTGGCGTCTTTAGTATATATACCCGTGTTATTTCTGTAAAAGGGAAGTTAGGAGAAAGAAGTTAGGAAGAGGCAGTAAGTTAGTTAAGGGAGCTAAGAGACAGCCTCTGTGCCAGGCTGGCTCAGTTGGCTAGTCTGATATACTGTTTGTCAGCTTACTTATTATCTCAGTTGTAAAATAGACTTGTCAGCTTATTAAATGAATTATAAAATTTGAAAAGTGTCTTTTAATAAATAATAATCTGAATGAACTATTTTAACCAGCGTTGTGTGTTATTATGTTACACCCACCACGGCCACATTTTTATTGGTTTAATTATTTTTTCTTCATTTCCTAACGGAAGCAATATCTAGAATGTCTTCTGGATAGTTTTCTCTAGGAAACGAAATTGAATGCAGTGTCTAATATTAATAATACTAAATCGGTTTTACTTCTTTTGAGTACCACTGTGATTCAAGGTCACCTTTTACCATATACCATATACCATGTGTTCTATTTTGATATATAAGCTGGGGGAAGCATCAACATTTGAAACATGAATACGGGAAGTAAATTTTGCAGCTCTGATTCTGAACAAGTTTTTACAAACGTTCACAAATTGTGTAATACAGAAAAGAAAAACAGTTAGATAAGGCTCGTATCTGTATTGTGACTCTCTCGATAGCATACATAACAGTGACAACATAACATGACGTGAAAAGTTACGTTGACGTCATTAACGCGGTAAGACGTAACGTGCAAACTAGCGTACACTACTATAAAACGTATCTAACTCGCAGACATGCTTGGGGGCGCGAAATGTTAATTATGCTCATCTTAGATTTGCAAAATATTTATTTAGCATTTTTCTGTGAATTGTAAAAGTCTTTGCTTGTGAAAAACTTATTTTGATGCTCAAGTTAAAAGTCTCCGGCATCACATGCACACCTTAAAGCTGCGAAAGTACGTGTTTCATGTATTAGCATCATCATTAAATACCAGTTAAAGTCACTATGATTTATTCGTGTTATTGCACAAGAATGCATTAAAACTAATAAGAATAATTCAAGACTCAAGACACCAGAATCTTTCCTACGGAACACTCTGTCATTTGTAACTGGATGAGCAAGTTTTAAACAGCGTAAGTATGGAAGGGATAACATGTTCTGTTTCACATTGTCTAATGAAACAGCGATATTTGGCACAATCAACACTTCAATGTCTATCTTATCTTCATCGTCTGTAACAAGACAAAAAGTTCACTTGGTCATGTTTTGAACTCGCTGGTTGGTACATGTATCACCGAAATACGCTAATTGTACAACTTCACTTTCGGTGTAGGTGGAGATGTAACTTTTCTGCAAACACTTCAGTAATAAAAAAACGTTGAGTTTCTTCATCAAAAGAATGTTTGTCACTAAGGAAACATTGTCAGAACATACCAGGGCAACAGCGGTCTTGAGTAGTACATCCGGTCTGGGGTCATAGAGTTGCTGCATCGGGTTGGGATACATGTACGACGTCGGGCGTAACGGTACTGTGAAACTTGCGGCGTTGGGATTAAATGAAGATTGCTTGAAATGTTAATGACATATACGTGAGCGATGTTTGCGCTGACAGTGACGGCATCTTTTTGTGGAACGGCACGATGAAACTTGATGTTTACGTTAACAGTTAAAACACACATGTTTTGCTTTCACAATTGCAACGCGCGACTCGTATGACGTGACCTTTGTGCACTCGTTTGGAAATCATCTTTACAGAATAGACACATTTCTTGTAATTTTTCTCGTAGTTATCATTTCTATGTCTGTGACTGGATTGGTTCGGCTTTGATCTGGTTCCAGCAAATAATAACGCTGTGGATTGTGTGCTTCTGACACTTCAGTTGTTTCGCCAGCTTAGAGAAAAGAAATTTCTTTGGATACAGCTAATCTCAAGTCTTGTAAATTCAAATTCGGACTACCATATTCACATGACATGTTTCGCTTGATCTCAACAGGTAAATTTCCCATCACTATTTGTACAAGTAAACTACCGTAAGATTCTTGCGATTGTCCCAGGGACTCCAAACCGCTAACAAAAGTTTCCATTCTTTCACAAAAACATTGTATACTCACCACACTATTGTCCGGTCTTGCAAGTTCAAAAAAAGACTGTATGTACGCATGAATAATCTTCTGAGGCTGACCGAAACGCTCTTTGAGTAGACGCATTGCCTCGGAATAGTTAACATTCGTCAAAGGAAATCCGTCAATACACTGTGCAGCTGTATCTAAGATAATTTAACTTCTGAACTTCAGATAAAGAAGCATTCAGATGAACCGATGACACAAAAGAGTCCGGGAAAGTTTGCCAGTTTGTTAGATCTCAATCAAAAGTAGATAAAGTTAGTTTCGGAAGCTTGTGCTGACAAAACGTACTCGAACTTGTTGCGCGGTAACGCCGGGACTTTTTCATGATCCGCGGAACTATTATTTGTAACGTTTTGAGTATGCTTGCGCTATATCTGAATTCTAAGATCTGAATTGCATGACTTCACTTTCTACGATTTCAGTTTGAATGTCCGCAACGTCACACTGGTTTACTATTTTCTTATTCAGTCCTTTGATTATCTCAGCTTTCATTGTCTAATAGTCTATCAGCGACGAATATTCAAGTGGCGACAGAATGATCATCATTTATGCCGTCTCATTTTCTCTGAACAACTCTACGCTGACTTTCTCGTGTCGAAAATAGTTTCCAAAGATTCATGGTTATTCACAAAAGCTAGCAACGGCACAAACTGTAAAATACATCTAGGTTAGGAATAATAAAATGCTTCGTGTAGCTTAATTTCTGTATTGTGACTTTCTCAATAACATACATAACAATACCAACATAACATAACGTGGAAAGTGATGTTGACGTCATTAACGCGGTAAAATTTAACGTGCATACTAGCGTAATTAACCGTTCAGTTCTATAAAACGTATCTCACGGACAGTTGTACGTTGACTGTTACATAAGCATACACAAAAATATGAATGACACATCCTAAAAATGAAAATTAATACTTTAAGTGCCGAAAAAACTAAATAGATGTATATTTCAGCAAGAAAATGTATCAGTTGTAAAGATAAATGAGAGAAACATCCGGAATATTCGAGCATGTAATACCAAAGCCTGAATCACTAGGCCAGTAATTTTTCTCCTCACGTTCACTGGTAACGTTTAAGCTCACACGGTGAGATTTTAGGATCGGTGGATTTCTATCGTACGCCGTTCACAGTTAGCCTCGAACATCATTTCCTACTACACCACTTGGGCAATTTAAACGAAACTTAAGATGGACGTTTCTTGCATTAAGTTCTAACAAATTGCTTAAACACTTAAATTCAATGCAGAACTCTGGTTGCCATGGCAATGGAAAGAAAAACATTACAAATATCCTAAAACCCGGAAGACAAAGAGCATTGCATAGTGAACCTTTACAAAAATTGTTCGAATAATTAGACCCGGGTTAAAATAACCCCGCCGGGTTTTCCATGAGTTTACATAGGCTTATTTAAGGGGAAACTTATACGGAAATAGTCTTGTATAAAACCACAAGACATAGAGCTTAGATACTGGACAGTAGCACTGTGTAGTGGTCCTATACAAATCATGAACACCGCACCAGGGTCACTTGATTTTACATAGATTTGCCGAAGGGCAATATTTATCAAATCTTTTTCTCTAAAAAAGAAAGACACAGAGCTTAGATATTTGGCAAATATTATCGTCTTGTGGACCTTTATCAAGATTGTTAAGTCATGACGGCGAGATCACAATTGACTCCGTAACGCTGTCACCTGTTTTTACATAGGCTTATAAAATAAAATCTTTAAAACTATTATTGTCTCCAACAGTAAGGCATAGAGCTTAGATATTTGCAGATAACATTACGAATGGTCCTTTACCAAGATGATTCAATCATGACCCTCTGTCAAAATCGACCAAGCCGGGGCTCACTTGATTTTACATTGAGATATATAGGAAACTCTTCTTTTCCCAGAACACAAGGCACAGGGCTAAGATATTTCGCTGGAAATATTGCCGAATGGCCATGTACTAAGGCCTTTCAAATCATACAACTTTGGTCGAAGTTGGCCCCGACCCAAGGCAAATTGACCTACTGACGTTCTTTCTTTTTAAGCTACAGCAATGAAATTTGAACTATATGGATAGTTCTGCATGCAGCATTCATCATTGAACTTGGCTAACTTTGACCTTAAACTATTTGCATACTTTGTTTTTGAAGCTGCATCACATGTTTATAGTTTACATGTACATTTCAACTTCATCGACCAACTTTCCTACTTTTACTTTGTTTTTGAAGCTATATCAGTGAAATTTGACTCTATGATTCATGATTAGCTGAATGCATGCAAATTTTAACTTTTTTCCCAAATGACTGGAAACATGTATATTGTTTCGAAATCAAGCCACAATTTATCAGCATAACATTACACTTACTTAGATCAGTTGTCATATTTACAAGCTTGTTCCTTTAATGAACACGACTCATTCAGATATCTATAAATAAAGGCACTTAAACGCAGTTTGTAAAACAAATTGTCGTCACTTACCAACGCCGAAATTGTAATAATCCTCATGTACTGTTAGCTCTGAATATCTAACTGTTGGATAGTAGCCAGGTGTCCCCATTTTGCTGAATGATGAAACACTTGCTTTAGTCTGCCCTTCGTTCATTTCACGTGCTAATCCAAAGTCAATCAGCCGAGCATTTAGCTTATTGTCTAGGACAATATTCGTGGTTGTCAAATCCTTGTGTAGGATTATTCCCCTGAAGGTAATATATAAGAAAGGTCTTTTAAAATTTTGAACTATTCTTTAAATTGATTTTTCGTTTGTATATCTTTAAAACGACTAATAAATTAATTATTATAATCTTCTTATAATATGGTCTTATCATATAGTTTTAACGATACAAGCGTCAAGTTAAAAATACCGATATACATTTCAATATCAGATATTCCGCATAAATGATTGCTTTATTATAAATCCAATCTTAAACAACCAATCGAAGTACATTTGAATTGCTAATGAAATACCTTTTTAAAGTTTTGTTACTCTACAAAACGACCAAATAATAGTATGATCATGTAAGATACCTGACAAACAATTAATGCTTTAATATTTTTATATAGAAACAGAGTTTTAACACCTCCTTTTTAATTCAGAGGAGAAAGCGGAGTACTGAGGTGCCTAGCCCCTCATGCAAATGTAAAACATAAGCAGTACAGTGTACAAGTAATGACTGATGATGAGGTGGAGATCGAAATCTATGGACCTGAGGTAAATAACATGTAGTGCCGTGTGGCGCGGTGGCATCGCGTTCGACTAAGGATCGAAGGGTCTCGGGTTCGATCCCTACCATGTCGGTAGTGTCCTTAAGTAAGACACAAATAATTCCACATTGCCTCTCTCTCTTCGAGGTTGATTCCATCTGAATTAATATAAGTTGTACAAACTTGATTCGCAATCGAGTATAAATAAATTAGTTTAAATTAAATAATTAAATTAAATAGCATGTTCATCAGATCCATGTATATGGGTATTCAACGATTTATATATACATATGTATATAGTCCTAAGGTTTAAAACCCTTTAAATGCCGGAAAAGGCAATATATTTATAATGAATTAAACAAAAGTGACTTGATATGGCTTTAAAATATAGAGCATAATTGTTGGTTTCGGTGTAAGATCACATTATAATTTCACCGAGTGGGCACCAAAGTGATATTTTGAAAATGACAACTTTTGGTGTTCACGAGTGAATTTAACGTAATGTTACACCGATACCAACAATTTTCTAATTATTTTATAGTTAAAACTCTACTTTTATTGAGTTTGTTTCTATAAAATAAGGAAAATCATGGGAAACGTCATAAAAAACATAGCGCAAATGACGTCATTTTAACGGGTTAAAGTTTGTAAAAACATTGAAAAATAAAAATGGTAATCCACTGTTTCAAAACTGTGGATTATCACTTTAATTCCACTGAGAAAACTCTATACTTCACTCGAAAACATTAAACAAAATGATTTAATAAACTAAATTAACTGTGCTACGCGTTTCATACAATTCATCAGGCACAATTGTAGTGAATTGTATGAAACGCGTAGCACAGTTAATTTAGTTAATTAAATCATTATTTTAAAGCCATATCAAGTTATTTTTATTTAATTCATTATACATATGTATATATATACATATTGAATGGCCGTGTTATTTGGCAATTTTATCACAATATGAATACAAATGCTAAAATTTTTTCATTGAAAGTTACAGACGTAATTCCTGACTGGATATGCGTGACTCGAAACGGGGCTAACGTCAGGTGCTATTGTTTATAAGAATATCAATCGCGTGAGGTGACTATCCACTGATGTACCGTGTCATCTGACTAAAAACGGACATCATATTTGCACAAACGCAAGAAGTCATAAATAAATATAAACAGGAGCCATATTGACATGGCAAATCGGCCCTTGGAGACAATGCGTTTGTTTGAAAGGCAATTCAATTAAAACTTCATAGAACAAGAACATTCAGGTAATATGTCAATCTCCTCCTGCTAGTGAAGCATCCTGTTAAGACTGATTAAATTCCAGCCCGAGGTCGATGCATGAGGGTATGTGAAAAAGTGACCAAAGGGTAATTACCTCGTGAAAAATCATTGAATTGAAACATGTTGATGTTATGCGTATTATTTCTTGGAAGTCAAGCAGTCTATGAAGTTTCAAAGAATTAAAGTCTTTGGTTTGTGAGAAACAGTCCAAAAAGTAATGCACAAAAGTTATATATATACTGTGTGAGTACATATGAAAATATCATAATTTAGCGTGAAACCGCATAATGTATGCAAAATGCGCTTTTCCTCTTGTCAATAAAGCTTCCCATAAAGATGTGTTTGATTTCAGTCTGTGATTGTCGAGTAATAACGCGGACACGAACGTATATAAAAAAGTAATCAAAGGGCAATTACTCTGTGAAAATCATTGAACTGGAACGTGCTGATAGTATGCGCATTTCCTATTGATAGTGAATCAGTCTATGACGTTTCATTGAATTCAAGTTAGTGGTTCCGGAGAAATAGCATGAACAAGAATGTTTGACGAACGGATGCACGAACGGGGATCAATACAATATTTCCTGCAGGGGATAAGGTATCTATCAGCTTCATACAAGACCAAATAATTTAAGAACATAGCTCTAAATTGTCTGCTTTGCACGGCTGGTAATTGAGCATTGTGTATGTAAATTAATGTTTTACCTAACATCACGAACTGGAGTGTGTAGATAGTTGAGAGCAGATGCAGTCTGGAAAATTATTTGCTTGCGTCTTTCTTTTTTCAACACTATGTTTTCACTTTTGCTGCACCCCTTGTCCTTTGATAAGATTTCGAACAAGTTTCCTCTTTCAAGATATGGCGAGATGAAATAAAATTCGCTGAAAAATGATCTGTTATTTACTTGTGTTCAGAAATATTTATATGTGCATTTTATGGACTTATTAACAGTTTACAATGCAAACCCAAGGCTGATAATCGAGATTTGTCAATGTAACATGCTTACTATAGATTATAAAGCGGGAGGACACAAGAAAGTATATTTCAAATATTTAGCAGGGAATTTTCTTAAGCATTTTTGCAGGGAGCTTTACCATGTCCTGTTCATCCTGCTACCCTTGCAACCAACACATAAAAATGTATACATGAAGATACCGGTGCTCGCTGGGCGTTATTGAGACCACCCTGACCATTTTGTCTATTTAGAATAATTCCTAATTAAAGATTGAAATTGTATCCCGGAACAATCCATTGTCGTTCACCTGAGCAATCTTCCGGTCATGGAGTGTAAACAAAAATGCAAGCTCAAAAACCTTTCTGTGTTAAAACAAACAGAAAATAGTTTTGTAAATTTATTAGTGATCATGTACTATTTTACTGTTACCTGGTATGTAAAAATAAAGAAAAACGTTTCCCATATGAAATGACTTGTGTCAACTTTACAACCGCTTTCTGTTTACGGTAATTACAAAATGTACATTGTTCATCAATCCCATCAAAATGTGGGTATATACAGTCTGTATTTGAACAAATTAAAGAAACCTAAAAACAGGGAGTTTTACAAAATGCATTGCTTTTATAGAGTTACAAAAGGCCAAGTCTGAATATATCTCCTGTACATTATAGGAAAACAAAAATAGCCCGAAAGAATTATGATCATATAATGAAAACCTTGGATGCAATAACAATAATAAATCGTTATCATACGTAGATCTTAAAATTGAAAGTGAAAATTGTTTTGAGCCAAAAACAATAGCAGATTATATCTTAATATTGAGCAGAGGTGCAAACAACTTCGACAAAATCATGTCCGTTATTTTTAAAGATTTTTCCAAGTTACCGTCATGACAATTTAAAAAAATTAAGTGATTTACATTCATATGGAGCAATTTGCTAAGTCCCACAGGTTAATGGTTTCACATCAGCTACTTTTTATTATAATAGCATAGTGGAATGGAACCAGTTTCCTGAGAACAGAAACATATCCAATATTACGGTGGTTTCAAGAAATGTATAAAAACTTACCTCATACATGTATCATAAATCGAGAAAAGATAGAATTCTTTTGTTAAACTATTTTAGTCAACATTTACAATACCTCTTGATGTCAAGCACAATCTCAATGTTTTTTAAAATGCTTCATCATAGCTTTTTGTAAAATGTAATTGCTTAGTCAATATAAATACTTTTGATAGCAATTTATTTGTGTTGAATGTCAAACTATAAATAACTCCACAAGGAACATATAATCTTCTTCTGTAGGAATTGATATTGACTTTTGTGAATGCCAGGAACGGACTCCGTTGGGAATAAGCTATTTTATTTTATATAAACTTTACGGGTTTTGTTTTGAGAGAGTGTTTTTTTCCAGATGTATCTATCACATTTCCATGCAATTTCCAGCTTTTCTATTGGTAATCGATCCGATATATGAGGCCATATAGAAGATTTTCTATATGTTGTTTGAATCGACAAGCAAATTCAATGAATATAATATATACCCCGCCCCCGTCGCCAAATGAAGCAAGTAACTGATAAAAACAAAATTAAATCAGTACTTCTAGTTTCAGAAAACAAGAATTCTTAAATCTCTGTATAGAATAATTATTTTTGGGAATAGGAGTGAAAATTTAAAAAGATTGATCATCAAATGATTTGAGCTAAGTAAAATCATTTTTTTATAAACGGTTCCAGAGAAATAGAATTCTAATGTTTTTTTTTTATTTTATTGAATAAAGAAGAAAATAACAATTAAAGAGGACGTAAAGGGAGATACTAAGCAAACATTGACGAAAGTTGAGCATGCGCCGCGGCATTATAATATTGTAAACTTATTGTACGTTTCCTGAAATTATATCCATTGGCTCTTTAGTTATGGCTCCGGACGCACAGATAGCAGGACAACGCCAGAACAATATTCTTCCGCACTGGGCGGGGGATAAAACGACGGATAACGCATGTCGCATGACGACGGACACAGAAAAATATATCCATTAAATGTTTTGCCTTCTTTTTGTTTTGTTAGCAACAGTGATTCTATTTTTAGAAAAGTGACTTTTACTATTTAGAAAAAAATGGGTCAATCTTAATTTGTTTTAAATTTTTTCCCATATAGTCTAAGTACAACATGTGACACCAAGGGATTGATTAATTTTGATCCCCGGGGCATAATTTGAATTAACCTAGTTAAGGACCACTAAGCAATGCTACATGTACATACAAATATTTAAAGTTCTATGACTTGTTTTTGACAAGAAGATCTTTAAAGTTTACATATATGTAAACCCTAGGAGAATTATTTGAACAAATTTGGTAGGGCTCCACCTTACCATGTCACACACTAAATATCTAAGCTCTTGGACTTGTGGTTTAAGACAAGAAGAGTTTTGATATTTTCGTATATAACTATTAAAAACAAGTCCCGCACATTGCGGCCAAATTAAAAGACAAATATTCGTGAAGGAATTTGGCAGAAGTTTTTGATATAGCCATATAATTAAGAAAGCAAATTTCTGGGAAACGATTTTGTAATCAAACAAGTGGTTTCAGAAATTTCGTTTTTTTTTGCATAAAGCCATATACATGTAGGGAAAACTAATCCCACCCCGAAAAAGCCAAGTTGTTTTACAAATCAAAATTATATGAAGGAATTGGAACCGAGACACCCAAGAAACATTTTTGTAAAATTATTTTTAAGTCTGATGTGACATTGTGGTGTTTGAGAAAAAGACGTTTGAACTTGTTGTTTTTTGGTTGCAATGACAACCTGTGTTGCATGGATCCGCTTCCTTTGAAAGAATCTGAGAGAATACCATCCAGGGAACATTTCTAGGAAGCATTTTGAAATATGCCTAGTGGTTTAGAAGGAGATTTTGTTTGAAGGAAGTGTTGACGAACGAAGAAATAGACTGACATACAGAGGACTGACGACGGACATCCAGCGATCGCTAAAAATTGTCATGGTCTTAACACAGATCAGTATTTTTTCAGAACTGATATCATTTTAACGTACCTTGCATGCCAATTCGAAACGACTTTGTTCTGCGCAACAAAAGCGCAGATAGAATGAGACAAATTTAATACGGACCAAATACAAGATACAAACGTCGATTTTACTAAAAACATTTATATATTTTTCTTTCAACAATTCACTCACTATATGTTTGCAATAAACTAGCTTACGTCCTTATATGCATAGAATCCGGAGCCCAGACAAAAAAGTATTACGTCGTCAATTTTGTTAACATTTCCAATATACATACAATCAGGAACGTAGAATAAACAGGGATACGCAACGGTTAGCGATAATCAATAAAGCATTGTAATATGTGTGTCGTGCTATCGATTTTCTTCCGACAGCTTACCTGTAGAAGCGCCTTATCAAGTTAATCGAACGCCTAACGCAAACTGGCCGATATCGAAGTACCTCTTTCGTACTATTTAATCGATAGCGTCAACATTTTTTTTCCAACTTTCTTTAAATTTTCAGTACATAACAAAAACATGTTTTTTCGCTATAGCTATGTAAAAATTAATTTACGAAATTGACATTAGATACGAAATATTTTGAGTTAAACAAGGATATTCTACGATTTTCGGCGTTGCAAAAAGTGTGCTGATATTTTTTTATGAACCTCATGTCAAACATCTAAGCTGGTTACTCAAACAATTCTGAATCGATTTTCTTGAAATTTACTGCAATTTATCATGAAATGCTTTTCCCACGTCTCAATATAAAAATTATTTGTACAAAAGTAACAGATTATGCATTATTGCAATTTCAAAAAGCAGGCGGCGCGCACTCCCGTAGTTTTGCGCGATGATATCACGTGTATTTTTTTAGTGAACTGTTATTATTTTCCATTCTTCTATAGATATTCATAAAGTAAGCATTCAATATTTTTCATGATTATAAGTATGTAGTCACTCTAACAAATTACTGTATTTTGTTTTTATTTTAAGTTAAAATTTCGAGCACTACGCGCCCTTTATCTGGAAATTTGCGACCTTTCAACTTTTCGTGTGCAGGTTTCGCACGGAAAACAATATTTATAGGAACAGTTTGATTAATATCAAGTATATGATAATATATAGACAGTAATAACATTTATCAAAAATTGAATTGAATTAAATTACATTGATTAATTATTATAGAAATAAATGCACGTGAAAAGAATGATGTTAATTTTCTTTCAAACCGACTCGCAAATTTTAATGAGCCAATCAACCAATTATGTGATTGAGTCAAAGACCCTAAAACCTAACAGTCAAAGTGAATTATAATTTTTATGTTTGAACCTGTCGGGCCTTTTTAAGAAATAACTTTGTGGCGAATAAGAACAATAGAACTGTTAGCACGGTTGATTCGAACATCTTAAATCGTAGGTACTCATTTGAATCCCATGTTCTTATGTTATGTTATGTATGTAGCTGCTTAAAAATGGCCTAAATAGCCTTAAAATATATTACGAAAAAATCATGTTTTTTATCATGGACCTGTATAAGATTATTATCAGCATCAAAAATAATGTCCATTCTATTAAATACAACCTGCATAAAAGATAAAGCATAGCTACTTTTCGAGGAGTATTTGAAAATATAAGGACCATTTATTCTCAGCTCTTGAGACGATTCGGACGCCATTTGCAAATATGAGCGATTTTACGAACTCAGTATAACTGGCGAGAAAGCGAAACTGGAACTATCGTTGTGTTCATCCCCCAAAAAGAATTATTATTTGCGAGAATCTTGGCTAAATTGAGCTTACTATAGCCTGATATTGTTGATTTTCAGCGTTTTCCAGGGTCATGTCTCGGCTCTTTGACAAAGAAAGAACAAAATGGCTGCTTAAAAATGGCCTAAACAGCCTTAAAATATATTTTGAAAAAAAAAAACATGTTTTTTTATCATGAACCTGTATAAATTTATTATCAGCATCAAAAATAATGTCCATTCTATTAAATACAACCTGCATAAAAGCTAACGCATAGCTACTTTTCGAGGAGTATTTGAAAATATAAGGACCATTTATTCTCAGCTCTTTGACAAAGAAAGAACAAATCGGCGTGAAAAATAAATCCGATAAAATCATGAAATATGCGTCATTACGAGCAATTTAACTAAAAATTAATTGAAATGACACTAACCTTTCATAAAATTAACAATGAACCATCTAATTTGTTAAAATTAATAATGATGCGAGCATATTTTGCATGTTGATATCTCCGGTAAAAAAACAAAATGGCGGATGCGGGAGGCACTCATAATCCATAAATTCAGGTGTGACCAATCCCGTTGATTCTACGTTCCTGATACAATCGAGTTTAATTCCATCACTTAATTAAGATCAATAGCTTTACCTTTTGTTTTCCTTTATGTCCCTGTGCATATAAGCAATTAACGGGACAATTGCAAAATGCATAGTTCTTGAGGCAACTTTTTCCTTCAAAATATGAAAAATCCAATTAATACTATAGGATGAATAAACGTAAGTAAGTCTATTGGATATAGATCTCCATGAGAAATAGAACTAAGACTTAAATATATGAAAACCGTGCACATGTTTTCACGTACAAGACCACCGAACTAAAAGTAGTATTTTATTATCGTGCTATTGGCAGTTATTGAAGATCTGTATGGCAAAGATACCATGAAACTGAAAAACAACCATTTAACCTCTAGTTTATTTTTGTTTTCATTTCAAATGCATAGACAAGTGCACGAGCAGCGAGTGATTGCGATTAGCTTTAAAGTTCTAATCCAGTCTTCTGAGAGAATTACTTTTACATTTACAAATACGTAACGTGTATCCATCGAAATCATAGCATATTTATGAGTAAAGAGACAGCAGCATGTATGTAAACAACAAAAAAGCAGATATATCACACACCAACAACCTTTTGTTTGTTTGTCTTATAGTGAAATTTTGATCGGAAGACTTTAGACTTCGTTTTATTGAAAGTGACAACATAAATATATAAATAAATATAATATATAATTGAATCCACCATGTTCATCAGTTGTGGATAAGGAAATCCAACCGAGGGTTGAGATACTTCTCAAAAACGAGGCTCTGTCGAGTTTTTTGGACGTATCTCAACCCGAGTGTGGGATTTTCTTATCCACAACTCAATGGACATGGAAGATTTATTTTCTCGCCGTTTTAATCGCATTTTCACATAAATAAGAAGAAATAAGTGTAAATACAGGATGGAGATGAAAAAATGATAATCAACTTTTCTCGAATTTTACTTTAAAACTGCTATAGATTGATAGGAAATGATCTAACTGAGAGATTGAATAACCACAGGGCTATGTTTATTTCAAAAATAAAAATTTTACAGTCATTTTTCGATATTTATGTGATGTGCTACTTTTATTAAAACCCGATATGCACCTTGCCCATAATACTCATAATAGGCGTGAGGCAGTATCACAAGATAGATATTAGATATCTTGTATTCGTTTATTGATAAAATCCCTATTCCCTTTTAAAAACCATTTCCATAGATTTATGAGTTCATTTTAATTGTCACAAAATCCTTTCAATATATTAAATAACTTTTGCAGGCCAACTACT
This sequence comes from Saxidomus purpurata, assembly GCA_022818135.1. Lineage (NCBI taxonomy): Eukaryota > Metazoa > Mollusca > Bivalvia > Venerida > Veneridae > Saxidomus > Saxidomus purpurata. Next base: position 21,676,594 of record JAFMSR010000007.1, read on the forward strand.
TGTTAAGTTAAGATCATGGACGATGAGAATCAAAAGCGATTCCGTTATATCAGGGAAGGTTGTATCTCCTAATGCCACACGCCTCAATTATTTTTGTCATTTCTTCATCAACAAAAACTCGCTTTACTTGACAGACTGGACTGTTTTAGTAAGGTTAGTAAAAATATTTTGGAAGATTTTCAAGGAAAAGCTAACAGGGGATACTACGTATCACAGCGGGCCAACAAACAAAACTGACTTGTAAATATTTTGGAAACTGGTGATGGTTGATGTTGAGGCATGGCCGCAAAGAAATTCATTCAAACTCGCGTTGTTTGACTAATGCGTTCGTTTTATCGCCGCATTGAACTAACAAGTTATGATTATCTTTAATAAATTGTTATTACAGATTACCGAAATCACACTGTATTAAGATATTTGCCGCCACACCTTTTCTCGGTTTTTTAGTTGTAGTTTTAGTAATCCAGGGCTGGAACAACATTCCACAGGCCGATATCAACACACTTGTCGGTTCTATGCGCCAATGATGTCAGGCAGTACTCAATGCTCAAGGTAGACATACCCGATATTAATGTGCGATTTTGGTCTACGAACCCTATCACATTTAACCAACCATTTCATCAGTTTTCCGTGAACGTAGAGCGATAAAATTTTACACACAAATTCACATTGAAATACTCTTGGAATACATGTAAAAATAAATTAACCCTTCTTTTCATATTTACGGACATCTGCACTTAAACACAGCGGAAGTTACTTTTTTTGTTCAGTATATATATTTTAGAGAGAAATGCAATTATAATTTTCAGAGGAGTAAATATTTCCAACAAAAGTAATACATTTTGTAAATCGATACCACTGAAAATAAATGTTTAGGAATAATATTATCTTCTCTCGCACTAAATCACATTGAAGCGTCATTACAACTTTCAAAATCTCCTCATTAGTTATTTTTTTGAATTGAAATAATTGTCAAAGAACATCTGGAACAAAAGATTCGAATGGCTCGGTATCATCGTTTATGTTAATATCAAACCGATTTTCAAATGAACTCTTCTTTGCATTCGGTTTAGTTACATGTATTATTGTATTGAAACAAAGAAATATAACTTGTGTGCTTACAAAAGACTTTTTCTAATAATAACGAAATATATCTTTATCGTATTTATATATTGACATTAAATAAATTTTATGAACTGTTAATAAAGCAAATTTGTTTTGTATTTTCAAAACGGTATTTCCGCATCATAGTCATATTCGTGACATTAACATTAATACGAGATATACATTTTCTCTTGGCGTAATGCATTGAGAACATATCTCACACACTGACTAAAATATTTATGTACTGTAGAAAGTTAATATAGTTCTAAAGTAAGGCAACTTTTGAATAACACTGACAATGTCTTTTAAGTGGGATGTTAACGTTCAGTGACCTCAGTTTGTTTACATTATACATAAAAATGTATAACGATAAACTCTACATATACTTACATTTGAGACGGACAACAATTTTATCTTGTCATCTCCTTCACAGGTAATTATTTTTATGACTACACGAACATCTAGACCTGGCACTTTGTCTTTTGCTGAATAACACAAAATTATTTCAAACAATAGACATGGTAATTTTGTGAAAACCAGACTTGTCTTCAAAATCATGTCACAAAACTAAAGCACCATACTCCAATGAGAAGAATTTCTCAATGTGGTGGAGTAAAACTGATAAAAAGAACGTCACAAGGAGCAAATTGTAAAAGCAGCTGATAACAACAAACACTCTTACGTTAAACAATGATCATAATTTATTCGTTAAAGAAATTGTTGTCGGGCAGAAACAGTTAGCCTATCTTGGCAAACAAAATTTGATGTAAAAAGACATAAAAGCTATCATTTTATAAGTGCTTCTCATTTGGACCTCTATACATCTATATTTCATTGAGTAAGAGTATTTCATTTGTTCACACCTGTCAATTTTTTCCATACAAGTTGAAGTGATTCTTTCTCAAAAGTAATTGCTTGGTTTTATTGAAATCCTGGCTGTTTCTTACTTGACCACACATTAAGAAATTACAATCAAATTGATTTATTTCCTCAATTAAGTAGTGAAATAATTTGTTTATATGTGTGCTTGTTTATAGCTTTTTTATAGTAACAAAGAAGGGATATAGAAGATAATATTTGGTTTCGTTGTAAATCACATTTTAATTTCACCGAGTCGGAACCAAAAGTTATATCTTCACGAGTGGCGCAGCCAAGACTTAAATTATAATTAATTTTGATGTCCACAAGTGAAATTATCGTAATATTACACTAATACGAGCAAATGGTCTGTTTATTTTATGATTGAACACTTCTGTTGTTGAGTTTGTTTCAATAGAATGTCGAAAATTGCGGAAACCGTCATCAGAAAGCACAGCACAAATTACGTCATTTTAACGACGTCTTCGTCGTATTGTTTCCACGTTCATTACGCTCATGGTGTTATTCCGAGTTAAAGATTTTGATAAATTTCACTGAGTGAACAGTGATTTTATCCATATATATAATCCACAGTTGTATTTCAATAAACCACGAAAATCATAAAGTAATAGTGAAAAACCGATTTATTCGCAATAAAAAGTGGGTCATTTAAATCTAGTTGGCAAAATATTTATAGTGACTGACTATTGTGTCTGCAGTACCAATCAATACATAAGGCAAGAACCACAGTTTGAATGCATACATTCATTTAAAGACTTATGGTATATACAAATGCTTTAACTGTTTACAGTCAGGATTTTGATGTATTTTTCAATTACAGTGTTAGATTGAATTGTATGACCGGTTCAGCTCTGTGACTGTAATTACTTCTAGCAAACATAAACACATGGAGTAAATAGTTGACAATTATAACAAAATGGAAAGTGTTATACATGTACATGGGCACTGTAGAGCTTCGTATACTTCCCCTTAATGCCTGTCCATTTATAGAAGTAACATTCAAGTCAAGTTTTATCTATATAGAGCAACCATACCTACAAATGCAAAATAGAAACTGTATCTCTACTTTAATGACATTGGCCCTGGTTACAAATGTTACTCAATGTAGGTGCATGTATCCATGCCAACAACCTAGATGACAAGTTTCACAACCACAGAACTTTTTAAGTAAAGAAATTTATTTGAATTCAGTTTTCTATTTTTATCCACAGGGACCTTGCCTTTGACGCAATAAACCCCCAAATGCAAACCCATGATAGATCTTTATAAAAGCAACTTACTTTAGCAAGTTTACATTAGCATAGCACTATCCAAACTGAAGTCAATGGCCGGAAACAGTTTTTCTTTTTTAGACTCATTAACCTTAACACCATGGGCCCTAAATGCACCCCAAATGTAGGTATCCCTGAGAGCAGCCTACATACCAATTCGTATAGCCATAACACTAACCAAACTGAAGTTATTGACCGGAAACCGTTGTTTCTTTTTTTTATCCACAGTGAACCTGACCTTAACGCCAGGGGCAAAAAAAATAAATTCCAAAGCAGGATTTAATGCAAGTAATTTGTATACCAAGTTGCAGTCACTAGGTCAATCGAATCATAAGTTATCAATAACAAACAGTTGGCCGATAACTCAGTTTGATGAGTGTATCGAAAAGGTTCATAACAAGACCCTTTTACTTACTTATCTTAACAACACCAAATCCACCTTCCATAACTTTATTTCCACAATTGTTCAGTAATCCATTGACTTGCTCGTGTTTTAAAGCAATAAGCCTTCCGTCATGTGGGCGACTGAACGTAGGCATTTCGTAGGGTATTTGTTCACGGACATTTACACCGTCTAATGGGTCTGGTATGGTGGAAGATTCCTCTACTGAAAAAAAGTTTGCATGTATATTAAAACCTTTTAGGTAAAACTGAATATAAAATTTGAATTATTAATTATTCCTTCAAAAGGAAACTTGTATACATGTATTTCAAGCAAAACAATGACATGTGGATATGCCATGATGCCCATGAACAGACCCACAGCTATTCGGACCCCTATTACATGTAAGTTCCCTGGTGTGTTTCCAGGACATGTGTTTATACCTGAAACCAATGATTGGGCAAATCTGACCAAAAACTGAAGAGCTGAAATAGGATGTACAAAGTAAGTTATGCGCTCTCGAACAAAGCATGGTATAATGAATTCCACTAATGTGTTTATAATCATTTAGATAACAATGGGATGGCGCTGGAACTTCGAGGTGCATCCAGGGAGAAATAGCTCAAACTCTGAGCCTCGACAGAGTCCAAAGCAAACTAATGGAGGTCACTGTCCTCGACTTAGAGCCAGAATGCGATTGAGGATTATACAATGACACGAAAAAAGTCAAAGCATTGGACTAACAAGGAATCTTCAACAAGAAAAACAGAATTAATAATATTGTGTTTTAGAAGGACAACGATATCTGCTGCAACTTAGATAATCACATTAAGAAGGCAAAGTCATTCAGGGTTATATGATATCTGTGTTTCCCTTGCGATCTGTTAAAAAGTATTAACTGTCAATCATCAACATCTTCACTACAGTATCTGGCTTTTAACCAGATGTAAAAGATGATTATATAAAAAGAATCCATGACATAAAACATGATCTAGGAAGACTATCCATCGGAAACATGGACGCATGCGTATATAGACGGCTTTGCTATTGCTGTTATACACAATGGTCTTGCTGGTATTTTAATCAAGCACACAGGCAGTAAATAACAGTAATTCACTGTTCAAACTACAGGACAGAAATAGAATCCGACATACAAACATCAAAAACTATTGGCGAGTCTGAATATGACTGACACCATTCAGTTATATCAGTAATAAAAGCCTTGTCTAATGCAATATTACCATCCGATGTCAAATACCGTTATAGGCTCAGTGAGATACCGAGATTGCCCCAATTGGATACCCGCTCATTGTGGTGTTCACGGCAATGCGAAGGCGGAACAATCGGCGAAACAAGGAGCTAGAGGCGACCAGCCGCAATACAAATGTCATATACACTGTCTAATTCGAACCTGTTCGGACCAGAGGAAATGTTCGGATTACAAAGGTGTTCAGATTAGAAAGGTAAGGTTTACTACCATGGCGATCTAGTACCGTACTTATACATGTATGTCTGAGGCCAAAGTTAGTACGACATTTAGAAGGTGGCTGATTCATGATTTTGTTTATGATTTAAAGAAACAGATATCAACATTTTATACAGTTTGAAAAATAACTCAATAACTTTTTTTATCAAATAAAAACCCGAAACAAATGCAACAAACATTTATTGGTCTGTTTAATCATGTTCTTTGATATCAAGATTCGTAATGGGCGCTTCAATTTTCGGCAATTAATTAAAGAACGAACACTAACAATGTGATACAAATTACTTTTAAAAACATGTAATGAGCTCTTTAATGTACAATTACGATTTGATGAGCAATCAAGGATGATTTCTCAATTATCAGATAATAAGTCGGCAATACCTCTCCATAATCGTATTCTTCACACTTGTTTCAATCACACGCGTTCACCGGCTCGCACATTGTTAACAACAGAGATATTGGAACAAGTCATTTTATTTAGGGTTTGCATCAATGCTCATATGTTTCAATGGAACAATAAAGCATTCATTTAAGTTAAGTATGCTGAATGGACACTCAAGAAAAGTTGTGTGGCTAGACTGTACCACCCTGAGAGAGAAGCTGTATTGCATGAAGGATTAGCTCAAAAAGACAATTTCCATCATTATTTTGGCCGGGATAAAGGTGTAGACCGTGGATTCGGAGTGACACGTTTACCTAGTGAAGTTCGGAGGAAATTTTCTCAACAGTTTATGGGAATATGTACGGGCTATGGAAACTATACAGACACTACTTAATAAGTACATACATTGTATGTACACAGAAAACAGCTGTACATTCCGCCAACTTGTTAGAAGTACTCCAAATTGTAATGGCGTTGACCTAAAGGTGTGAAAATCAGTCCATGCGTTTTACTTCCCATATGTGTTGCATGATAACGTGTTAATTCTTCAGACGGCACATGACGTAATTGAGCAACGCCCTCTAGTGACAGCATGAAGTTATTTTTATAAAATTGTATTGGTACTTAACTGACTTACTTTCTATCAACGTCATTCAAGAAAGTGTACTGGGTCATTTTCCCTCTAGCACAAAGCATGTCATGATTCCTCTTAGAACAATAGAAATAATGCTTCAGACGTTCTAGATTTTCACGAATAACGCCTGAATGTAAAAAGTACGACATTTTTCTTTGAAACATGACGTTCGATTCAAGATAATATGTCACAAATTGTTCCTAATTCTATAAGTTTTAATTTGACCAAATAATTGATTTACAATCAATGATCAGTCTGTTCTTGACCAAGACATTTAGTATGTATAATCCCGAAAAGTCAATAGGTAAAGTATATGAAAAACTTTTCAGATGTTGTCACATAATAAATAATTTCCTTAAAACTGGTCCCATTTCGAGTGTATTAACTAATCCGTTCAAGCCTACGCAACCAAGACAAATTACTGTTATGTTTTGGTCGGCATTTATGTAGCGTAACAATTGGATTGAAAAACATAGATATTTGTTTTTCAATGTGCGAATTCAGCTGATTGATGTGACACAAAATAAGTATAAACAGCATTTAATTGGTGCAGAACATTTGTTTTATTCTAGTTAATATAATTAAATCAAACTTTAACAGGACTGAACAGGGGCATTTGTTTTCAGATTTACCTCTGACATGGTGGTATTATATTTCGTCATTCCAGAGGATGACGGTGTTAATGAATGTCCTGTTAGCAGCCTTTGGTGCTTTAAGATAAGCGTATTAATTTGAACAGTTCTAATTAGTGTCAGTGTCATTGCTTTTATATTAATTAAACGACATGCGTGTTTTTCTATCTGGTTATCGTAATTTTACAGATAAATCCTCTGTTTGAAGCGATTGTTAACAGCGGAATGCATATACACAGCCAGGCTCCATACGAGGTACAATCACATTAAAAAGAAATTATACTAGATTCTTTCTGACCAGTACTCGGACACCTAATTAATTTGAAGGAAGCAATAGAGCAATGAAACCGTATATCGACATACTCCTGCAATTTTTCATATGTAACAAAGTCGGTGTGATGAATCATGTATGCTACTTTCTCTTTGAATCAACTATATTCAAAATTAAACCGCGCATGCGTGAGATGAATTGCACACTAAACATGCTAAAACTCATACATATAAAATACCGGTATATACATAAGAGGCATTTCTGTAACGTTGAAAGGTTTCTTTCAGCAAGAGAGACAAAATGGTCCTGCATTGGTAACCTGAGAACGACTGCAACTATACGAACATGATTAACACAGAAAGTTAAGATCAATATAGAGTTTATTAAGACAAACACTCCAATTTCCATGCTGTTTAGTGACGCCTGTACCGTGTCGACGTGTTTTTTTATATATTTGACATGCATACCTTGTTTTTATCCCATGTGACCCAGTTTAAAATTTGATCTAAAAGCCATAACACCTGTCTAAACAAGGCATATGCTGATTGGGAACAGAGCAAATTGTAGTCTGTTTTGTGTCAAATAATCTTTTTCGTGATTCGTAATGACCTAGGTTTTGTCCACGCATGACCTAGTTTCTCACTCGACCTAAAATTTATCAAAACAAATTTTGACAAATTTTCACTTTCAAAATGTACATCGTGTGTTAATATTGTTTCTTTATGATTTGAAGAGAATATTAAGTTTTTGATCCCTCGCAACGGCCTGTTTCGAACTTAACGTGTAGTTTATGAAGACAAACATTCCGATCAAGGTTTTTGTCTAAGAAATAACCCGGTGACCTATATTTTGACTCCATGTTACCTTGTTATCCTAATTTTTACAAGGACTAACATTTTATACAGATCACCATGATAACGTGATACATACATAAAATGACCTATAAAGTGTCCACAATGTTTCTCGTCAGATTTTGGCGTCGTTTGATCATTTCTCTTTTTATGATATTTAAATACAAAATGTGATTCTTGTGTGCGCACAAGGTTTTTCGATGACTTTAATTGATTTTACCAGATGGCCTAGTTTAAAAAAAAACCCTTGTCAATAGCTGTTGGACTGATCTCGTTTTACGTAACCCTTAAAAGTTTATAAGATATCAGGTATCTCACCGTGCGACAAAAATGTATCTTAAAACGAAGGATATAGCGTTAAATGATTTTCTCTAAAATGGCTTGCCAGAGAAATCAATCACGCTTTATAGGACATCTATAGGTTTTTTAAACTTATTTCTTGTCAACATGCATATCCATACTACACATGTTGATTTCATTAAAGTATCATATTCTGTACGTATTACTTGTAATATTTCATTGTGAACGACACAAAAACTGTTATTACTAAAGCATCGTGATGTATAATTGTTGTGAAATGTCTTACTATTTTGAAAATGTATAAACAATGAGCATTTCGGTACATAGGTTCCTTAAAGCAGTAAAAGGAAATATATGGTGAACATTATAAGAAATAAGCTGACATAAGGTGTTGTGGAGACCTTTCACCCTTTGGTCAGACGGGGACCTTGACTCATTTGAAATATTTATACAAGTGTAAATAAAAGAGAGACTAAATATATATGTTATAGATATGTAAGTCGGTGATGTTTATAGTGATTAAAACTTGTTTTGTTTACATTAAACTAATTTGACGCCCTTGTTTTCAAGTACAACAGTTATATTTTTTCAAATTTATTTTAAAACTATTTTGGTCAGACAATAACCTTCAGAATCACAATAATTTTCTTACCGTCTTGTCCACGGTCTGTTAATTGGTTGTTCATCAGTGTGTCCTGAAAAACGACGATATAACTCAGCAAGACAAATAGTTTGTATAACTTGACGAAATTTGAAATATGTGTATGTCCATAAGAAGCAAACGATGCTGTATGCAACAGGGCTAATAATCAATGCACTCTCCCTTGCTGAACTGTCATTTATGTAAGTGAACGTGTTACCATTTCTTTTATGCACAACAACAAATGCATAACAGGAACCTATAAATTCAAATTTCTTTTTTGACTAAAGCATTATTTTCTTCATGCACTTTGCTACATCTACATAGATATTGTTATCAGCTAAGGTAATGTGGAAGGATACTACTTTTAATACTTTACTTCAGATGATATCGCATGACTAAAATTTCTGATCTAGTTTTGACAAGCAATATCTTCAAATCATAAAAAAGTTGCCACGATATCTAGTTTTAACTTGGTTATCAAACTCCAGGCTAATGAAACTAGACCTGTCTGACGAAACAATTTTTAACAATGATCCACTTATTACTTATTTCACAAAATAATTAAGTCGCACAGAGGTTATAATTGTATTAAAAGTTCAGATAAATGTTGTCTACTTGGTTGTCTGATACCGACGAAGGTAATTTATGTTCAAAATTAGTCTTAGCTAATAGAATATATGCATGATAGAAGCTTGCATGCTACATTTTAACCAAAATATAGGCGATGTAGAAAATTAAAACAAAATTTAAACAACATGTTTTTGTCCAAAAAGTTCCACAACCTGAAAAACATAAGTCAAAGTAATTGTAACTACATTGTATGATATCCTTGAAAATCATACTCATTAAAATGGAAAATATTTGATGTAAATATCTAAAATTGTATATAAATATAGTACACCCACAAACGGGTGTTTGGATTAGAATGATGTAAAATGTGTTGATGCATTTCGTTTACAATCTTTTAGATGAACAAGAACTATGTGTTAAACCGTTTGGAATATAAAGGCATATTTTTATTTTTAACAGCAAAACACTGAACAAGAAATTGGTCAGCCTTTTGCTTGTAGCAACTAACACAAAAGTTCGAATGATACATGAACAATAGTTATCTAGTTTGGATCCGAAAACCATAACAGTTATGAATACCACTGTATCCTTTACTTTTCATAGACTAACTTTCACAAGAAGTCGCTGACTTGCATTGTTTTAGAACGATCCCCTGATATTAATAGGGTATGAAAACTGTTTCTAAAGACAACGCTCCAAATCCGTTTTCATCGAAAGGAGGCATCACATTAAATTTAAAGTTACTGTGATCAGTTGCCCTGCCAATCTTGTATTCAAATATATCCCTCGCTAATAGTTTTGGATGTTCCGACACATAGTTGATAGAATCGTTATCTGTAGAAGTGTCATTTTCAATTCAGTGACAGGCTTCCTGCATAACAAGTCTTTAACAAAACATAATTCGTAACTTTAGTCATTGATCAGTCAGTGAGCAGATATCTATGTTCTCGTCTTGACTTGGGTCCTAAAAGTTCCAAATGTAATCATAGGCTAGACATGATTGAACATAACAATTTTAGGGACACCGACCTTAATCTTGTTCTCGTCTATCCGAAAAAGACATAATGTTGATCTAAACTACATTTTTGACCGACAATCCATTGTTTAATGCCACCGCCTGCATGAACATCAACATACCTCAATCTGATAACCAGGCTACTTAACATAAGTTCAACAAGGTCAAAAAAGGAACGCTTTATCACAGTTTGCGTAACTAAGAATTTCAAGATCAATTATTTTAGTCTATACAATACTGACTCCACAGATTAACCTTTTTCTTATGCCATGAAACAACTGTTCACACTCACACTGAATAGACAGACACACAGATGTTTGAACAGATAGTCGGATACGTAGAAATATGCTTTCAGCTAAAATTCACTTATAATAAAAATCTGAATGTGAAGAATGTTTAAATTCATTTTCCTAAGTAACTTTCCTATGTTACGATACATACCTTGACATATTGCTGAAATCTAGTTTCTATACGACGCACTACTTCAGATATAGATGTTAGTTGCTTTTCCATATTATCTACTCTACGTTGTAATGCAGGATCTGTACTTTCACACCGTTGTCCCTCAAAAGAGACCACATTCGGCTCCACATGCACCACTTTGTATTCATCAGAAACCAATGTAACATCATTTCGAGTTCTGAGCTAAAATAAGGTAAAGCTGCAACATTTCAAATGTCCATTAAATGATTATTTCTATATAACTAAGAACTAAAAATGAAGATTTATAAAATGAAATCTAAACTGATAATTTATTATGTTGCTAGGTGAGTAGGCGATGTGCCCTCAATGCTCATCAGATTAAGGGAAAAAGGGAAAATATTACTTTCCCAATTATTCAAAGCTTTCTGCCTATCAACCAAGATAATTCACTTACTAGTACATGAGTGAAACAGTATGCTAGCTTCAGTCAAAATGCGTAATATTTTTATACGTGTTTAACGCCTGTTCAAAACTATTTCAGATTAGGAGAGTTATGATACCCATCGATCATACGGCAAACTGTACTATCAACGGCTTCTACATGCCTAAGGTTGTTATGGACACGATGGGTCTGTATTAGCAGTAGGGTTTTAGTCCGAGTGCTATAGCAGATAAGAATGCCAATAACCACTGAAAACACGTCATTGTCGTTCAATGAGTTTTTTCTGATAAACTCTTCTTTTTGAGGGGAATTTTACGTTAAAATGGCGGAAAATATGTATTATTTTAGGAGGGGAATTATGCCCAATTTCGGCCCCAAAGCGGCTTGAACAACATCACTGTTACACCTATCCTTTGCCCTACTGTTATATCTACGTATCATTCGAAATGCTGACATCAAATAGCGATTTTATTCGAAATGTTTCATATGTGTTATGGTTTACATCTTGTGATCCTATGTATCGTCCTTTAAATTTGGCTGTGGTCACAAATTGTAGGTACTACAGTTATCTACGCGTACATGTGTATCAATGATACTGATAAAGTTCTCATACATCCATTCTTAAAGGAGAAATGGCCCAGACGTCAAATAAGGGCACTAACTCTGTTAAAAGCCATATAATCGAACATGCTGATGACATGTAAATGTATCCATTGTACTGATAACTCTTTATAACAAAGACATCGTAAACTTAGAAAAATTAAGGGCACTAACTTACTCCGCCAAAACTAATAGAATTGGAAAATGTCGACAGTACGCCTATGTGAAATTTGGTTTAAATCCGTCAAGCGGTGTAGTTAGAGTCGCGCAGACAAACTTTATATAATCCAATCATCTAGACAGAAAGACATCCTGTACAACACCAAACTGTCCCCTATCCCCACTAAGTGCTTAAGTTTCATATATTGACAATATAATATTTTCATATAATTCAAAATGATTTTAATTAATCTGACTATGGCCAATGTATGAACTAAACTGAATCTTGATTCTTTGTTATGCAAAAAGTCCAAAATAACATAATCATTATGAAACTATAATACACTACTGAAGTCACTGACTTAAATAACATAGTGCCAAAATCATATCATTCCAAACTGTTGGCCCGGTTCGTAATTAGGAGATCGGCCGAAACCGGGGACAGGAGACCGGCTTTGAGTATTTCCTGTTAACCTCGGGGATCGATTCTTTAAATTTTGCGCCTCGTGGCGCCCTCTGTTGTCAATATGTAGAACTGTCAAATTGGTTACCGGCTTGTAGAACAGTAGAAACTCTCTAAACCGGACAAGGTCCGGACTTGGCAAAATTTCCGGTTTAGTGAGGATTCCGGTTTAGTGAGGATTTGATGTACGGAGTAAGTTTACTCAAATATTAACTGAGTTAACCTTTAAAGGAAAGTTGAAAACTGGAATAAAATGAAAACACATAAAGATAACATTTATTTTACTTTGTCCTCCAGGGACAGTTCAATTCTTCGACGTTTAGACAGAGGTTGAGACATGATTGAAGCATATGTAAAAGTGATAAACATAATTAAACATTTCTGCGTTTTAATAATCATCTTTTTTTCAAGTCTTAAAGTAAAACAACTCGCGAAAATGGCCACTTCATCACCAATCAAAGTTCTTGATTTAAGTAACAAACAAACAAATTATCCGATTATCTGTGATTAAATGCTTGTTAAGTATGTTTGATAGTTTAATTAACGCACCGCTCTAATTTGATTCAATCATAGAAATCTTTAGATAAAACAACCCTCCAAAATGATCACTTAATAACCATTTCTAGTTCTTTATTTTCTGCAACAAACAAATTAATGTTTCAATCAATTTTCTTTTCACAAGTTTGATTATCGTGCGGCAGTCAATCCACAGCGCAATCATCATTATCGATTAGCGAGTTATCTCCCCGACATCAAACACAACATCACAGGTGCAATATTTAACGACGCACCGGCTGTCAAAACAAAGTGACACGCGATTCGCGAATTCCTAATACACAAAATCATTTTGACATGTTGGAACAAATATATGTCCCGTTTTGTGAGGTAAAATTACGTTGACAAGTAACAAATTTTCTTGATTTTTTGTCCGGTATCCCGAATTCCGGGGTTCCGGTTTTGTAGGGATTTTTTTTACATTGAAAATAGAAGGGGAAAAAACGGGACTCTAAAAAAAGACCGGTATCCCGAGGATTCCGGTTTAGTGGAGTTCCGGTTTAGTGCGTTTCTACTGTATTGACATATGTTCTTAGTGCTCTGCTAACAGCTTAGTGGCAAGTGCCTTATTACAATGTACATGTACTTATTTGAAATGTGCCTTGCATGCTCGTTGGTTACTGAGTCTCAATAAAGATCTAGCACAGTGGTACTTGCAGATAAATTTAGGATTTAAGATTATTGATATTACACTTATCTGCAGTGCACGAACACATTACAACATACGCTTTTCATCACAATACATTTCACGTAGAAACATGTAATTTACAAAAAATGCATGCATAACTCATTTACAGAATTGCGTTTGTAAGGTTAACGAATTAACCATTTAGAACAGTAAGCATTTGTAATTAACATTCATGCAAATTTTACATGAATGCTCTTCCATACAAGCGGCTGAAAAAACAGCTACATACTAGTTATATAATTTTATAAGCTTGTTATACATAAAGTTTCGTCAGAATAGGTAATTTAAGATCTTAACCCTTGGTTAGAGACTGTTAGACTGACACATCTTAATTCAAATAAGTGGCAGACTAACTTGATCAGTCAGTGAGCAGATATCTATATTATTATTTAATTGAACTCCTAAAAGTTCTAAATACAATAACAGGCTAGAAATGAATGAAAATTACTGTTTTAGGAACACCGACCTAAATTTGCTATTACATGTATCTACCAAAAATGCAGTTATATGCTAGGTATCCGTATGAACGCCTTTCCACAAAGTTCTGAGACATAATGCTGTTCTGTACTTCATTTTTTGGCCGATAACCCATTGGTCAATGCCAACCCCTGAATATAAATCAACATTACTCAATCTGATAACCAGGCTGGTTTACATAAGTTCAAAAAGGTCATAAATTACTTCATCACAGTCTTCAGAAACATATGGTGTCTGATTTCTGTCATTTCGTTCTGGCATTTTGGCGCGTCTACAACAAATGACTAATTTGTCGTTTTGGCGGTCCGCCGACACGTCAACACGCTAAATTCACACTTGTCGTTTAGGTTTCCCCGCCAGAACGATAACTGCCTGATTTGTCGTATCGGCGCGCTTATTTGGCGTTCTAGCGCCCCCGCCAAGACGACAAATTTGAAAATATCTTATTTGTCGGATAAGCACGCTTATTTGTCGTTCTGGCGTGTCGGCGCATCTAAAGGGAACCTGGACGCCAGAACGACAAACTGTAGTGTCGTGATGTCATCCTTGCGCGTATGAAAATGTCCTATTGGCGCTCTTATTTTGTCGTTGGCGTGAATTTGAATTTGGCGTTTGTGTGTGTGTCGGCGGGGCGTCAACACGCCAACAGCCCAGAACGACCGATTTTCGATTTGTCGTGTTTGCGCCCGCGTCAAAACGGCAAATGTCATATGGCGTGTTGGAGCCCTTCAGACGCGCAAACACGCTTATATGAAATGGTAGAGTTCAGCCACCATATAAATAAGAATGTCCAGATCAATTATTGACGTTTAGACAATACTGACTCAACAGTATAACCTTTTTTTCACGCAAAGAAACAACTGTTCAGAATGAACAGTAAACATTGAAGTTTGGACAAAAAGTCGGATACGTTAATGTATGCTTTCAGGTTCTATTCATTTATAATACAAATGAAATGTAGTTTTATTCATTTTCCTCAGTAACTTTCATATGGTACCATACATACCTTTTCAAACTCTGTTTCTATTTCCCGCACTATTTTTAATAGAGATGTATGTTGCTTTTCCATGTCATCTAATCTAGATGATAATGAAGAATCTGTACTTTCACGTTTTTCTTCTGTGACCTCATACTTTATACAATTTATCGCCAGATTCACCGCTTTACACTCGTCACGAATTGTAATAGCAACATCTCTAGTTCTGAGCTAAAATACGGTAAAACTGCAACATATCAAATGTCCATTAAATGATCATTTCTATATAACTAAATACTAAAAATGAATATTTATAAAATGAAATCTATGCAAGTTATTATGCTGCAAGGTGAGTAGACTGCCTATCATGATTACGAAAGGGTAAATTAACCCTTCTCAATTGTTCAAAAACTTATTCAACCTACACAGTTAACTTACTAGTACATAAATGAAACAGTATGCTAGCTTCAGTAAATATTCGCAATATTTTTAAAAGTCGTAAACGCGTGTTCAAAACTTGTTCATGTATTCTTTTGCAGATGTGACAGTTAAGCGAACCTATTGGCCAAACTGTACTATCACAGGAACTTAATAAACGGTTATGGCATACAGTAAGGTTGTTATTGACACGGTGAGCCGCAGGTTTTGAATGCCAATAATTACTGCAGACACGTCATTGTCGTTTGATTTGATGAGAATTTTATCAAGGTCCGTCCAAAAGAGCACTTATGTTAGCTTAATATCTGGATGAGACCCCGGCATGTCTCCCGTCATGCCTACGTCATTGTCGTTTAATGAGTTTTCTCTTTTATACCTTTTATCTGGCATATTTATTCATTAGATAATTTAACCCGAACTTTGTTAATTGAATATATTTTATATTGCTTTAAATTCGCCAAACTTTATCTTTCGCTTATATTCGCAAAGCCTTAGGACGTGAATTTAAATCCACGCGAAAAATTTGCTCACCGCTTGTTAGAATTCAAATCATATCCGAAATTTTTTTGTCAATATCCGTGAATTGGCATTTCTCGAATATGACATTTTAAATAATTTAGAAATGAATAATATGAAATATGTTTTAATCATTCATTATTTCATAAATCAAGTTCTCTAAATATTATTACTAGTAATAATAACCTTTATCTAGAATTATACTATTATATTTATACTTATACTTATATATATATCTATACTTATACGAATAATTAAGTATACGTTCAGTATGTTTACAACTTCGCTTTATGTTCTGTTCATTTCTCTCAATTTTTGACCCACCTTCAAAGTTATTGGTCTTTGAAAATATCAGGGGAAGGTGAAAGTTGTCTTTTAATATTTTTAAGTATG
Organism: Saxidomus purpurata; assembly: GCA_022818135.1. Classification (NCBI taxonomy): domain Eukaryota; kingdom Metazoa; phylum Mollusca; class Bivalvia; order Venerida; family Veneridae; genus Saxidomus; species Saxidomus purpurata. The sequence continues at coordinate 21,693,144 of JAFMSR010000007.1, forward strand.
GGACAATAACCCTCGCGAGAAACCTATTTTATTTGGCGAGAACAATTCAATACAATGCTTATAACAATGGCCTATAGTAATAGATATAATATTTAATCGATTACGGCGCTTTTGTAGAGGAGGACTAGACAAAAGAAGAACAGAACGAAAATTGGCAGCTAACATGAGTCTGATTGTTGACGCAATAAAAACAGGGAAGAAAAATATTTCAGTAAAGGGGTCGCGAGTTGTATTGAGCAACTCGCATGAATTTGATGATAAAGTAAATCTAACATGTTCATGAGTGGTGGATAAGGAAATCCCACCCGAGTTTTTTGCACGTATCTCAACCCGAGGGTGGGATTTCCTTATCCACAACTCAATGGGCATGGTAGATTTATTTTCTCACCGTTTAAATCGCATTTTCACACAAGTAAGAAGGAATAAGTGCAAATACAGGATGGGGATGAAAAAATAAAAATCAACTTTTTCTCGAATTTTACTTCAAAACTGCTATAGATGGATAGAAAATGATCTAACTAAGAAAATGAATACCAACAACCCTATGTTTATTTAAAAAAAAACAATTTAACAGTCATTTTACGATAGACCGGCAGCGATGTAAGATAAATTTATATAAGATACATATTTCCGTGCATTTACCCATGTAAAGTGATAAGTTTATCTCACATGGGTAAATGCACGGAAATATGTATATCATAGGTGAAGAAACAGGGGTAATAATAGCGGTCGTAGTAGTGGTCGTGGTAATGATACAGATGTAATGTACCGGATTCAGTGAATATAGATAGAAACAATGACCTCAATTATTTTCAGGGTAACGGAAATGGACAAGGGAGATGCCCTAGAAGATATTACAGGAACAGTGACAGAAAAAGTACGAACATACAATTTTAGATTAGAACGGCATTTTTGAAGGTTTATGGGTGGAGTGTAAATAATGACAGCGAACATTTTCAGCTTAGAGAAAAAATGTGTACACTTCTTACAGTTAGATGTTATAAGAATTGCTGAATCTCATTTGATGCATGATGAATCTTTTGAAATTAATAATTGTACTTGGTATGGTCATAACAGAGAAGATATACATGTAAATACTTGGTTCGGATCAGGGGGTGTTGGCTCTTTGATAAAGATAGTATTAAATTTGATGTTAGAAATCTACCATATAACTTTATGTCTGGTGAAAATGTTAAAATGGCATTGTTTAATACTGTTTAGAATAACTCTTTAGAACAAGGGTATCGTACACAAGAATGTAATTCAACATATCAGACAGAGATGGAGAATACAATACCTCATAAAAGGATTACTCAAACCAGCGTTCAATTAAATGAATTAAGAGAGAAGAGAGAAGAAATCTTGGTGGAATGATACATTGTCAGAATTGTGGAATAAAGTCTGCACTGCAGAGAAAATTGGTATAATTGTTGTAACCAGTCACAAAAGAAGTATTTAAAACCTGTATTTGTTTTTTTATCGTGAACATTTTGACAGAGAGGTTTAAAAAGTGAAACGTCGATATTGGTTTATGTTACAGTCAGATAATTAATATATGCTTAATGAAGTTAAAAACGCCCAAAATAAGCTTTGGAAAACAGTTTGCAAAATTGGTATTTCAAACAACAAAAAATGCAAAATTCCGATGGAAGTAATAACAGAGGATGGTACTATTTCTTCAGATATAAGAGAAGTTTTAGATAAATTGAAGAGTACATTCAGTAAACTGTATATAAGTGGTAAATGTACTGATAATGTCAGCACTGTTAATATAGTCGGTGATCAGGATTAACACAAGATGCTAATGACAACATATCCTTTTTTGAAGTTAAAAAAGTGTTAACAATACAGGTTTATTAAAAGCTAGTGGTGTAGACAATATGCCCTAAGAGGTTTTTCGAAATGATACAGCAATTTCAATTTTACATGTGTTACATTGTATTTAATGTCTGTTTTAGTACTGGTATAATTCCAAATGATTGGGGTAAAGGCTTAATTAATCCTATCCCTAAATCTTCTACCTCAGATCTGAGAGATCCACTATGTTACAAAGGGAATAACGCTTGCCTCTACAATGTATAATGTGCAGTGTTATGTTCTTATTCAGAGACTTTCTCTATGGCTGGAACAAAACAATAAATCAGTAGACGAACAAAATGGCTTTTGACGTACAAGGGTACTATCGATCATCTGTCGTCGCTTACATATATCGTTGAAACAATCAAACAAGAACTACCTTTAAGATAGTCGGCGCAATTTATAGTATATGAAAGCGGTTGTTAGCTATATTTATAGTAAATAAATCTTATTCAGTCAGAAGGCACCAAATGTGACATGGTGAGGAAACAAATAACCTTGACCGGGATTCGAACCCATGTACCTTTCTTTGCAAAGTTGTTAAACCTAATGCTCTTCCAACTGAGCTAACGGGCCACTTGTCAAATTGAGCTGGGTACGCTTTCAGTTGATTTTGGCCCATTGATATGAATTCATTATATCGATATATGTTATAAAGTAATCATTTTCCTAAAGCATGCTGCAAGAATTAAATACGTGTCTTGAAAGACAAAAAAATATTGACATTAGAAAACGGAACATATACATAAGAAATTCGCTCTCTAATAAATAAATTTGATTGTTTAATGAAACATCACTGCTAGCCCCATTGACTAAACAAATAAAAAAGACTGCACAGAAACTTACATCGTTTCGTGTACGACCATGAGGTTGAAAAAAATGTTACTGAACAAAGCACACAACTCCGACAGTTTAAAGACGGAGACTTGGCCAACGAACAAGCATGAAAGAACACCACTTACGACTAACGCAATTCACAGTTTAATATTTATTCTATTCATCCTCTTAGAACATAAATAATGGAGACTCAAACATGTATAACTGGTACATTTATACAATGCACATGTATACAATAAAATTTAATCAAAGATGACTTATAAATGAATAAAGCGCGCGCACACATTTACACTAAAACGACAGTTTAAAGACTCATATTGCACAACATCTGTTTTTTCATAAAATGTATATAATGGAAATGAAATCTGCTAAGTATGGCAAATGTGAGGTAGATAATGTTTTATCAAGAAATCGCCACTGTTTTAGTCTTGCATTTGCTGCTTCAGAGACCAATCGTATTTTTGTGACCAAACGGATTTCATTTGCGTCTTCATCCGAATGTTGAGAGCTGCCTTTAGGAAGGAAAGACGGCATCTTCGGACAAATACCTAGGTCTGTTAGAATTTAATGGAATCCCGAAAACCACTATCAACAACAAAAACATCACATCGCCTTAACCAACTCTGCATTTCTTCAATGTTGTTTGAATTATTAATCAGATACTAAACTGACACGAAAATGAAACGCTACAAGTAATGTAACAGTCAATATTTATAACATATTTGATGTTTAGCCAAACAGACTTGTGTGTAAAGCAACAGTAAATAAAATTTATTAAAGAAAACAATTTCATTAAAAAAATCACATGAGATCACATTTTTACGAGTCAACGTCAGTACAGTTAATACCGCGTATGGCCACCATTGCTCTGTATCACAGCATGAACTCTACGCGCCATGGAAGTGCACAGATTTCTGTGAACACGTCTTGGAATATTGTTCCATTCCTGTTGGAGAGCCTGGGTCAACTCATTTACGTTGTTTGGAGCATGAGGACGTTGACGTAACCTTCGTCCAAGTTCGTCCCACATGTGCTCAATGGGATTACAATCTGGAGATCGCGCAGGCCATGGTAACACAGGTACATTGGTTTGCTGTAGGAACTGTCTTGTCACTATAGCGGTGTGTGGGCGTGCATTGTCGTGCATGAACGTAAGTCGCTGACGTTGACGAAACATTGGCACAACGTAAGGTCGAAGAATCTGGTCAATGTAACGTCTCGCGTTTAGATTACCATTACAAACAACAAGGGCAGACTTGAAGTTGGTATTTATAGCTGCCCATACCATGACTCCGCCACCACCGAACGGATAAACTTCACGTACGCAGTTGTGTGCGAAACGTTCGTTGCGGCGTCTGTATATTCTGACCCTCCCGTCAGCGTGATGGAGATTAAATCTCGATTCGTCGCTAAATACAACATCCCTGACATCGAGCTGGACGACGGCAATGAATCCCGCGCTCACGCAAACGATTAATCACTGTTTCACGGTGAATTGGTCGGCCATGATTTCCTATTACAGCATATGACGTGGATTGCGCCGTCACAAACCTGTCACGTAAATGACGTTGACGTATCAGATTATCTTGACGTCTGCTTGTTACAAGCGGCGCACCGGAACGTGGACGGTCATGAACTGTTCCTGTAACGTTAACACGTTGAACTAACCTCGAAATTGTTGATCTTGAAACATTGTATTGTCCAGCTACCACATTTTGTGAAATACCACCGGCCAAAAGTCCCAAAATTTGATTTCTTTCAGCCAAATTTAGCCTTGGCATATTTATTAAAAAATTTAATCCGTGTTGGGTATACTTTTTATACAGTAAATAAATGAGGCAATGTACACAGCAAGTTTTGTTTCGAATCGCCTCGTGGTAAGACAGCACGATGTGCACCGATGTGCGGATGACCGGAAGTTGTGTACTGTATGCAAAATAATTGATGGTGTGTAGAAGGTATACAGTGTAGCATACATGTATATGCATTAAGTATCGATATTTGCTCTAATATCGAAATGTTGAGGAAATATGTTTGTTGCGTTTCTTATTCGAATAACTAAACTTATTCATCTTAGATGAACACTTGGTATTTTACATTTAAACATACAGATAGTGTTTATCAGGTTGTTTCAGATGATCTGAGACAGTAAGAGTTTCAAGCATAATTGTAATGTGGCATGGTCCAGTATGGTCACTTTCATACATGAAATTTTAGATTGGTATATGTTTAACCATGTTTAAACTCAGGGTACGATTAACGATGTCTGTATGTATTTTAAGTCTGATATGTGCAGTATTGTGCATTATGTATTGTAATTGCTAGTCTCTTGAATTTCTATAAAGAACAGCCATGTACTAATTTTATATTGACGAATTTATATGTGTAAATGATAAATGTGGATGAGACGTAAATAAAATAAATAAAATCTACAAATCTATACAAATAAAACAGTCACAAAAGTGTATAATCTTTCTAACCGTACACTTATTGAAATAGAAAATGTATCTTGTTGATTGGTCTTAAATTCACTCCTTTACCAGAAAAAAAATCATAAGAACGTGATAACGATGTGAATTTTTTCGTATAATAAGATTACGCGAACACTTTGGCGGAGAGGATCAAATATAATGACATTTCCATTTTATGAATTCATAGTAATGCTGTTAGAGCTAGTCTATCTAAGGCACGCTTTTCCATTGACATTTCTAAGCCGAAATTAAACAATAATTTATGACGTCATCATTTTTGACGATGTGTACACATGCAGTGACGTTACCTAATGATTTACATTGTATGTTATAATTGTCCTAATCAAAACTCATCTATTATCTGCCGCTTACCAGTATCAGATATTCATCAGATAAACAAATTCCTCGAAAATACTTCAATACACAATTTAAATACTCAGAAGGCAGTCATGTTTCTATGACGTAATATAATTTTTGTCGAGCTATCCAATTGGCTGCTGCTTGACTGAAAGACATGGCTGCCTACTGAGCATAAATTTACATTTGAAGTATTTTCGAGGTATTTGCTTATCTGATGAATAGTTGATACTAGTAAGCGGCAGATAATAGATGAGTTTTGATAATAATTTATTTCTGTCAAGTTAGTTTTCCGCGGAAATAGTTATATACGGAGAAATAAACAAGTCAAATGTAAAATGTGGATCACCTCATCGATGTAGATATAATGAAAAGCGCTGTCGTTGACTGAAATCCGGGCCTACTGCATGCAAATCGTTCGATTAAATATCAGAAATCTTAATAAATTCGTAAGATATATTCAATATGCATGTGTAGGAGTAAAAATGTTCACCATATCTGTGTAAATAATCTTGAATTTAAACTTGGGCAATGGCTATAGTAGGAATACAGAATGAATGAGTTTGGTACCTTGTCTATATGATACATTTTTTTATTATTAAATATCATTTTTAGATATGGTGGCCTGTGGTTTCAATTGGCAATACTTAAACACATACACTAAGTCAAAGTTACATGTGTATAGTACGTTCACATTTGTGCATTAATTACATACGTCAATTACATATCCAGCAAATTGACAAGGTTGTGATTTATCGGAAACCGTGAGTAATACATGTACAGTATATGTATACAGCCCTATGCAACTGGTTTAAAGAAATCCAGAATTAAAAGTTGCGTCTGATTTGACAGCAGCACAATATTTTTTCTAAATTTAGTAGGTTTCTTAACACTGACTCATCAGAAAAAATCTGGCCAGAAAAATGGTTCGTTATATCCGGAGTTACGTTATATCCGGAGTTATGTTATATCCGGAATCGGAAAAATGCAAAGAATCTTCACTTTCTTCTGTTTTCGGGTAATCGTGTTTTTTTAAATGACTGTTTAAGAAACCTTAACGACGGTCGAATTTACCGCAACTGAATCTTGTTTTCAGGACAAATATACAAATGCATTTCAAAAGACACAAATGCTCCTGTTTTCGGGTACCCTCCTGAAGAAAATCCATCAAGTATTAGCTAAGATATTGGCAAAAACTTACTTAAAGTAGGGGGAAAATTCTCCTGTTTTCAGTGTTACGAACACATTATAAGATTCATGTACATTTATGTAGAGGTTCTTGTTCTGCTGTGAAAGAAAAACATGTCACAGGGTATTGCTCAAGGCACAGACACTTGGGTTCAGGAGAGCGATTCTGGCCCAATTGTGTCTATCTTGTATTTTTTTTTTTCATATCCACATACTATAAGAACTCAGTATACACACTGAACAGGTTTAGTCACTCAACGGAAACATTTAAAAAAAAGAATTCACTATATGTCTCTATAAACCACAAGATACCAGACTCCAATGGTGGAAAAATTACTACTTCGTTCAATTCACGATGCATTTCAAGAATCCACATTACACCTTACGAAAACTTACCGGTGCCTATCAGTAGTCTATATGTTTACCTCTTCGTACACAAAGTCGTTGGAGCTGACATTCTCATTTTCAAAAGAAAACCGACACAAATTTCAAAAACTACCTGTATTTTGGAGCTGGATACTGTTGATGTCGAATAGCTCCCGGTCGTGTATTAGCGCAGTTTTGAGCCGGACACCAAATTGCGCTTTGTTATTATCATCTCACCTGGCGCCAAATTCAACCGCTCTAGCGACGGTGTGTACTAAATGTTTTTACGAAAGTTTAGATTAAAGTGTTTTTTAAAAGTTTTAAGAAAAGATTGAGAGAGTCGAATGCTTGTTTCTTGGTACATATTGTTGACAGTATTAAATCAGACAAATGTAAAATTGAACGAAATTCATAAAGCATGCAAAAATATACAATAAAAGGACCACACTGGAAATAAGAGCTTGCTCTTTAATTATTGTGTTATCCTTGGTATTTGGTACTGAAAAATACATACATATATTCAATTTCGTGCCGTAGCGCAAAAGAGTGTCCCCTTACAAGAGTATAGATACCTATTATTATTGGTCAGCTAGCTGCAGGGAGTATCAGAAGTCAGTTAAGCAACTAACGTAGATGTGTGGAATTAACTTGTCAATAAAGCTTAACACTGCTTGGAGAAAATGTGTAGGGATAGCTCTAACAATGCACTGATTGGTCATCTAGTCGCATCGGATTTTGCAATTCATTAAACATGTAACGTGGTTGCGTGTACTTAAAAATGTCCCTCAACTTAAATCCCTTTTTACAACGAAATGTTTGATTTAGTTTTATCATAATTATTTCAGTCCATAGATACATAAATACATGTACACAAAACAGACATATGACACAACAAAACAAAAAGCAAGTGGGTAAGGGCCACAAGTTCAAGCAACATTAATGGACGGCCTTCCGTTATTCGTAGATTTTTTTGAGAAAGAGATCCGCATTAAAAATAACAATAACAGTCTCAAAAGTATTCCTACACTAACAAAAACGGTACTGACATATATGATATTTCGGATGAAGAAAAGGCTAATTGTCTAAACGAGCATTTTACTTCCATTTAAACAGTCGATGCAACGGCAACTCAATTACCAAATTTTATTCGTAAAACTGAAAAAAGTTCGTCGTCATTTACCATTCACCCTCAAACAATTAAAGACATCCTGTCTACATAAACTTTAAACAAAGCAGTAGGACCTGATGAAATCAGTCATACGATTCTTAAAGAAACTCACAGTAGTATCTGTTTTCTGCTATGTATTTAATTGATCTGTTAAAGATTGTGTTTATCTTAATATTTGGAAATTCGCAAAAGTCATACCACTTCTTACAAAGGGAGATGAAAATATACCTTCTAATCATAGACCTATATCATTAATAAGCTGTATAAGAAATGCCATGGAACGAGTAATTTACAAACAACATTATAATCATCTTCACCCTCACCATTTGATCTGTCCATTACAATCAGGTTTTTTTCCATGACACTCAACCATATACCAGCTTATAGACATTTATCTATCAACAAATATGTGAATCATTTGATAATGTTCAAGCAATCGAGTCTGGCATTTGGTTTACTTTTTAAATTAAAACAGTTTGGTTTAAACGATGAACTCCTTCAATGGATTAATGATTATCGGTATATCCCTGACCATAAACAATCAGTTTTTATTTGTTCCGCAACATCCGAGGTATTGAATACTTCAGCTTGTGTTCCACAGGGCTCAGCCCTTGACCCCCTACTTTTTTCATTTACGTCAACATTAAAAAACTTTACATTGCCGAAAACCTATTAATTATCTTTTACTCTTTTAGCTAATGACAATTCTTTGGCAGTTTCGTCAAAAGATATTAACTACATAGAAACAACTATAAACCATTTACTTCAAACAATCAATGATTGGTCAAAGCAGTGGCTAGTAAATTTTTATCCTAATAAAACTGAAGTTATGTTTTCTCATCCAACACCAATAATAAACCAACACTTTTATTTAATGATGTTGCACTGAACTTCGTCGACAATCATTAACATATTGGGTTATCATTGTCGTCCGATTTAAAGTGACATGAACATACAGTATTGATATTGTTAAAATTTCAGCTTCAAAAGTTCTGGGCTCTGTGCGTTCTTTCAAATTTAGATTAATCGGATTTATACATAGTATATGTATATACATGCATGTCCAATTTTAGAATATGCTTCTGTAGTCTGGGATGGTTGCACGGTTTATGAACACAATTCTTTGAAACAGTTGCAATATGAAGCCGCCCGAGTTGTCACAGGCCTCACACGATCAGTTTCAATGGAACTCTTATTAAAAATATAGGCTGGTTATCATTTGTTACACGTAAAATTAAAAACAAAATGTTATTCTTTATAAAGAAAAATATGGAGTTTTACCTGACTACTTGCAACATATTTTCCCATTAACTGTGTCTGAAACAACTCGTTATTCTCTAAGAAATGACGAAAACTTTACTACAATAGCTAGCCATACACTAATATATTTTATTATGCATCATTTTTACCATCTTCTGTTGAATTATGGAACTCATTTGAATTCGAAATTCGAAACTCGGTATTTTTAAGTATATTCAAGTCAAAATTAAGAGAATAAATGAGACGTCCGTTTCTTGTTCTTGTAGTTTTTTGAAAATGACAGTGCATTGTTTTTAGCGTTTGTCGTAGGGCGTGCTATTTGTCATTATTTGATATATCATTTCAACTTGTGAAATAATAAAGAAACTTACAACAGATAATAAATTAATCAGGCATGTTGTTTTACATTTTGCTACACATTTGTTTTCAGGATGTGTATTCATCGTCGAAGAAGTGTATTTTCAATACAATGTTCATTAAATAACCTTTGGTTATTTACATATATAATACTGTTTGTTTCTGTTTCAGACAAAGAGTTTGCTTATTGAGACTCATGTGCTCATAAGTACGACGGATAGTCAATTGATTCTCTTTGTAAAAATTATATTCATGTAATCATTCCATGCTTTCATCATTTTGTTGTCCATCCGTTTCAGATTCCCTTTAACTTCACGTTTGGAAATGTCGGGACGTCATTTTAAAAGCAGGGGGAGTGTGTCGTAGGGCGTGCTATTTGTCATTATTTGATATATCATTTCAACTTGTGAAATAATAAAGAAACTTACAACAGATAATAAATTAATCAGGCATGTTGTTTTTATTTCATTACTATCGATTTGCGTATAAAACACTAATGGCCAAAGGGAAATAATCCAATACAACCTGCTCCGTAATACTTGATTTTACCACGTTTCCTATATTACCTTATACCTGTGTAAAAAGTCTTCAGTCATGTCCCGTTATAATGTACTAATCTCTCACTAACCTGTGACCCGTTAATGTACTATACTTATATGTTTGATGAATGCAATGCTTCATTGCATTCGTCATCACCGGTTATCATAGATAGCTTAGTACATTGTGTAACTTTGTGTTTATTTAGTCAATAAATATATATATCTTGGATATATTTGTTTCAGGTTAGTTAGATATTTTACTCATTCATATTACTCTAAATGTATATTGCAATAGTTATTTTTGTAAAGTTTCAACTGTAATCAGTATTTTGAAGAGAGTCACGTTTCACGACATTGATCATAATTCATTAATATGTACATGCACTTTGTTAACTATTCCTAACCTATACATGTGACTAGGATTGCATTCGTCATCACCGGTTATCATAGATAGCTTAGTACATTGTGTAACTTTGTGTTTATTTAGTCAATAAATATATATATCTTGGATATATTTGTTTCGGTGTCCTGACATTCAAAATGGACCCACGTCCACCATTACTATAAAATGTGTTGCCGCGTACTCCGCTGAGGCCAAGGCAGAATAAACAAACAAATAACTCTACCGGCTGCAAGCAGGCCGTGACACGTTCTTTACATAAATCATCGTGCTATTATTATTTTTTTTGTACCACGGTCTCTTCTTGTTTTTAAGACAAGACAACGTATAAAATCTTGTGAAATCGTCATCATTGATGAATGATCCATAATGAGTAAGAAAGTATTTGAAATAGTTGACCTTTTATGCATGTCGTTGAGAAAAGACGAAAGGTATTTTCGTGGTATTCAGGTGATCCTTTCAGGAGATTTTTATTAACTCCCCCCAGTATCAGACGATTTGCTGAGTGACTTCGGAAAAAGTGTTTTATGGAATCATTTCTTTTCTGCAATACCTCGCCATATTACCCTTCAAAATGCTCACATTGGTTTACAGTTAAGAATGATGCTCAAAGCACAGTGGATGCTTTAAAAACATATAAGAAATAAGTTTTACCAAGTTATTTCTGTTAGTTACAAATACAAATTAAGACGTGCATAACCAAAAGGGTGGATTTATTATTTTTGACTAGGATAGTCAAAAAGGTTTTGACAGATTTCCTCTATAATTCAATGTTAACAAAACTGTTATACAGACCGTTATTTTTGGTAATGACTATGGCAATGTTTATTATTCTAGGAGTATAAATCTTTAATGTTTTATTTAAATGTATGATGGTCACTTTAAACGGTAATTATTACTTTAATCTAAACTTTCGTAAAACCTTTATAGTACACACCGTCGCTAGAGCGGTTGAATTTGGCGCCAGGTGAGATGATAATAACAATTCCTGTATTCGTAAGCGCAATTTGGTGTCCGGCTCAAAACTGCGCTAAAACACGACCGGGAGCTATTCGACACCAACAGTATCCAGCTCCAAAATACAGGTAGTTTTTGAAATTTGTGTCGGTTTTCTTTTGAAAATGAGAATGTCAGCTCCAACGACTTTGTGTACGAAGAGGTAAACATATAGACTACTGATAGGCACCGGTAAGTTTTCGTAATGGGTAATGTGGATTCTTGAAATGCATCGTGAATTGAACGAAGTAGTAATTTTTCCACCATTGGAGTCTGGTATCTTGTGGTTTATAGAGACATATAGTGAGTGACTAAACCTGTTCAGTGTGTATATTGAGTGTGTATACTGAGTTCTAATAGTATGTGAATATGAAACAAAATACAAGATAGACACAATTGGGCAGGAATCTCTCTCCTGAACCCAAGTGTCTGTGGCTCAAGGTCTTGTTCCAGTTCCCTTTATTTTGGTCTTTCTTCTCTTGTAGTCTTTCACGGGCTCTCGATAATGTGCAGTATTCGTTGCTGAATCCGATAATAAATGGATGTCCAGTTTGTCATCCCCGTGATATTCTGACACTTTACTGATTTTCTTTGGTTTGATTCAAAGTACATCTTTTTATAAGTCAACCATCCTTATGAAGTTTAAAAGCATCTAACAACTCCCATGCCACTGTCTCCAGTCAATTGTCCCTAGTCAATTTCAGGACTTGTTTGATTTAAAAAAGCGAGTAGCTGGAGCTTCCTATTGGCCTTTATGTTAGAGGAGCATACTGCCGATGCACATTTAAATGTACTACTTCTTTCGCCTTGTCAGTTTTTATCAGCAAGCCTGGCATCAGCTAGTTGCTTCAGTTATTCTAAAATATAGCTCAAGTGAATTTCATGGGAAATTTTATTGTAATATTAAGGGCTGCTTGGTAATTGTGAGCCATACTAGGCCATTATAATAGACAGTATTACCGCGCAGTCTCTCAGTAATGGACCTATAACGTCCAGCTGTATTATTTCAATAAACAAATGCAGTCATAGACCGATGGTATTGCCTATCAATCTTCCATTGACAATTACAAATATCTCAAAATTGGCAATATCGTGACAATTGTCAAACAAATTTAACTCTGTTCTGTGCATTCTACTTCCTTATGTCTTTCAGACGACAAATCATGCTACAACTTCATTGTTGTGACCTGAGGCTCATGAATAGAAATAAGCGAAGACCTAGATATTTATCTCTTTCATAAAGAGCAACATGTACAAACAAATGTTGTTCTTCGTTAAACTCAATCTCAATTTTGCGGCTGGACTAAAGATTGACCCGTCGATATGAGATACTTTTTATCGGTTGGTATGAGCTGCTGGAAAAAAGAATAAAACATATCCTTATTGTTTTGTGTTATCATGGAATGAGACAAGCTCCGGCACCAACCCGGTCATTGAACTGATTTCTGTTGACTACATAAGTTGACATGAACATACACGGATAGTCAGAGAAACACATCGTCTAGTTCAGTCATAATATCAAGCTGTAACAACAGATGATATTAGATTCCGTATTATCCCAACCAGTTAGACTACATTATGCTTTAACAAAATCACCGAACGCTGTATTCTCCACTGTTGTTTTAAGTTCCCCTTTTGTATTGCACTCATACTACCTGTTGCGTTTATCTCATATGTCGCCACATCATGCAATCCTTGTCAATCTGATTTTGGAAATTTGATAATGTCCTTCTTGAACTGTCTGCCCTGCCACACTATGATAATATTTTCGTGTTGATATGACCAGATACAATTTAGAGACAGTTATTTTTTTAATTTGCTTAAAAATCTCAAAACTCAGGTAAAAACTCATTAATGCCTGGGTTGCAAGATACCTGCATCATATGCCCTGCAATTATTGCTCCCTCTCCCCTCTCCCCGCCGGAAAACTGTACAGTGCTTCAGTTGCTCCTGAGGAACTCCCATAATCTCATCAACCATGTCAGACTAACTTTATAAGCTCTAACTATGAAAACATTCCTAGCAGGTGATGTCGGTAATGCGTACGACCGCTGACAGCTCCTGGCATATCACATTTTTTTGCGATATTCTGCATATATAAAAACTTTGATCCCTTTACAATGTACAGTGTAAAAGGAGAATTTGACTTATGCGGTTATTCTAGCCTTGGAAATAAGTTTCCAGAATTCGCTTCTGGCCGGTTCTTGACAATCCGATATTGCGATATATGTGTAAGACTTAGCACGGCAATTGCGATCTGTCTTATATATACACACATTTTGACAACATAACCATGTTTGACAGGTTAATACAACGTTATGAATATAAATAAACCGAATAATGCGGCCACCGACAGTAGAAATACGTAATTTTTGCAATCATTATAGTAACCGAATAGCCTTTACGATAAGGTAATTGTTTACGATGGCTAACGTCACGTGATTTTACTTACAAGAATTCACTGCGTGAGGCGTATATCCACTGGCATACTGAGTCATGTAACAATGTATAAATATAGTGGGCCATACATGAATATAAGATGAAAGCCTACTACCTGTTCTAGTTTCCAAACGGCATTTTGAGATCTCTCGTTGTTCAGCAGACACTTGGAATCCTTTAGTACCGAAATGAATACGTTTATGCAATTTTGCAAATCTCGGTTATCAAGCGTCAACTGCGGATTATGCAGGATAGTATTGCGCATGGTTCTTGCCTGAAAATGAAGTTAGTCATACAGTTTTGCAAGTTAAACAAGTATCTCACTAGAAAATTATATCTAGTATAAAAGATAATTGGTATCTGATCTTGACCAGCAAAGCCAATTTCAATCAGTCCTCGTATCGGTGATGACCATACTCTTATAAACAGTCCAAGATATTCGCCTGAATCAATTAGCTTGACCTTTATCCGTTTAAGGTAGTGGGACCCTAATTGGCACCAATTCAAATCATGATAGGCTTAATGTTTTCTTTATTTGTATCATTTCCAGGATTTAAAAGCAAATTTTAAAAGAAATTTACCGTGAAATAATTAAGTTAATGAAATTATAATAATAACCCTACCCCCATTTTTTTAATTATTTATAAAAATGACATCAGGTGTGAGATTAGAAAAAACATGTATTTCATTTATTATTCAATAATTTGGGACAAATTTGGTATCATAGTAACAAGAACCATACACCATGTACCATATTATCAACAAGTTTTATAATAAAACTTTTATGAATACTCAGATAGTATCACATTTTTCATGTAATGTTTTTAACATGTTCGATCACAATGATATCTTGTATATTCATAATTATCTGTAGCATTTTGGGAACAGCATTCCAAAAATTCACAAAGTTTTACCATCTCTATATAATTTCCCATCAGCTACTTTAGCCTGGCTTGCAAGTAATAAAATCTTCAAATAAGCTAATCTTTTAAAATTTGATTTTTAAATCCTGGAAATAATACAGAGGAAGAAAATATCAAGCCTATCATGATTTGAATTGTTGCCAGTTACGGTCCCACTTCCTTAAAGTAGAAAATAAAGCAGGTTAACTTTGTGTTGTTTTTAAAAACTCACATTTCTATACAAGACCAAATATACGTTACCAACAAAATGTAAATAACATTACATGGTGTCAGAAATTATAATTGCAGTTTTAAAGCTAACATATTGGAATTAACAGGGTTTAGCATTGCCATTTATGAAATGGGCAGCAACAAACTTGCCAGGATAGTGGATAAAGTTTCAAAGACACGTTGAGCTTTCATCAATGAAAAGTGTTCCACAAATAATAACTTATGATCATCTTCGAATGAGGAAAACGTGTTAACTGGCGAACGATATTGATTGTTCAATTTATTATACATCTAGACACCAAGGGCGAGTGTATGGCTGCAGAGTTTAGATGTTGCTTTAGTACTTTCTATGTCATTGTTACTTCCCTATGTATAGAGTTCATACAGCGAACGAGTAATTCAGAGTTCTTTGAACAAACAATCTTTCTTCCTTTTGTCAGTGGATGCTCAATTTTAACGTCGCGTTCACGTTCGCATTTGCTTATTGTGTTTGTTTTTTGGTATATCGTGTACACCGAGACATCACGGGGCGACTGCATTGCTGCTGATTTTAGATATTTCTATAAAACGCCTGTTTCATCGTCAGATTCCTGTAAGTAAATTCCTCTACTTCTCTTCTTGGCGTTTTCGGGAATGATATACAAAAATGTACATGACATGGTCCAAAAAGAAAATTCTATATTACGATTTTATTAAATAAACGCGTATGCACGCATGCATACCTGGTACAATTTCGGGATTAATCAGTCATATCAAAACTTGTCACCACAGTATACAAAATAAAATAGTTGACTAGCTCAAGTCCCTGTGACCTTGACCTTTGACGTAGTGACTCGAAACATGAAGCATGTACAACTAAGTATCATACTTAATACTTCAGTGAAGTATCATTACTTCTCACCAGATTTTCGTGACAAACTCGTACTATTTAGTTAACTGTTAAAAACATGGATTATTAACGTTTTTAAAGCATTAAAATATTTTGAATTTGGCATTGACAAAAATAAATAGATCTCATACTAAACGTGATAAAAAATCTTATATACATGTAGTGAACTTTGAAGGCGTGTTTTTGTTATGATAAAGTTAACAAAGAAATTAGCCTAAGTATTTATATGGCTGACATTGGTGAGCGATTTTCGTTGTCTCATGTCAATATCTGTGACATTGTAATGTAAATATACAAACTTTGAAGGAGTTTTTTTGAGAAAAGAAACATGAGTAGTAGACGTGGGGCTCAAGAGAAAGAACACATCGTAAGGGTGCAGCATCCAAAGATACGGAAACCAAAACAAATGACTAAAATAAAGATAAATCAGGAAAAGAAAATGAGATCGGTGAGAAAACAGAAAAAGGTAGTTACAAACAATAATAGAAATTTTGATAGTGAAGATGCCCAAGGATGGATCTGAAACGGGAAGAAAAAAGAAAAAGAAAATTCTAACTGTGAAATAGATTTAAAAGGTCTGATGGAAGTTGTAACAAGATTGGAGAAAAAAGTGAATGAGCTCACTTCAAAGAATTACATTGAAAGGGATTTAGATAAAAGGTTGGACGGTTTGGTAGGAGAAGACTTTTTTCAAATTTATCCTTACAAACACTGAAACAAGATATTAGTGATGAGATGAAGTCAGACTTTGACAAGGTTTACGAGCAACTGAGGTCTGTAAAATCTAAAATAAAAGATTCACAAAATGAAATAGAACAAATTGAAATGCAAAACGTGACAGGCAGACCGAAGTGCAGAGAGTCGTTGAAGAGAATGAAAAGCTGAAATAGAAGAACATAGAACTAAATGAAAAAATCAACAACAATTATAACAGAATAAGTTTTAATGAGCAGGTGTGTCAGACAATTCCCACAGGTTAGGTAAATTCAGCGTAAATGGGAACCGATCCGTTATTTGC
This sequence comes from Saxidomus purpurata, assembly GCA_022818135.1. Lineage (NCBI taxonomy): Eukaryota > Metazoa > Mollusca > Bivalvia > Venerida > Veneridae > Saxidomus > Saxidomus purpurata. The sequence goes on from JAFMSR010000007.1 coordinate 21,710,419, forward strand.
ACCTTTATAGCACGAACAGACAAAATAAAGGTAATCAGTGTCAGAGAAAATGTTAAAGTGAACATGTTATGACATCAGGGAAGACCTGACTTTATAGAATGCCAACATTCTGGAAAGACTGTCCGGAAAAGATGAAGTAAATTCTGCTGGTGAGACAAAGGCAAACTTATTGCCTTGTAAAAAAAATGATAAACTATTTTTTAAACTTTTTTGATGAAGATAAGAGGGACTACTATATGGTATTCATCTAATAAAAAGAAGCAAGGCGACAAAAGCAAGAAAAGTTACTGGTATAAAAACAGTCTCTTGAGAAACAAAAACTAATACTGACTACGATTTGTTAATGGCAAAAAAGAAAAAAGAAGAACTGGCTGAATTTAGCAATAAAAAATGTTTTTTATCAGAACTAGGGCTTAATGGGTTTCAGAGGGAGAAAACCCCTCAAAATACTTCTGCGTTTTAAAAAACAGAAATTATGTATCCAAATTAATGAATTCCCTACACTCTTCACTAGGAACGATATTAAGAGAGCACAAAGAAATTCCGAATGAGGTTAAAAATCATTATAAAAATCTGTATTCCTTATGAAAGACAGAAAACATTGACCTAATCAATCATCTTGACAATATTGATGTACCCAAACTATGTGAAGAGGAAAAACAAAGGCTAGCAGGTCAATTGCCTAGTAGTGAAAAGTTGAAAAGTCTGGAAAAAATGTCAAATGATTCCTCTCCAAGTAGTTGTGTTGTTGTTTTACAGCAGCTTTTTTTTTCAAATTATTTTGGAATAATATAGGTACATGTAATTTCCTTGTTAGGTCCATAAATCATGCTTTTGGCACAAAAGAACTGTCAGTTACATTGAAACAAGGGATAAGGACTTGCATTCCTAAAGGAGATAAAGACAAACGCTCTATAAAAACACTGGTGGCCAATATCTTTATTAAACGTAAAATATAACATTGAATCTACCAGTATTGCTCAGCGTCTTAAAACAATCTAACATAAAATTGTTAGTGAAGATAAGATAGGTTTTATGTCTGGGAGATACACAGGGGATACCATAAGGTTGATTTATTATATAATGCACTCCACAGAGGTAAATATGTTGCCTGGAATGCTATTGATGATAGATTTTGCAACGTTTTGTGTTTCTATAAATGGACATCTATCTGACTGGTTTAATGAACTGCGCGGTTGTCAACAAGGAAATCCCCAATCCTCTTACATTTTATTTTATGCGCAGAAATTCTTAATACTACTGAAAAAGCAATAAGAACATTAATGGTATAAACATCAACAATAAAGAATTTCTATTATCACAGTATGCAGATGACACAACTTTAATGTAGATGGAACCGAGATGTAGGCAGTAATATTAGATTGTGTCTATAAGTTGACCTTCAGTTGGAGACAGAATGTTTTAAACTGCTTTGTATAAATTTCACAATTGATTTATGTAACATAATCAAGACCGATTACAGTTAAAAAATTGAAGGAATTAAAATATTATTGGGCCATTGGTCAAAAAGAATCATTACGACCTTGGGTAGAAATGTTGTCCAAAATGAATTTGTCAAAAATGAATCACCTGCTTTTGAGCTTACCCAACTCTAGTTCAGAAATTATAAAAATACAAAAGTTTTTTTTCGAATTTCTTTGGAATTCAGGACCGGACAAAATAAAGAGAAATATTGTGACCCAGTCTAAAAATTATGGAAGATTCAGATTGATAAATGTTGAAATATTATGACACCTTTGAAAATGACATGGATTACAAGACTTTTGGCTTACAGTACTAAATACTTTACTCTGTTCAGTAAAATTATCCTTTTTTCAAAAGTCAATAAGTTTGGAGATATATTTTGAAAAAATAAACCAAGATAGTCAAAAATCAGTTTTGGAAAGATGTTTTAATGGGACATGTACTCTTAAATAAGCAACATCCAAACAATTGGAGTGAATGTTGTGCATTGCCTGTATGGTATAGCTCTATGCTTCAAATAAGTGGGAATAGTTTCTGCTATATACCCTAGATTTGTTAATAAGGGTGGGATTTTTTTGTAAATGACTTTATAAATAATATTGGATATCAACTGTCTTTTAGTGAATTCTCAAACAAGTTTAACATCAATACCATCTTTTTGCAGTATCAATCTATTATTGGGTCTATTTAAGGTAACTTGCCCCGGAACAAAATGGCCACCAGTGAAAACATGATGATATCACTAAAATGTAGTCTGGTGGTCTTTTGACATAATACACAATCAAATTACTGTTATATAAGCTTTTAGAACCTGTATTAGTGTGTTTTGTTGCAAATATTGTTAAAACATGTCATTTCAGTTCTTGGGTTACTTACATGAAAAATATCCAATTTTTGTGCAAGTTTCCTGACAAAGTCAAATGATGAAATTATTCAAACTGGCACTTGTCTATTAGTCCAATGTCTCCTCCAGATGCTCGACCATAGAAATAGTTGAGCAGTTCTTTCAATCTTACACATCAACAGTTTATAACACATCACTAAATTGTGAAGTCCACATGCTTGAGTTATGGTTTAAGGTAGAGCGCTATTGTCTTTAGTGGGTGGGTGCATGCTTTTTTCAATTTTTATTTTTCCCTTTAATGTATACTGTGTTTGTTTTGGTCGGGATGTCATAATATTGTAGTATACTGACACTAATAATTCATGTAAAGAGAACTATAAATCAGTGAATTATTATAAAGAACGGATACATTTTGAAACATATGCTTGCTAGTTGACTAACAAAGACTCTGTGACAGATCTGGAGCAATAATATTAACGGAGTGTGAAACGACGCAAAATCTCACAAAATCCGTGGCCGTCCGAACGGGAAGTGGCCATCTTGAATCTAGAAATAGAAGCGGCAGAAAGCGTAAAACAATGCTATAATACTCAACAATTGTTGACAATGAAATACTAGATATGGTGATGGCATTTTATTATTATTTCATTCTATATACTGTAAAATATTTTTACCACCGCTTGTTAGCAATTAAATCTGTATTTCAAGAACGTTCGCTCAAACATGGCGACGGATCCGAAAAAGGATTTGAAAAGACCAGTCGCATTTCGCAGTATGTTTTGACTTTGTATCAAATCGTGTGCTGAAAGATATAATTTCAAACTAAAGGCAAGTAATGTTTCTAGTGTTTGAAACACTTCAAATGCTTGAAATTGGCGTATTTTGTTGTTATGTGTTATAGGAAAAAATGCAAATTATCTTTCAAAATGGCGGCCACGGACGGCAATAAAAATCGATAATGGATTAGCGTATCAGTATCCTTTTCCAATCCCGATAGTATATATTCGTCCCAGGACAGATTCAGTGGAAATAAAGAAACTAAAACAAAGTTAACACCATTATTAACATAATTTTGTTTAATTTTTCTGTATCAAATACATAATTTGAAAAAATATGTAAAGACAATAAGAGGGTCGTGCAGTATTTTATATGGCCTGGTAAACAAAAATTTTTACAACAAGAGTATGTTGATTATATGGTATAAACTATGTTTTAGTTTCTTTATTTCCACTGAATCTGTCACAGAGTCTTTGTACGTCAACTAGCAAGAATATGTTTTAAAATGTGTCCGTTCTTTATAATAATACACTGATTTATAGTTCTCTTTACAAGAATTATTAGTGTCAGTATACTACAATATTATGACATCCCGACCAAAACAAACACAGTATACATTAAAGGGAAAAATAAAAATTTGAAAAAAAAGCATGCACCCACCCACTAAAGACAATAGCGCTCTACCTTAAACCATAACTCAAGCATGTGGACTTCACAATTTAGTGATGTGTTATAAACTGTTGATGTGTAAGATTGAAAGAACTGCTCAACTATTTCTATGGTCGAGCATCTGGAGAAGAAATTGAACTAATAAACAAGTGCCTGTTTGAATAATTTCATCATTTGACTTTGTCAGGAAACTTGCACAAAAATTGGATATTTTTCATGTAAGTAACCCAAGAACTGAAATGACATGTTTTAACAATATTTGCAACAAACACACTAATACAGGTTCTAAAAGCTTATATAACAGTAATTTGATTGTGTATTATGTCAAAAGACCACCAGACTACATTTTAGTGATATCATCATGTTTTCACTGGTGGCCATTTTGTTCCGGGGCAAGTTACCTTAAGGGGTTTTAAGATCCAAAATTAAAATGGTTTCAATATAAAATAAACCATAGAATTGTTGCTACCAATAATTTATTACAACAAAAATGCCCACGAGCCCGCCGGCTGTCAAAAGGACCATATCACGTAACGCCATAGCTGCCTTCTATACATACTTCTTAAATAGTAATGTCCTTTTGATATATGGTGCTGTAAATTTGATAGATGGCGCTGTGGTTTTTATATATGGTGCTGTGGTTTTGATACATGGTGCTGTAGTTTTGATAGATGGTGCTGAGGTTTTGAAAGATGGTGCTGTGGTTTGATAGATGGTGATGTGGTTTTGATAGATGGTGCTGTGGTTTTGATTTATGACGATGTCATTTTGATATATGGTGCTGTCGTTTTGGTATATGGTGCTGTCGTTTTGGTATATGGTGATGTCATTATTATAAATGATGCTGTGGTTTTGATATATGGAGCTGTGGTTTTGATATTTGGTTCTGTCATTTTTTATATATGGTGCGATGGTTTTGACAAATGGTGATGTCAGTTTGATTTATGGTGCTGTCATATTTATATATGGTGCAGTGGTTTTGATATATGTTGATCAAAACCACAGCACCATATATCAAAACGACATAACCATATATCAAAACGACATCACTATACCTCAAAACCACAACACCATATTTCAAGACCACAGCACCATATAGCAAAAGGAAATCACCATCTATTAAAACCTAATCACCACATGAAAACCGCAGCATCATTTATCAAAAGGACATCACCGTCAATCAAAACAACAGCACCATATATCAAAACGACAGCACCATTTATCAAAAACACAGTGCCATATATCAAAACGACATCACCATCTATCAAATCGACAGCACCATATATCAAAACCACAGCACTATATATCAAAACCCTAGCATCATCTATCATAACCACAGCACGATGTATAAAAACCACAACTACATCTATCAAACTCACAGCCCCATCTATCAAAACGACAGCACCATACATCAAAACGACATCACCATACATCAAAACCATAGCACCAGCTATCAAAACCGCATTTACATATATCAAAACGACAAAACCATCTATCAAAACGACAGCACCATATATCAAAACCACAGCACTATCTATCAAAACGACATCACAATCTATCAAAACCACAGCACAATCTAGCAAAACCACAGCACGATGTATTAAAACCACAGCAGCATCTATCAATACCACAGCACCATATATCAAAACCACACTACCATCTTTCAAAATAACAGCACCATCTATTAAAACCAAAGCATCATATATCAAAACTACAGCACCATCTATCAAAACCACAGCAGGATGTATTAAAACCACAGCACCATCTATCAAACTCACGGCACTATCTATCAAAACGAGAGCACCATATATCAAAACCACAGCACCATATATAAAAACAACATCACCATATATCAAAACCACAGCACCATATATCAAAACCACATCACCATATATCAAAACCACATCACCATTTATCGAAACCACAGCACCATGTATCAAAACCACAGCACTTTATAGCAAAACCACAGTATCATATATCTAAACCACAGGACTATATATCAAAACAGCATCAACATACACCAAAACAACAGCACCATCTATCAAAACCACAGCACCATATATCAAAACATCAGTACCATCTTTTAAAACCTCAGCACCATCTATCAAAACCACAGCACCATCTATCAAAACCACAGCACCATATATCAAAACCACAGCACCATCTACCACAATGACACCACAGTATATCAAACTTACAGCACCTTATGTCAAAATAACAGCAGCATATATAAAACAATAACCATCACCATTAAAGAAGTATGTATAGAGGCACTTATGGCGTTTCATAATATCTCCTTACCAAGAGGAGATAGGTCAAAATACAACTTATTATTGGATGAACATTGTAACATGCATGTTGTATCCCATAAAAGTGGTCTTGATTTTTCTCTGCGGCCAGTAATAAAGTATTGTGCTTATTGGGTCCACCAACCTCGTTCGAGGTATAAACGACCCGGAGTAAAAGAATAGTTACAATAAATGCTTTTTATAGTAACAACAAAGGGAAGTAATTCTTAAAGCATGGATAGCTCATGGTGGTGAACATTTATGTCAAGTTACATCAAAGTATAGTTTATAACAGTCAAAACAATTATGATTATATTTCAAGACCAAGTTCTTACCCAATTTCTAAAACAAAATGGGATGATGAAATTAATAAAGATGACAACTTCAACTGGAAATGAGAAATACAGTAAAGCTACAATGAACCTGCTTTTTGTTGCAAAGTATAGTTTATACCGCTGTAAGATACATAACTCAGTTCAAAGCTTTCGGATTTTAACAGTCAAACTACTTTATTGCTAAAAACCGACCGTTATATTGCAAGAAAAGAAAACATGATATCTAAGTTTGACAAAAAAAGGAGCTCATGTTTATCGTTGATGACAAATTATTACTTTTTGTTGTTTTGTATTCACCACAAGTCTGGTTCTTCTCAGTACTGCACACCTAATCCGTTTTATATGTATCTCAATTGTCATGCATATAAGCAGAATCTATTATTTGATTTCACTAAAAACTGGAGATCTTTTTGACTGTGAGCTCTTTTTGTATCTAATATTAAAGTTTTTTTCCCTCTCTGTTTCTCAAAAGACTAAGTACTAAATTTAATGGCAGATTCAGTAAATTAAGATACATGTAATACAAGAAGTATAACTGATGATACCAAATAAAATAAAAAAGAAATGAGTTTTTTCCCTTGAATAATATATAATCAGTTAAATCCTACATCATTTGCCTTGCGGTTCGCATTTCGTCTCCTTATCTAACAAGACATTTTATTTAATGAGAATTGATAATGTGCGGGATATAAGAGATATTAATAGATCCCATAATCTAGCAACTAAGAACAGACAATAAAATGGATGAACTATTCATAAACTGTGTTGCTTGGGAACATCTTTTTTCTGTTTTAATTAGATTGTCATACTTCGAAATAACTTGAACATGCTATGAATGTATGCATATATATTTTCCTTGGAAAAATAAACGGGGTTACCCCATACTGGGGCCTTAAAAAAAGCAAATACTCGCCAGGGGTTTTAGAGAATCAGAGGACACAAGATTTTATTATCTAAGGTCCCTCTAACCTAGACTTAGTGACCCAAAACGTGCACCATGCACAACTAGGCATGTTACTTGTCATTTCTTTGAAATATCATAAAACTCTGTAACACATAGTCACGGGATGTTAATACAGGTCATGTTATAGAACCGATAATGCATCAGGTATACACATAATAATTATTAACGTAACACATTCAGTAAACTGTACTAAAACATTGACATGGTAATAATCTTAGCGGCCATAGCATATCATTCCCTTCTTATATTGACAAAAGAAGTCCTGAAGCAACATCTAAACTCTACGACCATGTATGTGTGTATACAATATCAAAAACAAAACTAATATATCACTAGCTAGTCAATACGTTTTACCTCAACTGAACGTGAAGACGATGCTATCATTGCAAAAATAAAATATTTACTTGTCTTTATATCCTCGAGACCGAAAAATCGTTGTAGTAATTACTTTATCACGCGATTATTCGCATTGATGTATGTCAAACTTTAACCATTTGCAGTCAAGCTAACAAAAAGAATCATGCCAAAGAAACATTTAAACCAATATAAAGATTATTAGGTTTAAGAACCATTCTTTCGACGTGTTCGTTTTCTTACATTTTTTCCAAATGACCATATTTATGATTTATTCAGTCATCAACTAAATCCCACAATTTCAACGAAGGTTATTTTAGACTAGTAACCCTGGCTCAAAAAAGTGCCCGGGGTAGAACAAATTGCAAAAGAAATAAAACCAGTTGTTTTGTGTAGTACAATGCCTCATAATTTCGTTAAAAAAAGTTGCAGATCCTATAAGCAGGGCAAGTCTGGAAAAAATGGGTCAAAGTAAGACATTACATTTTAAGAAATAAATTAAAGGTATTTTATTATTTTGCAAAAATGACAGTATTTTCATAATTTTATAGTCATTTAAAGCAATTTCTACATAAATGAGACCACACAAGCATGATATTAACAACTAAGATGAAGAACACATAAACATACACAGTATATTTATACATTTTTTTCTTGCAAGGGGTCAATTTACCCCACCCACAAGACTGTACATAAGAAATTCATTACTATTTTCAAAGTTTTCTGTTCAAAAGTCATCAACACATGTTGCATTTTATCACAATAAACTATAGATTGATTAGTTAACTTATTAAAAAAGAAACAGTCCAGCCTCGGTGTCTCAACGTCAAGTTAACCATGAAAATAACTTCGGCTTATCCAGTTCTGACTTGTCAAAACAAGTATGACAGTATTTTCATAATTTTATAGTCATTTAAAGCAATTTCTACATGAATGAGATCAATCAAGCATGATATTAACAACTAAGACGAAGAACACATAAACGTGCACAGTATATTTATACATTTTTTCCTGCAAGTGTCAATTTACCCCACCCACAAGACTGTACATAAAAAATTCCTAACTATTACTCAAAGTAATTTTTCTTTAGTTTTCTGTTCAAAAGTCATCAACACATGTTGCATTTTTATCACAATATACTATAAATTGATTAATTAATTAAAAAAGAAACAGTCCATGCAGTCTCGGTGTCTCAAAGTCAAGTGAACATGAAAATTATTTCGACTTATCCAGTTTTGGACTTGTCAAAACAAGTATAAGTTATGACAGGCTTGAACCGTCGCCATATGCAACGTAAATAATGTGGACAAAATCACCACGAATGTGTTCATAATCTGTCATTTCACCCCTTGCTCACTGTAGCCAGTAGCAATAAGCATTCGTAGTTTGATTAAGCAAATAGTATATAAACTAGTATAGTATATGACTAATTGACTATATAGTATATACATTGCTTTTTTCTGTGAAATGGCGCTAGAAAACTTCTAATATAGCCGGTGATTTGGGGTAACTAGAGTCAAATACAAACAAAAGAATGATGATTGACCTATTTGTTAACAATTATTAGACACAATTTATATTTCAATATAAGCGGGGTCGACATACTGCAAGTGGACTGCAAAATAGAAATGTTATGTCAATCTTTAAAAAAGCTGTAAGATATATTTTTTACAACATATTCACTCATACAAAGTATTTTCACTCCCCAGTGTCAATGAAGTATGTTCAATTTTCAATCTCACTCTACGTATACATATTAAACATATATTAACTAGTTTGTTAAAATTATAGTAATGCAAACCCCACCCACTGTATAAAACCGAAAGTATCATTTTCATGAATGCTGACTTCAGCATGTAATGAGTGCATGTCAGGTGCATGCATACAAACGTATATATACGGTTCAACCTTTCTAATGAGATATAACTAAACCTTTCTAAACATGTTATAGATTATAACAGAAATTGACGTCACTTGATCTAGCTTGTAATGGGGATCAGCGGTAGTATGTCCATCTATATTCATGAACTTGAAAGAAAGTATTTCTTCTCCGCAAGGTCTGAAGTACATTTTATACCTATTTTTCCTATGTCTGCAAGATCAGTAGGTTTAATGTGACATCTAGGAGTAGCTATCTGTACCTAGACGGAGGTGTGGTGCATGCAATTATGCCCGTGTCATGAAAGCTATGATTATAACCATCCAAAGTTATAATGCTATGATCCATGTTGTCTGCGACAAACTGCACAAACTTTCCGGGAAAATAATCAGGAATACTTAAATTGTTTGCAGCTGTAACATCCATTTCAAGTTTTTGTACTTTCTTATATGATACATGTACACTGAAACCAAGTCAATATAATGTCTATCAAACATCTGGAGCCAGAATGATGGTGCATTTGTATGCCGAGACCCTACTGTAATGGATCAATAACGCTTTTTGGTGTACATGCTTGTATAAGTGCTTGGCCAGCTGCTGCAATCTTGACATCAGCCTCTTTTTTACTGAATAATGTTACATGTTTGGTGATATATAGCATCTGCTGCAGGCAAATCAATTACGTTTTCCAGCCTACCAAGTACAGAAGTTGCCCATTCGTTACCTCTTTCATTACATTTTTTTATAATAGTTTTCTGAAAGTCACGTGTTCTAACAGGAAAAACATCATAACTACTTTTTTCTGTATATTACTTTAGTGTCTGATGTACGAAACAAACAGTTGTTTCTAAATTCAAACGATTGTGTGGAGCATTATGATCTGGCTGGTTCAGAACTTGTCTGTATTACTGTATTTCTGTGATGAATATAATCTTGACGGCATTCCTTGTGAACGGGCTGTCCTGGCTCAGTCTTGGTGTCATCACCCCTTGCAGTGCTTGTTACGTTTATATTATTGCTCCCCTTCTCACCAATAAATGAAACTGACTGACTTTTTACAACGGCTTTCTTGCAAATTGCACAAGTTTCCATTATGCCCTGAAATAATTGTGAAAGTTTGGTGTATATATGGGTATGAAGAAGATGGAGAATGTAAGATGATTATGTGCTATATGGTGAGTTTTCAATATAACATATGAACAAACTTTAGATTTCATGCATGTACCACTATGTTAGATTTGTGTCACATTTAAACATATCACATGAACGACGGGAACAATGAAATCGCGTTTCAGACACAAATTTTAAATCATACACAAATATTAAATATTTTACCTTCAGTACTAAGAATTTCGAAAACCGTATCAAATTTTGAACTTAAGCTTTGATCATTGGACAGATTATCTAACTAAGAAAATAAGTGGTCACACTTTCATGTTTCGTTCGGGAATAAGGAAGTTCTGGCTGTCTTTTTGCATATCAACCAAGATGCAACACTGAAATTTATTGATGAACATATTTTGACACGTGTACTTGATTCCCAATTAAAATAGGTCATAACGCACAATCAAACAGGACTTACTCATCATAAATGGTAGGTACTTAATAACTTTGTCAATGACAAATGTTCAGTCAAAGAGTTCGTAGTAAATCAAGTTTCTTGTAACCACAGGAGGTTGGAATTCGTCTAGTGGGTAGTGTCGCTGACTTGAAATCATATCACCTATCATTGATTTAGCATCATGGACTCTAGCCCTTACACGCACAATGCCTCTTTGTCTGCAAAAGTTAGCAGTTTCATACAGAGAATAGAGTTTAAGTACTTGGTCCTTCCAAGGAACCATCGTTCGGTAAACTGCTCGCCCTGAAAAATCACTTAAATACGATTGAAACAGGCGTTAAACAGCGACAACACACAACGCACACGAATTTGCAATTATAAACAAGTAATTTTAAAATATAATATAATTATACAGTTATACTAAAGTTTGTGAATAAAGTGGAAATGACCCGTTAAAAGTTTTACCTTTCAATCTGTTCAAGATAACTGATAACTATTAACGGTTTGCTGCCAATAAACTTCTTCACCTGAAATTTAGACAGGGTATTTTTAAATTCATTGAAAAATAGCGCGATCGAGATTTACAAAAACTCTATACACATTAGCCATTTTCAATCTGAACAAAACATTTCACTTCTACATTATTTACTACTAGAGCCTCCCATAAAGTTTCGTTGAAATGTAACAAGCGGTTATTGAAAAATAGCGCGCACAAGATTTAAATATTGTGCACTCACGGACGGACAAGGTGAAACCTCCTAATTTTCATTCAAGGAATATTATAACACAGAACCTTTCCAGCAACTGTTATTTTGCAATGTTTAATACTTAAAACCAGGAACAGTCTATAGAGTATTCCTGTTGAAACCTTAAATTACCTTTCAAAATTTCAAAAATAAAATCCACCACGGTTTCATGTTACTCTGCTACTCTTGTCACTGACAATCGACTCATAACAAATGCCACTCTCTGGAATTAAGACAGCTTGTTTTCAAAATGTCTTACTTATAACGAAATTGCATTAACAAACTGCAATTATATGAAAGTATAGAAGGTTCTATCGAAACTAGTAAAGAGTGTGTTACATTTCGTATTTTGAAATTAATGGCACTACCACGCTTCCGTAGTAATAAAAATCAAACTGAGATTCACAAGCATTTTTCTCTCCTTTTTCATCTAAATGATGTTTAAGTTCTGTAACATGTATATGCTTGTGTATACTACCTACAAAAAGGAAGAATTAAAGAAAAAAAACACTTTAAAAATACTTTTCGACCTGCGAATGTATCCACCTGTTTTTCCTCTTCTCAACAGCATTTTTCGTATTTAATGCACTTATGTATCTATTCTATTTAAAACTTAAACACGTATGCTTACGAGATATGTGTGTAGTAACCGATATTCAACCTACCTGTGTCAAATTCAGCTCAAAATTCAAGTTTGAAATGTTCGCAACCTTGTCCGCTATGTTTTGTGACGTCAGCACGCGCTGTTTCTTTAAAAAAAAAAGTCACTATGGTGGGAAATTAAGGCCATTGTAAAATTGAGGATATTTGCACATATTTGGGCGTTTATTTCTCAGCTTTAGCAAGACGTACACTCTGCAACTTTTAATATGGTATTAAGTAACGACTTTCCTACAACTTAGTTACAAATAAATTCTTTTGCAATTTTTTCTACCTTAAAAGCCAGGGTTACTAGACTATTTATAGACGATTGGAGTTCATGAGAAACATTGCACATTTTACAAAAATATGCAAAACGTATAGACCATACTTTAAAATTTTGTATTCAAATCTCTGTTAGCAATGTCGGCAACATATTGAATTCTGCACATGAAAAGGTAAGGTAGGATACTGTTTTACGACAATGATATTAGGACCAACACTTTATCACATCGCCGAGAAAAAATATTAAAAGTGTACATTACCTTATAGACCGGATGCTCTTTGCTGAAATCACAAAAAAAGTCTTGCATATATTCATTGTTTATGAGTATACTAAGAAGTCCCGAAACATCTGTTTCTTGCGCTGATCGTCCTGGTCCTTTATTGCTTTCGAAACATTTTGCAATGCTCCATCCATCTGAACACCATGAATCGGGATCCGTATTTTGCCATAACGGATCCCTATAGCGATGGTCATGTATGATGACATCATAAAGTTTGCTACATATTCCGACGGGGCATATTCTACGTTCTTTAAAATCAGGCTTGCCACCAAAGCAGCTGTCGGGGTTATTTTGTAGACAGGTGCCTTTCTTGCATTTTATTTTATTTTGAAACGCATGCTCAGGTAAGAGGTTCTTAGAGGTACATTTGTCACACTGTGGAATGCGAAAACAGTTTATTATTTCTTCTATCTTACGGTCCCTGTACTCTACAGCTTTGTCACAAACAAACTCTTGTAATCCTTCCTGTAAATACGCTAATCCTTTCGCACCGTAGATCCAATTTTCAAATGAAGGGTCGTCGCTCTCTTCCTCAGACATTGTGAAGAAAACCTTGAAATCTGAAATATATTATACTTGCTGTTATTATGTATTACGTATGGCCTGAATGACATATGTACATTCAATGTTGTTAGGTTAATACTATATTTCTTCTGAAAATCAAAACCGCCAAATACCCAGGAATGCTGCAACATACATTGTATTTATATCAAAGAGATCCAGTCGAATAGTTCAAATCGAATAATTACATTGTAAATATGATATTCATTTGGTAATGTTTTGAGCTTTTAATTGATATTTCAGTTATGACATGAATAAGTTTAAAGGTCCAATACTAAGGAAAGAGAAAATTCAAATATACTTAAAAACCACACATAAGTTATTTTTAATAAAAAATGAAAGTTGGTATGTAGAAATTCTAAATAAATCACAGTACATGTACAATTATTTTTCTATGCATTATGAAGAAAGTTAAAAAGACCTGGGTGGTCATTTTGTTCATTCACTGAGATTTCAACATAATACACATACTTTTCTTTGTGTTCCAAACACTTTCTGTAAATTTTAACCTGCCAATCTTCATTATTTAGTGTCTTGCATAAGGTAATGTACTTGCCATTGAAATAACTGTCACTTAATTTTCGCTTAGTAGTGGACTTTTAATATATTTCATATATGTTGAAAGACGTATTAAATTTAAATTCTTACACAAATATACATAGTTTTGCTCTTAGTCATTGAACAGTATTCATGTTTTATTTTTCTTGTATTTCATTATTAACCAAATCATGCCACTTGTGGACAGAAGTAAAAGATAGGAAACTTATCTGAAGTGTAAGTTATAGACAAAAGCGGCAACATGTTCCTAAGCCGCTCATCTACGCAAGCTGTCTTCCGTGCGGTCAATATTTAGTTAATGTAACAAAGTGCGACGCGTGTAACAAACATTTATCTACTCAAATTTCGATTATAACATATGGAAGTACTGGTTTGCAGTTTGATAATCAGTAACTACATATTCTACAGATCGGTCACGGCGAAAACGAAACTGAAAGTAGATTAGTCCTTACAGAGTTACCTCCTATATAAACAAAAGAAGAAGAAATGCATAATCCTACTTTTATGACATGAATAATCGAATCTTTTAGCTGCTAATTGTCTGACTTAAAAATATATAATCTCAAGTTCTCGGGATAGGATAATCACCTGCAATTTCAAATTTCTAAAATTAATCTATTCGACAAATAGATCAATAACGTATAAGTTTATCAAATACATATTTAAAACGACCGAATATCCGGACATTTGTTCGAAAGGCTGATCGAGTATCCGAATACCGGTTTGGATATTCGTTGACATCCCTAATAATTTGTAAATAATGGGTATTACTATCTGTTTTTTTTTTGTTCCATACTAGTAATGGTTACTCTACATTTGCGTATCGGCTGTTTCAACGTTAAACTTTGTCTAAGCGGACCTTACGAATCATGTATGGCGCCAAAATGCACTCATTGACATCATGCAACGTTATCATTATTCTTGATGTCCGAACTTTACTTTGTTGCAATTTTGTGAAAAATAATGCGTTGCTAAGAAACAAAGTGAAAAATATAAAAACTTTAACGAATAAAATACGGACAACATGTGAGAGTACCATTATTCAAAATTCCATAACAATTGGAGAAAACGCGTATTTTTTACGTCTGACATCGGAGAAAGGTCGCATACTACCTTAACTGTTAAGAATTCATCAATTTTGATACATAGGTTCTATTTTCTAAGTTACAGAAAAAACGTGATGGTGTTCCCCTTCTGATACCCATTTTATCCTCGATCTTATAAATACCCCTTGCATTTTCTTTGCTCTCAAGTCTGTGCAGACCTGGGGTTATCGTAATCAGTAATTGTAATCAGCTGTAATTATTACACATTTTTCAAGTAATCAGATGTAATGATTACTTTCCTAAAACTGATTACAATTACTGTAATGTAATAATTACTCATGCAAATTTGACCTGTAATCCCGATTACTTTCTGATTACATTATGATTACATGTACCTTTTTAAAGGTGTATAAAATAAAATGTGGATAAAACCCTAGAGTTAATTTTAGCTGTAGTCATCTATATTATAAAGAAATATTAAATCCATACTTATTACCCAAATTCTGACTGTTCCGACGCCAAAAGATTATAATAAATATTTGATTGTTTTTCAAGAAAATTAATATCCTTCTCTAAGTCATCTTGTCTTTTGTCTTCCTGTTTCTTTTATACGCTGACGTCAAAAAGAAACGCTTCACTCGTCAGTTTTAAGACATATTTCAATAAGAATAATTTAATCAAGACCAAATCATTCAGAAAAGATAAAATTGAAATACTACTGAATAAAAATTGTCAATAATGAGAAGTTATCACGATATTAACCATTTACGCCCCTGGGTGTTATAGGCTCACTGCCGACGTTCCCGACGTTGATGATCCGTCAGCACCATGCCACGACAAGGTCTCCGACAGCTAATCCCGTGCTCCCTCATACGGTTTCGATCGGTGTTATGGCTTATTGTCCGTACATAATTGCCCACACTCACGGAATACGTCGCTTCTGCTGTGGTGAATCGGTTGCGTAAGTGACGTTGACGGATGAAATCATCCTGACGTACATACGTTACCCGAGGCGCACCTTAGCGAGGTCTGTCAGCCAAATTCCCTGTGGCATTACACGTTGAACTAAGCATATAAGTGTCGATCGTTACACATTTAATTGTCCAGCCACGTGATTTTGAGTACGTCCACATTCCAACGTGCCTTATATCCGTGCTTGATTTTCATTACTTAGCCCTTGCATGTTTTATTTTCAATATTTTTAAAAACTCTTTTGATTTCTTTCTTGGAAATCATCTGTCGAATACGTATATGTAATTCTGTACAGTAAAACCATGTGTTAAAAGTACACGAGATGCACGAGAAAAAGGTGAGCTGGCCCATATTTTGATACGCTCGATTGGCTGAAGCGACTTTTCTTTGTGTCAATGGGTGGATAACAGTTGGTGGTTTTGCAAGACTCAATATACTCAAAATCTTTGAGCCCATTAAAAAGTTACAGCATATTTTCGAGGGAGCGTTTCTTTTTGACGTCAGTATATGATAATTAAGAATTGAGTAAAACTCTGTAAGAATAGCCGTCTACATATTTCAGACACTCACAACTGTACATAAATCTAAATGATATTTTGCTGAAAAATTCTGCTGATTTTTTTTAAAAGATGGTTCCATAATCCGGTTATAATAAACAAGCTTCCTTTTTAAAATCGAAGTACTACAGTATAGAAACGTTAAAAAATATTATAAAAATTATTTTGTCCAGGACATAACGAGGTAGTTATACATTGTTGAGTACAATATCGAATTCAATTAAACGAGTAAACAACTGTGAAACCTATATTTGATGAGGCGCTTGCCCATTCAGATGAAGGTTTCACATCCCAGCCTAACAGTACGAATTCCGTTGAATATTGTATATATGTAACTTTAAATACACGACGCCGTGTTTATTTCACACTATATTTTAGTGGTGCTGCTTTCAATAATAGAATAATTTAATCACGCAAAGAAATGAACTTGAGTATCACTGATCTAAGTGACAATGTAAAGTGACAAGGGAAAATTTATTCAAAGCTGCAATGAATCCAGTGAAAGAAAAAATACCTGGTGTAGGCTTTAGTTTGCACTTTGCCTAGTTTCAATACAGATCAGGTTAAAATATAACTTACACCCAATAACCAGGTTTCATGAAAATCACATGTGAGTTTTAACGACAGTCTACTAGTATATGTTTTTCGACCTCTGTCGTATATGATAAGGATGACACTGATTGTATACAAAGAAGCCGATCGAATAGACGTTGCATTTGACTCTTATGTCGGAACGTGGACCAGAAAACGTCATTGTATGTCAATAGAATCAGTACAATCAGGAATGATGCTAAATTACCAGTCAACATAGACACAAAATGACAGGTTTGAAGGTCTGCTCCGAATCTATTTGGAACATTTCGCAAAAGGTCTCGGCAAACTTTAAGAAGACTTAAAAGAGACTGTCATAAGTATTGCATAGTGACGTCAGCTGATGCATAAGTGAAGAGACATGATGTATCATCAGACAGATTTAGTTCTTAAGTGTATTCTTGAATAGATTGGACTTTTACTTTGGACGCTTGGTGAAAATGACGTCATTATTTTAATAAAACAAAAACAGTTATATTTATTATTCCCTGAGGAATATTTGAAAAAAAAAATTAAATGAAATTCAATTAAATTAAATTGATACTTAATTACGAGGATCCATCCCCTTTGTATTGTAAGAAAATTGCTAAAAAAATCTCTTTGAAATAGGCACGGATAGAAAGTGCCGCCTATACCAATGCAATACAAACAATTGCTTACCACGACCAAAACTAAATAAGAATTTATATATTACAATTTATTTACTTAATGAATACTTTTTCAATATAACCAAATAGCTTAACTCTTGTTCGCAACTGAAATTTATTATTTACTTTTTTCATAAATATATCAAAGATTTTATATACTTTAACAATCAACATATAGATCATTTGACGCTTAAGTTTAACATTAAAGGAATGTATCTAAGACAGAAAGCTACAAAAATAGACTTTTGTGTAAAGATCTGCCGCTAGGTGTCTCTGGTGACCGGAATCCCGCCACATTTTCTCTTTTTTATTACGGCGTTCGCCTTATAAAATGGGAGTTTTATAGTATTTTTTTAAGATACTCGTCTTCAGACTAAAATTTGTAACAGGCTTTTAGCTTCGATAACGGGACGAGAAACAAATACGATTTTATGTGTTTAGATAATAGCTTATCGGTCAAATTAAAAAAATCAAATAACCTTATTTCAGGCATTCAAGTTTAAATACTACAAAGAGAAAATCAGTTTTACGCGGGTGATTACCGGAAACATTTTCATACTACAACTTATTAACAGGACGTAACATACTGTAAATCAGGTGTCACTCAGTACAATTTTATGCCTAATGCACTACCACTATAGTATGTGCAAACATTATGTATAATCTTTTGAATTGGAAATAGCCGATACTTGTCAGTTTGCTGCGATCTTTTGAATTGATTGAATTGAGTACATGTCAAGAAAAGTTTACGCTAGAGGTGTGTTAAAAAGTATAATTTTTAATGCATTTATTTCAAAATGGAAAACGTATACCCAGTAAAGTGTCACAAGAGATTATAAAATGAAAGTCATCACACATTACAAAAACTGTCTTTAGGAAATGTAAATAATAAAACTGACTGTGTTTATCTCATTATAAACAATATTTCTTTATAACAATTGTATGCCTGTTCTAACTGTATAAAATACTGGCGGCTTATTTTCCAATCTGGCTATTTTTCAGGTACATTTAAACTGCAAGAAACTAGTGGCTTAGTTTCTAGATCGGCGTATTTTCTAGACCTGCTTAATATCGATGTTTCGGGTTTAAGAAATCAAAGGACTGAAAGTACTGGAGGATTGATTGTCTCTGAACAACACAGACTGTACACATACATGTGTAAATATCCGGACAACCCTTACACGAGTAAAGTTATAAACAAAAAGGAGACACAACTGTCCACAAATTTTGACCTTTAACCAGATGTGTAACTTTACTTTTGAGATAGGAACCCATGTGCTTACTGGGTGTCATTTCGGCCATTATTTCAGTCACGGGCGGGCACCTGGGTAGAACCTAGATAGCTTCAAGACATAAACAATCCGATTCAAGTAGGGCACGAACCTACAGCGGTGAGGGACAAGTGATCATCAGTCGGTGACCTTAACCACTCGGTCACAGAGGCCATTGTACGATGCCAAGCAATTGTCTGAAATTTCAAGGCTTTAATGGTTACCGAGAAAGTGAATTTTAAGAAAGCTTAACTAGATTTAAGACGACACTGCCGACTGACGTCTAGAAGGTTATGACAATGGCTCTTCTGTTTTTCATAGAAGAACTAAAAAATCATTCTTTTGTTATTGATTCAGTATATACATATTGTAGAACAAGTACTTGCAGCTTACATTACCTACCCCGATGAGTGCTTCCTGGAGCTTTGACAAATACTCGCTCAGAATAAACGGATTTTGAAGGTCGCCCACTAAAGACAGTAGTGCTCTACCTTAAACATTACTAAAGCACGTGGACTTCACAATCTAGTGATGTTTTATAATCTGTTCATGTGTAAGATTGAAAAAACTGTTTCTATGTTCGAGCATCTGGAGGAGACATTGAACTAGTAAATAAGTGCCAGTTTGAATAATTTCATCTTTCGACATTGTCAGGAAACTTGCACAAAAATTGGATATTTTTCATGTACTTAGTAACCCAAGAACTGAAATGACATGTTTTAACAATATTTGGAACAAAACACACTAATACAAGTTCTAAAAGCTTATATAACAGTAATTTGATTGTGTATTATGTTAAAAGACCACCAGACTACATTTTAGTAATACATTGTAGCATCATTTTTTCACTGGTGGCCATTTTGTTGCGGACAAGTTACCTTAAAGGTAAAAAACGAGTTTATATCTATTTTTCTGTCCAAGTCGTTCGTTCGCGCATTAATAGTGTTCACGATTAATTACAAATTTAAAGAACAACAACGAAATAATATATGTTTTGAAATTATTAGATCTATTGCTATATAATTTTGAAAACAGAAGACGGTATAATGTCTAACAACTGTATATATGGAACTACTTGTTTGTGTGTTGTTCATTCGACCGTAAGGAATTCTATACTCAGTTAACATTGGATCGATTTTTACAATCGATCCAAAAGGATAAGATAGTTTTGCCTGAAACCATGATACTGATGATTTAGATATTTGGCATGTCGCATGGTCTAGGAGACTTCTTCCGAGATTGTTCAGATAATTACTGTGTTACAACTGGCGGGGTTCACTTGATTATGTTGAAATTGATATATCAGATAACCTTTGCGGCCCACCTTGAACCAGTTTGAATATTTTTTATTTTTATGTGGAAAGAAAATCTAATCTTTCTTTTTAAACAAAACACATCTGAATAACAACGAAAAATAGTTTTTATATTGGATGTCATCTTGGACTTCTGTATGACAAGGTCATCCAATTGACACTTCAGACATGTGACAACATATTGATATGAAAATAAGCCGGTGCGCTTTTCTGCACACAGAAGGTGCTCGGGGACTAGACTGATAATCATCGTGGATATGATATCATCAAACTAAACAAAGTCGTTATGAACATTAATAGACGCGTAAAACCTTAAACTTCATCGACAAAACAACAGAGATCTACCAGTCTGTGATGTAAGCTAAATTGTAATAGCTGTCCACTTCTTGATACATTATTATAAACACGTCTTAGAGAACGACAACTCCATATCAACAGATGTCTGCGTTGTTCAATTATAGATCAAAACATATACTGCCGAATATAAGTAAGTTTATCTGCTTAATTGTCCAGAACTACGTTGCAGCTATTATACAATTTGGCATATAATCATACAATAGAAAATTTCCTTGCAGCTTCTTGTTTGTATCTATGCCTTCAACCAATTCACCATTTTATATAATAATTTCAGCATAAAAACGTCTTATTATGTACGTAATAGTAAAAAATGGTAAAATTGTCAAAGATAATATATATTACTTACAGCAAATGTCAGACGTGTTTGTTTCCTCCGCCGGACAAGTTTCTTACATCATATTTGAATGTCCGCATAGTAAAGTTTTCTGTCAAGTAGTTAACAATTTAAGAATGTTAGAAATAACTTTATAAAACACTAAACTGACAACGTTAACACTATGTATACTGTATTCCAAAAGTAGGATCCCACATTAACCAAACAATGTTATGTCATGCTTGGCATAGCGAGAAAAGAGGGTAAGATATATTTAAAGACTAGATGAGTGTTACGTAGAACACTTGTGTCGCACTCTTACACTTTGCCAGAAAATACAATTATTTCGTGACAAAATTTAAGTACAAAAAGGGGCATTACTCTGTCAGATATGACCTTGACGTACAAATGTGTGCAGCATTAGACACGTTTGTCATAATCATTGCAATTTGAAAGTTTGATGAAGAAATCTTAAGAAATTGCAAAATTATAGCCAATGTTAAGTTTTCATGACAGAAATTAAGCATAAAAAGGGGCATAACACTGTAAAAATGTGACCATGACCTACAAAGGTTGGCGGCATCACAACCCTTTGTCATGAGCAATACAATTGTAAAGTTTGATGAAGAAATCTTAAGAAATGACAAAGTTATAGCCAGAGTTAAGTTTTTGGGGTGCACGGACTGACGGACCGACGGACAAAACGATCTCTATGTATCGCTTTTTCTCCGAAAAGGAGATACAAAAAGGTTTTAGCTCGTCGAATTCCGTCCCTTCGCGGATATCCTTGGATTTGATTCTATATATTCTAGTTTTTGATACTGTTCAGTCTTGATACTTGATTAGATTGAGCAAAACATGTGTTTATATTTTCTCCAAAGAAACGTTAATTGATCAGACACGAAACACTTAAACACGCATTCACACACACACACACCTCCAAACAGATACAGCCGCATGCATACGCTTAAAACTGTTATTTCCTCTGTTACCAAATTGGGACTAAAATATCATAAAATAAGAAAAAAGAAAAAATATCAAATTTAGGATACGCATTCATTTTACCTTGAAATGGCATTAGCGCTGGCCTAAAATGGTGACCATCTTCATGTACTTTGTACGGATAGTTCTTTTCACTATAGACAGACTGGAAACTTGGTATAAAGATGGACATTGCAAGTAGCATATCACCACTCTCACCGTTTGCTAAACGTCAAAACAATGGGTTATCTTAAACCTATTACATATATTTTATGTGTACAGTTACATGATTTATGTTACGAATGCGAAAAGGCACATCTATGGTAATGTTAATAACAATTTCAACTTAGTATGAATCATGACGAAACATTTAAGTCAATGGTCGGACTTTTGAAAGTAAAGCCGCTCGAAAACATTGAAAAGTACGAACACTCAAATACACAACTTATATCGTTATAAACATTTGTAGAACAACGACTTGAAATTCTGGATCGGAACCGCAACGTATATGAACTTATCTCTTAGAAATTCAGCTGCCTTTAGAAATATGGCGTAGCAGCTTCTTCGCATGTAAACATTCGAAGCAACAGCGACGTGATTACACTCAAAGACCTAAACCAGTCGGTGACAAAATCCTCACCCTTCTAACAATAGGAGTGCTTTGTTAACTATGACTATGTTTGGTCTTTGATATTGTCACCTACTATACAATATATATAAAACAAGAAAAATGGTAACCAAAACACACATTAACTACTAAAAGTGCAGACTGTCTGTACAACTTTTTGCTGAAATGACAATATGAAAGTTTTGTTCAGCTTATTCCGAATATTGCAGTGTCTTACATCAATGGAATTGCAAAATAGTAATCCACAGTGATAGAAATAGATGAGAAACTGACATGAGTGGATAAGTTGCATCTCGTCTCAGTATTGGTGACAATGTTTTAACGAGAAGAATACGATAATTCTTATTTTCTTTGTTCAGTCATTGCGTGATCAAATGCCAATACATGTAAGAAGCGCTTAGGTACGGTATCATATTTCTAAGATTACACCCATGTTTAAGTTCACAAACTGTAATGTAACTTAAAGATATCGGAGAAACGTTGAATTACAATGGCTTATAATTGTCGTCTACACTTGTATACAATCTCTAAAAAAACCTGCTCTTTTGTACAAATTGTTATACCATACCCGCATACCAAGTGCTCAGGTATCATGCAATACCTAAATCCTATAATAAGACCAAACATTATTTATTTGTACTTTTTTTGTTCTTATTTTAATAGATTTTACATTTTAAATTCATTTCCAAATGCGAGGTCATATGGTTTCGCTTCACTCCGATAGCACTTTCCGCCACGATTTTATGACAGAGATTGGAAGCGGCTTACAACCAATTTTGAAAATAAGATTTTATAATCACTCGTAAACGTTTTGAGAAAGTTACACGGGATGAATACGTTTCAGGCTAGATAACACGGGACTCGTATGCTAGACTACATCAGTCTTAGATATAATTAACTTTCTGCATTTCCGTGTTTGTTTAAAACATACTAATTTAGTCTAATCTTAGTTTCAGGGGTAAAAGAAAGAAAGATAGTGATCCAACAAGAGAATGGTTTGGAAAAAAGTCACTTTCCTCGTGCTCAGATGTACCAGTGATTGCCCTTACTGCCACAGTCAGCAGATCGTCAAAAAGCAAAGTAACTCAAGTTTGTGTCTTGCACAGTCTGTTGAACTTGATATAAAAAGCCTGGACCGAATCGAGATAATAGCAAGTTGTTCAAATGAATGTTAAAATTTACAAATCTACTGTGAAAGAGGAAGTAATGTTGAGTATATACGATATGTATCATTTGCATATTGTATTTTGTTCACTAGTAAATAAGTGCAAGAAATACAGAGGAACTGTAGTATGGATCATTAATATGTATGAACATTACATGGGTAATGATTGGTGTAAATTTCGAATGTGTTAATTATGCTGCTAACTTTTCTCCTCGCATGACATTGGCACCTTCCTTTAGCAGACTGACAAAGCAGCAGGATTGTGGAAACAGCTAAGCATACGTTCCTGCTTACAGCAAAACCCAGGAGCTGAGACTACACAGTGATATTAAATACAACAAAGTATCGCCATGCAGTTCTCCTAGAAAAAAAATAGTAATACTTTGCCGCCCGTAGTGCTTTGGTTTTGTGTCTGTGACTGCGGGACGGAAGACCATGGGTCAATTTAATGAATCTACAGTCAGACATGTTCACGCATTTGGCTTACAGTTGCATGAATAAGAACTCAGACCATGGAGTATGATAGAGACTGTACGAATTGTGTGACCTCGAACAATGAAATAGAGACTGGCAGTGACTTATCACATTTTACTAGTTTGAGTTATCAAACATAATACATTTCATGTTTAAACTTATGCTGAAAAAAATCCCTTCTTTCGATGATAGTACCGGTCAGAACTCTAGGAAGCAGTCACAAAGAGTAGTGAATATAAATTGCAAACTTTTGCTACAATCAATATGAAATAAATAAGTTTAAACTTGGTATGTTTTATGCGTAGCTTAAAAGTGGCTTTCAGTGCAAAGTCTACAATAGATAAATGTTATAAACTGTTTTGTGAATTAATTGGTTATTTTGATAATATCAAAAGACTGAAGGACACTATGCAATCATGAGTAATACTCCTTCAATAAGCATTAGCATGTATTTGTAATTCATACTGACTATTTAGATATAAGAAACATGCAAAGCGCCAAATCTTCCGGAAAGACTGTGCCAAGTTTATAAAAGATTATTGTTAGAATTTAAGATGGAAATACTGATTATATTACAGCAACCAGTCCATAATCTACAAACCATCAGACATCATAGTCATATTCTATGAATATATCAGACTGTTGCCATAAAGGAGACTTTACAGACTGGTCATAGCCTAGGTGTTTACAGCAGCTCAGTGTATTGCATGTACTTGAAATACAAGTGTTGCAACAATTCAAAACATCGGCCATGACCATGGAAATGTAGTATCAAAACTTGTATTTCACAACCAAATCTAATTTAACCTTTTCCACTAAGCTTCAGTTGGTTTTGCACTTCGATAATTTGCTTAAATTATTAAATGGTTTATATGGCTTTTGGCCAACTTACAACTAACTATAATTAAATTGTGTCTTTAGTTGACAGTCGTGATCAGTAACCCGGATTTTGTTTTAATATTTCGTCGCGCATTAATTTGGTTGTCATTACGCTACTATTAGTTAGCATAATGCAAATGGCCGACAGCAATCAGCTGCTGGACTGAAGTCTTCATGTACACAATTATGGCTGAATTTATACATTAAGAAAGGAAATTGAATGATTCCGTTGATTTAAGTCGCTGATACACTTCTTTGTTTATTTTTCAAAGTGTGTTTGTTTGGTGACATGCCCTGAATTCGTAGAGTCCATTGTCTTTCATCAGCTTGGACGGACTTGGAAACTGTTATGCGCAGGTACTTTTTTGTTTCATACAAGGTTACTATCAAGTTCATATTCGATGTCAAAAAGTTATAATAATTTAGTTTTTTCCCATGTTGTGTGAATGGAATTGAGCTAAAATATATCCACACATTATTTTCCCTTTATTCTAAACTCTATGATATAGCAATCTTGTTTAATATCAATAATGTGCTTCATAAATGCATTTTATTCTTATCATTGGTGAATGCAACATGGCGTCCAAATATTTTTGTTGTTAGTTGTTCGTAGTTTAAAGTGAGGTATCCCACTAACACGGCGTCATTAAGAATTAAATTTCCTCACATTTACAAAAGGGAATGCCAGTTTCTAAATCGGTATGTAGTGATTAAATTCATGATAAACCAACATGATCCGAAATAGTAGCCACACAAACATATTTAACATACACTTTCAGTTAGTTTGGCGACTTTACAACATCATATGTAGGTTCCTCCCGTGTTCAATATTCAATTATTATTTAATTGTGTTGTGGTGGAAAATTTGTACATATAGTATGTGTGTTGACGGAAGTTTACCAAGGTTCATAATCACTGGCGGTTAAGAACTACAATAAGAACAACAAGAACATGGCAACCAATTTCTTTGCACATAAACGTTTTAAAATAGAAGCACATGTATAATTAAAAGACAGTTTTTTTTATAATAAACAGGACTTGCTGCATTATATACTTTTGAATCTACAGAAGAAGTAGTGAGGTGAAATAGTGATAGATTAGTCAATTTTAACTTTTGACCTTGAATATGACAGTAATAATGACCTTTCATGAATCTAAAATTACTCTAATTGTTAAGTACTGTCTTTGTGCAAATGTTTATCCATGTTTCATTTCCACATTCTTTTTCATGAATATTGCATACCTGAACAAGAATCTGCTACATATAGTGTGACAAACGGTGGCCATTTTGAACACCATCTTAAATTTTTCCATGGATACCATTTCTATTTACATCAAAATAGCTAAAAAAATAGAAGTGTATATCTGTATGACACTATCAATATTAATGAAGATTTGATTCATCATATAGTTCTGATGTATGGTTTTAAATAAAAACTAAAACTAACAAGGTGAAACAGTGTTATAAGTGATTTTGACCTTGAATATGACGTTGATAGTGAAATTGTATCTAACTCAAAATACCGTATTTATTTAGTTATTAAACACGTTTATGTGTGTTTTATTTGCATGTTCTTTTGTCGTAAATATATTCTCCATTGACTAGCTTAAAATCCTGCAATGACCAGCATGATGTGTGTGTGAAGTTGGTTGTTCTCTCAAGTTCTGGTATAAAGTCACTTTTCTGGATCCTAATTGCAGTTTCCCAATAGCTGAATTACGACTTGATATTGATTGGTCGTTTCTTTCACAGTGAGAAATAATTAAAACTGTTAAAAGTAAGAGACTTTTGTTTATTTAATTCATTTTCAAATACAGTATTTCAGTGTCAGTATGACGTATGACGAAATTGAAATATAATTTTACTCACAAGTGTTTACCTTTACAGTTAATGAACAGTTCTCGACGCTGACAATTGATTTAATTGCATAGCGTGCAATCGTTTAAAGATTTTATGCTGCAAAATCATTTTTCATTTCCGTCACACGAACACTTTTGATAGGCATTTATGACTCAAAAGATCTACAGTATGTAAACCCTACCACCTTTTACTCCATCCCACCACCTCATTGAAAAATTGGCCGTAATTTCAACTTACCTACTCACCGGATCGTCCAGTGAAAAGAAATGGTTATTTTGTACATGTAGTCGTACCTTGCATCTCAAATATATGTGAAAATACGGGGTTCGAGACCAAAAAATAGAGACATTTTAACTGTGGTTACTGAAAATCGAGATTGTCGCCAACTTATAAACTTTCTAGAGACTACAATTTGAGGTAATTTATTTCGACAATAATGCAAACGGTAGTCTAAACATTTCTACTAGTAACTACTTTCCCCGATTTTTGAAAGTTCTTCAATAAGATAACGTAAACTAAAATGTCCAAAACATTTATTTAGTTATTAAACATGTTATGTGTGTTTTATTTGCATGTTCTTTTGTCATAAATATTTTATCCCTTGACTAGCTTAAAAACCTGTAATTCTGAAACATGGCAGCCACTTTGGGCGCCATCTTGCATTTCTCCATGGCAAACGATTTCAATTGCATAAAACATTTGTTAAATAAGACCACATGCATACAAGACATTATCTGTATCAATTCAGAAAGCTTATAGACACGCCCCTTTTTCAAAACATAATTTTGAGCCTCGTTTTCTCATTTTCTAATGATTATTTTTATCTGGAATTTATTGCTTTTATGAAGTTTTATGTAGGTTACCATGTTACCATGTTTAGTGTATTTTTGACGCTGCTGTTTTTAACACAGCAGTATTACCTTCGTGAATATTGAATTAGAGCAAATGGCTCCAATATCCTTCAATTGGGAAAATTTTAATCTTCAATATCTTCACATCTAATTCTCCGATTTTAGAAATTCTTTCTACAGTGAGTTTGTCTTTACAATTTCTTCAATTTAAAGTCAACCTATTTTCTGACTTGCCTCTCCCTTTAAGAATAATTACTAACTATTTTAAATTGTCATTTGAGCATAAAATCGTCTTATTATCTGCGCAATTTTAAAAATGTGTAAATATATAAATTATATCAATTTACTTACAGCAAATATCAGACGTGCTTGTTTCCTCCACCAGACATATTCAGTGTTGTATGGATCTTACATCATATTTAAATGTCCTCAACGTTATGTTTATGGCCAATAAGTTAAATATTTAACAATGTTAAAAATAACTTTTTTAAACATTTAACTGATAACGCTAACAGTCAACACTATGTATACTGTACTCCAAAAGTAGGACCCCACATTAACAAAGCAATGTTATTTCATGCTTGACATATAGGGTTGAGTAGGTGTGTTAAGAAATGGCTTTAGCTCGTCGCATTCCGTCCCGTCACTCAGATCTTAGGTTTTTTATTCTATATATTTAGAGGTGTTTCATTCTTTACTTTAAAACTTTTCAGTCATGATGAGGAAAACATGCCTTTATTTTGCTTTTATCATAAAACGTTTATTGACCAGATACAAAACACATAAACATGCATTCGCAAACACACCCACACACAGATATAGTCGCATGCATACGCTTAAAGTGCTATTTCTTCTGTTACCAAATCGAGGTTAAAATGTCATAAAGAAAAATAGAAAGAATACTAAAATTAGGATATGCTTTCATTTTACCCTGTAATGATATTAGCCTTAGCCTTAAAATGGTCACTATGCGCAGGTTCTGTATATGGGTTGTTCTTGTCACTATAGACAGACTGGAAACTTAGAGCAAAAATTGGCATTGCAAGTGCTATATTACACTAGATACGTTTTAGGCTATATTAAACGGGACTGGTATGAGTCTTAGATGTAATTAACTTTCTGACGAATTTCCGCGCCAACAGTTTGCTAAAATGCTTATGCTCATCCTATCCTAATTTCAGGCGTAAAAGAAAGAAATATAGTGATCCAGCCAGAGAATGGTTTGGAAGAAATTGAGTCATTTTTATCGTGCTCAGATGTTCCAGTGATTTTCCTTACTGTCATAGCCAGCAGATCGTCAAGAAAACAAGTACAGCCAATCTGCGGTCACTCGAAGTGCCAAGTGGTTCGAGTGAAGGCATTAGACATTATCAGAATCATTCACGGACACCGGACGCTGTTAGACAATTGCAATGTAAAAGGCAAAAACATCAATGCTTAAAGGTCCACTACTAAGCGAAAAATAAGTGACAGTTTTTTCAATGGCAAGTACATTACCTTATGCAAGACACTAAATAATGAAGATTGTCAGGTTAAAATTTACAGAAAGTGTTTGGAACACGAAGAAAAGTATGTGTATTATGTTGAAATCTCAGTGATTCGACACCCAGGTCTTTTTAACTTTCTTCATAATGCATAGAAAAATAATTGTACATGTACTGTGGTTTATTTAGAATTTCTACATACCAACTTTCTTTTTTTATCAAAAATAACTTATTTCTGTGTTTTTAAAATATATTTGAATTTTCGCTTTCCTTAGTATTGGACCTTTAAATAAATTGAATTAAAAACGTATAATTTTATTTACGTTATTACAAAACAAATACAATAACAATACACATACATTAAATATGCACCATGAAAGAGGAACAAACATTTTTCCACCGACCATACAATGTTACAACATACATTGTACATGTCCGTGTTATACAAGGCCTTTCACTAGAGTACTCGGATTTTAGATAAAAGATACTGTTACCGATTCAGATATCGTCCTAGATAAACTGGGCCTTTTTTCTAGATTACTCGAAAATCACTTCTATCAGTATAAATAAGATAGCAGGTAACATATTGATAATCGTATCTATACAGCGTAATAATGAAACGCAATGAATGATTTCGTTCTATTTGAGTCATATTTATTCAAAAAAATAATCCTTCAATTTATTCATCCTGAAAATGCGAAACCTTTTTAAAATTATCAACAGCTGTCGTAAGATTACCATAACTGACATAATAATAAGCGCACAAGCCGGCGCAATTATTCAATCAAAGATGTAAAACCCGTCGGCCGACCGTTTCGAGTGATTGAGACATCAATGAACAGTTTGAGACTAATGGGACATAACATTTTGTCGAATAATCACATTTTTCAAGTAATCGTATGTTGAGATATATTGCATTTTATTTATATTGAAAAATACAAGGATATATGCCGGGACTAAGTTTCTATTTCGAGTGAACCCGTCATGTCGATTACGTGTATTTCGAGTTAACGAGATTTGACTGTAGCTCACGTTTGTGTCTTGCACAGTCTGTTGAACTTTATGTTAAAAACCTGGGTCGAATCTAGATAATAGCAAGTTGTTAAAATGAATATTAAAATGGATAAATCTCCTTTAAATGAGGATGTTATGTTAAGATAAGATAAGATTTATTTTGGTATGGAGTACATACATGGCTAAAACAAACATGAATGCAATAAAACAATATCACAACATGAACATAATAACCATGGCATGCACACCGACGCCAGGGATAACACAAAAAAAGAGTAAACTCTTATTTCCATTGTGGTCCCTTGAGTGATTGCTGGTCATTCAACAAAAGCTTCCAATGCGCATTATATTTTGAAAATAATTAACAACTGTGCAAAAGTATACAAACGGTATGCAGCATTTTCAAATGTATTTTGTTCACTAGTAACTTAGAACTAGAAATACAGAGGAACTGCAGTGTGCATCATTTACATGTATGAATACTTCCTGGGTCATGATTGGTGTAAAATCATGCTGTTAACTTCGCTCCGAATCATGACATAGTCACATTTCTTTAGCAGACTGATAAAGCAGGCAGGATTTCGGAAACAGCAGACTCTGCTTCCTGTTTACAGCAAAACACAGGAGCGGAAAAACTACACAGTTACACACATTAAAGTATCGCTATGCAGTTTTCCTACAGAAAAATAGTAATATTTTGCCGCCTATGGTGCTGTGGTTTTGTGTCTGTGACTGTGGGACAGAAGACATTATGTCAATGTAGTGAATCTACAGACACTTCCACGCATTTGGCTCACAGCTGCATGAATAAAAACTCAGACAATGAATAAGATAACATGGATCGCATAACATAAGATAACAAGAATGTATGACAGTCACCGAGAGTATTGAATACAGATTGCAAACTTGTTCTACAATCAATATAAAATAAATAAGTTTAAACTTGGTATGTTTTATGTGTGCCTTAAAATCTGCCCTCATTCCAAACGTCTTCTTACACAGATCGAAGTGAAAAGGTTTGCTTTCACCATGTCTTGCGCTCCTACAACAGATAAATGGTATAAACTGTTTTGAAATCTGAATTAATTGGTTATTTTTATAATATTAAAAGACTGAAGGACACTATGCAATTATGAGTAATACTCCTTCAATTAGCATTAGCATGTCTTAGTAATTCATACTGACTATTTAAATATAAGAAACTTGCAAAGCGCCAAATCTTCCGGAAAGACTGTGCCAAGTTTATAGAAGATTAGTGTTAGAATTTAAGATGAAAATACTGATTATATTACAGCAACCAGTGCATATACTACAAACCATCAGACATCATAGTAGCATATTCTATAAATATATCACACTGTTACGATAAAGGAGACTTTACAGGCTGGTCATAGCCTAGGTATGGCTCAAAAAGTAACACACGGAAGAAAATCGTGGCGGAGACATGATTTTATTTTTTATGCTGATACATGCACCATGTTCGGCAAAGCAGTCCAACTGCCTTTGATTACTGAACGATTTACAGCAACTCGGTGTATTTATTGAAAAACAAGAGTTGCAACAATTCAAAACATCGGCCAAGACATTTGAAATGTCATATTAAAACTTGTATTTCACAGCTAAATCTAATTTAACCATTTGTCACTAATAATAAGCTTTAGTTAGTTTTGCACTTCAATAATTTGCTGTTTAGATTGGTTTTGACCGATGTTGTGAACTGTTGCAACTCTTGTATTCCAAGAAAATCACTGAGCTGCTGTATATTGTTCTGTATTTATTGCATGACCAGCATGATTAGTGTGTGAAGTTGGTTGTTCTCTCAAGTTCAAGTACAAACTCACTTTTCTGGGTCCTAATTGCAGTTACCCCAAAAGCTGAAGATACAACGACTCGATATTGATTGGTCGTTTCTTTCACCGTGTGGAATAATTCAAACTGTTAAAAGTAAGAGACTCTTGTTTATTTAATTCATTTTCAAACACAGTATTTCAGTGTCATGCGATAATTAACCAAAGTGTATAAAACTCTGGCTTTGTCGAACATGGTACGAGTATATAAAAAAAATAAAATGTCTCCGCCACGATTTTCTTCCGTGTGTTACTTTTTTGTGCCATACCTTGGCTTTGACCAGTCTGTAAAGTGTACTTTATAGTAAAAGTCTGATAAATATAAAATAAAAGTATGATTTATTATGGTTGGTAATAAATGCGCTGGTTGCTGAAATGTTGTCAGTATCTTTATCTTAAAGGTCCATTACTAAGACCAAATCGAATTTTCATTTAAATCTGGAATTGAAACAGCGAAATACAGTTTGAAAAATGCTTCTTAAACTTTACAATAGCCGTGGAGTATTTCCCTGTTTGAAATACTGCTGCAGGAAAATGAGTGAATGTTTTTGTTTTTCCTTAGATTGACCTGGGTGGTATTTTTGTCAGAGAAACCCGTCAGAGATATACGTTGCACATAATTGGAAGTAGAGTTCTTTCAACTATAATTCACAATAGTACGCTTATTCATATACAACCTATTTACAGCCTCTTTCGGGGGAACTTTTGGGAAACAACAAAGATATTTGAAAACCGGAAAACTTACTTTCGTGTATGAAAAGTCAAAATGTAATTTATTAAATTAATTCTTTTGATAAACTAAAACGTTCAACACAATATGGTAACATTCGTTGCAGTATATCACTTTTTCCTTCTAAAAGGACGTTATAATTCCAGATTTTAAAGAAATTTCAATTTGATCTAGTAATAGACTAGTAAGAAACACCAACCAACCTTATCATACGTAACATTGGCATTTTACGGTATCTTTCAACATGTATATTGGACGTGTACAGGTTACAACAATAATTAATGGTTAGTCCAAATATTTAGAATTCATGTTTGCTGTTTTATTTCTATTTTTAATATTTACTGGTTTTAATATTATTGTAAAGCATAACGTCTTAACGTTTTGCACTAAGTTTCCAATATACATCCATGCAACTTTAGCGAAAAGTGTGTACACCGGTGTAGGTTAAAATGAATAATGTAATTATGACCAACTATTTTGTTTAGCGTGATTACATAATGTGTTAGTTTAATACTTACGGTTCCTCATGATTCATGTATTTGATAAGATATGTACAGGAGGGATAAATCGAACGACGATCTATCTAATTATTGACATAACCGCAGACTGTGGCCGCCAATCAGTCACCCGTTTTTATTTTATCTTATGATGATACGACTTGGAGTTGAATTACTTCCCTTGATGTGTATCTAGATGCAAGTTGCAAGTCATTGTCGTAAAAAGAACCAAATAGATATAGTGCGGGTAGCAGGGGGCGTCTGGGGGACTACGCTCGGTCATACGGCTAGTAACGAGGAAAAATAAGCTAATAAGGCAGTTAGCGTATGGTGTGTTAAACATCAGCATTCAGATGTTCTCAATGTACCTTTATCGATGCACGATATTGGCTAACAGTCAGGTCTAAGTTTCTGTTGAGCAATAAATGTTTGAGAGTGTGGGAAATGTTTTATTTTGTCTCCAATCATCACACGAAATATATTACTGCAAGCAATGTTGTTTTTTTCTGAAATGGAAGATTACTTTCTTTTGTCATCAGTCTGTTTGAGCATCTGTACAAAGCAGCATCTCCAAATGGATAAAAGGAAATTTATCACATTAAATTAAACTTAAAAAATAAAACTTTTCGGCAACTTTGTTTACAATCCTTCACGGAAAATGCAGAGAAAACGCGTGGTTAAATAGAAACAGTTATAAAAACGTTTTTAACACTTCCTCAATCTGTATTTCCATTGTTTTCAATGAATGTAAAAATATGACCACATGAGTGAGACGGAAGTCAAATGAATAAAACTTTCGTTTTTAGCTCACCTGAGCACAAAATGCTCAAAGGTAATCTATTATGATCAACCATTCGATCACACTTGCCTTATTAACACTCTAGTAAATCTTGTCAACACTCTAGAGGCCATATTTATTAACTAATCATCATGAAAATGGGTCAGAATGTGTGTCTGAATTATTTATCGGCAAAGTTCGGAACTGGGTCACTTAGAGTCAAAAATTACGTCACTAGACCAATTAAAATTTTGTTGACACTCAAGGCAACATTCAATACCCAATTGTAATGAAATTTGGTGAGATTGTTACTTTGAGTTGACGATTTCTAGGTCACAATTGAATGTGGGTCATCTAGGATTAACAGTCTAATCAATGAAAAACCTTGTTAACACTCTAGAGGCTACATGTTATATCCAATCTTCATGAAAATTGGTCAGAATGTTTGTCTCAATGATTTCAAAGTTAAGATTTAAACTAAGTCACTTGAGGTTAAACTAGGTCACTAGAACAAATTAAAACCTTGTATACCACTTTAGGCAACATTTAATACCCAATTATCATGAAATTTGGTGAGTGTTACTTTGTGTTGATGATTTCTAGGTCAAGATTGGTCACCTGGGATTAAAGACTAGGTCAGATTGTCGAATCTAAAAAAATCTTTGTTAATACACTAGATAAATGGGCCAAAAATGGGCCCTTTAGGACTGCATGGTCCTTTCTGGAAGTGGGTCTTTTTCGAGACTATAGGCATAGCATAAACTATTTCGGAATCCATGAAATGTTAATTTCGTTTTCATCTACTTCATATTCCTGATAGTGTCGTTGTCATCTACTTTTACAATCGCCCAATATATTCTGATCATGCAGTATTGCTCAAGTTGTTACTCTAATAATTATGTTAAAATAATGTAAAATGAAGTTCAATAAGAATATAACCCTTTCAAGTCATGCTATACACTTACATTGGTTCTAATTTATAAACGGATGTAGGAGGGTCGATAATAGCGGAAGGGGGTCGATAATAGCGGACACATATCACAAGACAGAATACTACATCATACCTAACTATGTCAAGTAACAAGTGTTTTTATTGGTCATAATCAACCAATGATAGTTTGTTTGTAATATGAGTGTCACTTAGGCACTGAAAGTGAACATACGATACAATATCGTACTAAAGGGTCGATAATACCCGACTTTGCTCTAGTAGTCACATTTTATCATCATGTGCATTTTGTAAATTGGTCTGAATGTTTGTCTTGCCAAGGTCAAACAGAATATTTGTGTAGGTCATGTACTGAGATGAGCCCTATTGTTGTTACATCCACATCTCTTACCATAAAAGGTACAAAAACTAGCAGACAGATGAAAGACATACTATCAGGATCTCTTCTTCACTAGACAAATAATGATGAAAGGCAAAATGTCATTTAACAAACTCTTGCAAATGTAAATAAATAAGTTTCAATACTTTAATTGTAGAAAATAATCACACTGTATTCCCAGTATTCAATTTAACAATATCAGAATTCAGGAAATAACTGAAATACATGTACACAATTTCACATGTGCTAATAGTAATTTCAGCGAAAGTTGTTCTGAGATCTTGTCTTAAGTCTAATTTCAGTTGATTGCTGAACATTCAGTCCTTGTTTATACAATTTCACATAACACAATAAGTAACAATCATCTATAACAGAAAGGCTGTTTAACAATTAAAACAATACACATCAGCATATATAACAGCGAGATTGTTTAACAATAAATACGGAAATGCTATAAAAAGTCTGCTATGTGTTCGGTTCTTCATAAATTCTTCTGTAAATCTTTTCTTCTTGTCCCTCTAAGTGAGCAGCAAGCCTGGCCATGGTGAACAGTAAATCACTTAATCTGAAAAAATATAAATGTAACAATCATGTGACTGATAATATCTTGAATAAAATCTGAAATAAATCACAAATGTCTCACAAATGTAAAAGAGCATCTTGTTAAATAAAAAGCAACCCACAAAAGTATAAATCACAGACTAAATTAACTTCACTTCACTTCACTAACTAACTGAGACCAACTGTTAGGCTCTCCATAGATGTTCTAATGTTTACAGATTTTGACTGTGAATGTTGAATTAATGGCCAAGGCATCAGGGAAAGTGTTCACTATAAAGGTAAATGCAGGCTACATGCAGATGACAGCTAACACAGGCAACTATTAAATCCAATCCTCCTTCACAAAGTTTTTCGACATTAGGGTTGTGTTTATTCTATTGAGTCATACCCATTAAAGTCCCAGAATCACATTTACCAGTAGCTCTCATTTTATCAAGAAAGATGTCTTGCTGACAGAAATGACTTTCCTTTGTTCTAAAAACATTCCTAACTTGCTTTTTTAAACTGTCAAGTGCATATATTGGAAACATAGTGCAGTATTTTTTTCAATGCTATTGCTAAAAATAAGAAAGGCTTTATGGCAACTCTTTTTCTTGAACAAACAACTTGAATACAAAAGAAAGGCATAATAAGTCAACATTGTTTTAGAGTGAATAAGAACATGGTTCTACCATTATCCTATCAATAAATTTATGTTACTATATCAGTAAATTCAAAGTGATCCTGGTACTTTAAGAGTGCAATTATACTTCCACTACATTCATGTTACAATAAGTGTACCTAGGCTACAGTACTGGTCTAAACTGATGATACACTAATTAACTTAATTTACATACTGATCATTTTAATGATATCAGATATTTCTACATGATGATCATTTTCTCATGATTTACTAGTAAATCAGAAGACCTATGAATCTTCCAGCAAAAATTTACACAATTGAAAAAAATTCAAATGTAAACTAATAATACATATTGTTGCAGTTTCAACCCTTCACCAATCTCAAAGATAGTTTTTACTAACAAAATCCTATGATTCCCTGAGACCAAAGCTACAAAACTTCATTCTCATATGAATTTTTTCTATTTTTTTCAAATTTGGGTTGAGAAACAGCAACAGGAAATATTTTACCCTTGCCCCACTAAATGTCTAAAATGCACCTGTCCATCTTTCAAGTTGGATAGTATAATTTTTCAAGGCTTGATCACTGGCAATGTTCTGACTGAAAGATTGCAATTTGATTGCAATATATAATCTACACTGGTCACAAAGGCAAAAAAGCTTGCTATCTGCAAGTTAATCAATGATTTTGTTATTACAACATAGACTGTGAGATAAACAAAATGTATTCCCTTCCCCAAAACATACCTGTTTAAGTATTTCAAAGGTTCAGTATCCATTTCTCTGGCCCTCACAACTGTAGTTACCCTGAAATTACAGTGAATGTAATATTGTTACTAACAACAAACTAAAGGTCGTAATGACCTTTGATGACTACCATACTTCTGTTTCATGTCAACAATCTTACCTTTTTCTTTGGGTTTATCACTTGTTCAATAGTACTTCTGTTATTTACAGGGATGCAGTTTACTTAATCTTAATTCCTGTGTCGGATTACTCACTGTACAAAAACATTATCCTCTGTAAGTAAATGCCAACTTTCTTTCATAAAAAGTCAGCTCGGTAGTTGGGCTTGAATTTGTGACCCTGTATCAGTGAAAGTTATTTCAAGTTAGCTGTAACCTTTACCACTCAACCAAGGAGCCCAGGATCAAACCATCTTGCTAGTACGCATAATTATCTAACACTTTAAATCAACAATAAGATTTATATAGATTATAGTGGTGTACACACAATGAATCAAGCTCTGTGGTCCTTTTTAATGGCACCTTGATACAATATGCTAATTAAGATTGAGGGGAGCAGTGGTGTAGAGGTTTAGGTGTCTGCCGCTGATCCTGGAGGTTGCAGGTTCGAGTCCCACCAAGGTCACGACCGTACCTCCTCATATGACATCAGTACAGGTTTTTCAAGGAAGCGGACTCGAGAGTGACTCTATAAGCTCAAAGGTTTCTTCACAATAGACTGAGCTAAAATAAATTAGTTTAAACTAAACTAAGATAATGAATTCTTAACAAGATATATTGTATACCTTCTCTCTGCTCTTCTGCAAATAGCTCTAGCTACATGAAGAGAAGCTGAACACTTTCCTCCTGACTGAAATACAGAACAGAAAATATTTACCTGCAGTTAAACCTGCGTTGCACAACAAGACCAAGGATATCATTTTCATTTATAAGTTGTCAATGCAAGATTCAAACATATTACCATTTAGCAGTGAGAGTTTTAGTTGTTTATCATGTTTATAGGTCAGAAGTGTTCTACCTGAATATAAAGGAAGTTCGGGTTGTCTTACAAATACTTTGAAATTACCTTGTTTCTAAATTTGAATAGTGGCTTTGGGATGAATCTATAGATACATACATATGATGCAAACTAATCTATAATCTACAACACATTGCTTTGTGCAAGGGGGCGGAGCTTAAAACTGTACTATCTGAAATACATCATGGTTTACATAGAGTAGTACAGGAAATTTGCCATGATACAAATCAGATAGGGAACTGTTTGCTCAAACAATTACATTTTAACTCCTCAAAATATTGTGATCGCAAACAACACTCTATCTATGACAACGAATACACCTGCTTTTAGGCCCGAAATGAGGTATGGATGTTACTCTTTCTTTTATGTAAATGATGTTCCTGTACAAATGTTATTTATACCTTACATACATGCGGTTATATTATATTTAAGTTCACAGATCACCAACTGGCCATTTTTCATCGAGTATGCAGATTATACTTATACCTGACTTAACAGTATACTCAATGCTTTCCCAGTCAGACGATGATAAACACTCAATCATTGTTTTCAAGTTCACATTTTGACAGTGTAATTAGGGTCAAGGTCAGAACTTCAATCAGATTTTCATGCATCTTCATATGAATCTCAATGATCAATGCACTTGTTCAAATAATAGTGTTTGCAACATTGGATACCAAACATCAAAGGAAGAACAATGTACTAAGTAGGTTAAAAATCAAGAATTTATTTCACAAAAATACGAAAACTTCTAAAGTCTGTTCCATTCCACTTTGGACCCCCAACTTTGACCTGAACTGAAAAATCCTGAGCGGTTTTCGTATAAATTTTACCTGTTTTGTGATCTACAAAAAGGTCACCCTCGAGAATTTTAAGCGTTTTTGAAATAATCACGTCATTTTGTAAAGATGCCGATTTTTATTTTTCTATGGAGACTCGCCGTTGTTTACATTGGACGCCATTGACGTTTACTCTTGCGTAACAGAGAAGTTACGCCAAAGTTCACGTGTTTTTCAATAAAATGTTCGGGGGACATTTCAATATTACAGTCAGATGCATGGTTATTAATAATGAGTACAAAAGTAACGCTTAAATGTAACAAAAAACTGTTGACAATCTTATAAGATCTACAATAAAAGATTTACCTAATTATTCCTGCTTTCAAATGATTCCTAGCCTACTGCAGTAGTAGGCTAATGTCGTACTGACAGTCCGTCACACGTTTCAGATTTACTCCAGTCCATGAGTCATTACAGCACTAAATATTTTGAAAAACCTTAAGCAGTTGTTGAATTTCAGGTGAAGTAGCATAACATGCAAGTGAAACACACATTCATTTAAACAGTGGCCCAACATGCATGTCACAGTATAACCCTGAACACTCCATAATCCACTCTAAATCCTTTATTTTCCTTCACAGTAATGAGCTAGATCTATTGATATTAAAACGACAACATAGATTTCAATTCTCCGAAACTTGCTCGTGACGTAATTGAATTGATGACGTAGTATGAATAACAAATCTAGGCGACACGAGTGGATCCGACGGGGGAGCGTGCATTTGCGCGCATCCCCTTATGCATACTGGTACCTAGCTAAATAAATTGAAATAACACAAAAGAATCTAATAGTAATGTATAGGCATTTGGTCGTAGATTGATATACCGTTTTTTCATAGCCTGGTACAACACGTGCGGAACACACCTTTTACGAAACGCGTAGAATATACCCGGCTGTACATTTTCCATACTCTGACTGGACAAAAGGCTGGAATTCCATGGAATCCATGGAAAATATCTGATTTTCCATGGAATTTGTCAAAATGTGGAGAAAATTCCATGGAATGATTTAAAATGCTGGAATATTTTTCCATCTTAAAATGGAAAAGGCTGGACTATTTTCCATTCAAGGCTGGAAAGCATGGAAACGTAGGCTGGAAAGCATGGAAAGCTAGAACTTAGTTTTTTTTCTGGCATGATGAGGCTGGAAAGTACTTAGAACAATTTTGTGGAGCATGGAAAGAACTTATATATTTTCCTGCAATGAAAGCACTCCACTATTTAATGTCTCAAAATTCAAATTTAAAGGACAAAGCAGTCAAATTTACACAAAAGAAAGAACTGATTTTAAAACCTCTCTTGTTCAATGGTGCGCTAATTCTAGTAAACCTCTCTTGTTCAATGGTGCGCTAATTCTAGTATGCGCTAATAAGTTGAAACTGCTAAATTCATGGTGTTCGCCCTATACAATTCTATGTAAAATCAAATGACTCCCTTGGCGGGGTCAGTTTTGACCCGAGCTCATAATTTGAACATAATTTGTAAAGGTCCACTAGACAATGCCACATGCTAAATATATAAGCTCTACCCCAGTGAAAAAAGTACTTAAATTTCAGTGAAATTTTTGTGAATTTCAGTGAAATCATCAAATCTCAGTGTATCACACCAAAATGACTGAAATTTGGTAATTTCTCAGTCATTTTTCAGTGACAAAAGTGTGATATTTCAGTCAACAAACTAACAATACCAAAATTTCATTGACATTTTGGTTAAATTCTTTCAGCAATTTTTCAATGAAATAATTCCAAAATAGAATAAATGAAATGATTTTTCAGACAAGATTTTACCAAGTTTCAATTTATTTTTCCAAGTGAAAAAAGACCAGTTCTTACAAAAATCCTCATAATGTTACTGAGGTAATGATGATGTAATATAAGTATTGTAGTTTCGATGCAATATCTGTAACAATTATGTAACAAGAGGTACAAGATGGTCCTATGACGCTCACCAGAGACATCATACTTTTGACCCAATGTGACCAAGATTTAATCCTAAATGATATATTCTTGACAATACAAACATTCAGACAAATTAAGATGTTGATTGGTTAAAAATGAGGCTTCTCGAGAGTTAACAATGTTGTTTTTTTGACTGTGTGACCTACTATTTAACACCAGATGACACCAGATATAAAGCTTGCCAAGAAATCATTGTTACAAACATCTGACCAATTTTCATGATGATTGGGTTGTAATTGTCACCTCTGTAGTATAACCGAGTGAACTAGATTATGACCTAAGATGACCCATATTCAAACCTGACCTAAATTTCACCAAGATAATCATGAAGATTCAATTAATAAACACTAGGTTTATCTATGATCTGACTTGGTGACCTAGATATTGATCCAAACTTATCAATATTCCAACTTGACCTAGATTTCACAAAGGCAGTCATTCTGACAAAATTTCATGAAGATCAATTGAAAAATGCAGCCTCTATTGCATACACAAGTTTTTCTATGATTTGACCTGATGATTTTATCAAGTCAGTCATTCTGACTAAATGTCATGAAGTTCCAGTGAAAATGCAATCAACATGACATACACAAGATTAAATGTGGATGGGGGGGGGGGGGGCAGTGGTGAAGAGGATAAAGTGTCTGCCGCTCATCCCAGAGGTTGCAGGCTCAAGCCCAAATGGGGTCATGACTGTACATCCTCATATGACATCAGTACTGTTTTTTCCAGGAAGCGGATTGGAGAGTGACTCAATAAGCTTCTTGTGTACGTTTTTTTCACAATAGAGCCAAAATAAATTCATATATAAACTAAATGTGAACAGACACATGGCAATCACAACAGCTCATTTTCTATACTCAATATATATACATTTAACTGAAACCAGCATGTAACAAAATCTGGGTCACTTCACCCATATATCCAAACCTACATACAAGTATATCAATTATATACATAACAAACATAACCTCACCTGAATGTAAACACATGTAAACAATTAACTGAAAAGTCACTTATAATACCCTGATACATGAATTTGTGTATCAGCTATTTAACATATCACATTTTAGCATGATTTTTCAAGAAATGTTTCAGACTGTGGGTATTCATTATAATATTCACTGCATTGTATGTCTAAAAAGTTTTTCAAAAACTTCAGCTGTTTTCTACAAAGTTCAGTTGTAAAGAAATGTTTTACTCATAACACATTTTCTTCTTTTTGTATTCAGTGCAGGTACAAGTTTCATCACTTTATCAGATTTGACCTGCTTGAACTGATGGTTGAGAGCTTGATGTTCTTTCTGGATGAGAACAGTTTTCAATATTTTGAAATGTTCTGTCAAATGAACAGATTTATTTCTTTTAACACATCTTCCCCTCTCAAGTAACACAGTATACAATTAAGTTTCTAGCTTTTGCTCTCAAATATTCCTGTGGGTAGAAGACCTCATTTCCTCTCTGCATTCTGAGGTATTTATTGCAGCTGTTAAGATTTGCTCAGAAACCACTGGCTGGGCTGTTTGTATCTCTTCCTCCGTGAAATGTATCACCAGCTTTTTTTCAAGCATGAAAATGGTCTTACCAGCTAGATTGCTGTCCCTGAAATCATATTTTTCTACGTGTGCATATAAAAGTCATTATATTATTATTTTGGAATGATATGGCCAAAAAGATGTACAAGCTTTGAAATAAATGACCTGCTAGTACTCTTACATACACAGACTATTCTATTAACTGTTACACTTCTTCAAAATAAAATTAAAGATATTCAGTGTCATGGTTATTAAATAAAAGAAACTATTCACAACTTCAAATCATCCATGTAATGTAAATCATAGATTTTTAGGGATGTAATCGATTGAAACGATACGATATATCAACGATCAAACACTTTCGATTCGATATCGATTGCCGTTTTGAAAAATCGTAGAACGAATAATGTTTTACTGTGCCATGATCTACAGTTTCATGTTCGAAAATTTCATCAAAACTGAACCGTAATATGAACAATCACTCTATCTAGAGTTCCGTGAATGGTAATTTAATGAAATGTGGTCTTATAGGCAAAAAATTTCATCACTGCAAGGGTTGATATATATTATAGACCAGAACCATATGTTTAGTACAAATATAGTCCTGAGATTTGGTAAAATGTATAGTAAGTGACTTTTTTACCCCCATGTATCGCTGTATAGTTGATATTTCTAAACTGATATATCGATACAAAAATTTAATTATTTTAATCAATGACATCCCTATAGATTTTGGCAATTGATAATTATACTTGTATATACTCTACCCATCCTTGCTGACAGACGATCAACCAGCACTTTTAGGCCAATGTGTGTTTCTTCCAGGTATTAAATTCCAGGTATTTTACAAGTCTTAGCCAACTGCTAACCTCAACTGCAATGAAGAAATCAACAGACTGACCCTTTGTTTTAGTACAGTTCATGTATTTTCATGTGTGCTGACAAGTCAGAGACCTCTGGCCAGAATTAAATGAAACTAGAGGATGCTTTTGTAAAAAAGCGCATGTCTCCCCCACTGCTGAGAATAACTGTGAATGGAAACAGGAATGGAAATGGAGATAAGATAATGTAAATACCCGGTAGTCACTTCAATGAAGGCTGTCTATGGATGGTTTCTATTGTTAAGGTTGTATGAGAAGATGCTTCCTAAACTGTTTGTTTTTAACCAGGTATTCAATTTTGAAAATCCTGGTTATTCAATCAGCGTATGGCAGGCGGGCGTCAAACGAAATTGCACTTGATGGTCATATCATATATAGTTTCACAAATGAAATTAAATGAAATTGTGTCTGCTCCATAATTCTTCAAACCTTTAAAGGATTTTGATGATACTTAAAACAAACGTTCATATTGTCAGATTTTTTTACACTATTGAAAGACAACTCAAAAACGAAGAATGGACGGACGGACTGACGGACTCCCCCCAGTTTGAGGGTTGTAGGTCAAAAGGAACTCTAGTTATCATCCGGAAATGAGAAATTGACCAACGGTCACTGTGACCTTGACCTTTGACCTACTGACCCCAAAAACAATAGGGATCATCTGCTCTATAAGACCAATCATCCTATGAAGTTTGAGGTCTGTAGGTCTAAAGGAACTCTAGTTATCATCCGGAAACGAGAAATTGACCAACGGTCAGTGTGACCTTGACCTTTGACCTACTGACCCCAAAAACAATAGGGATCATCAGCTCTATAAGACCAATCATCCTATGAAGTTTGAGGGCTGTAGGTCAAA
The DNA here is from genome assembly GCA_022818135.1 of Saxidomus purpurata. Lineage (NCBI taxonomy): Eukaryota > Metazoa > Mollusca > Bivalvia > Venerida > Veneridae > Saxidomus > Saxidomus purpurata. The sequence continues at coordinate 21,755,244 of JAFMSR010000007.1, forward strand.
AGGAACTCTAGTTATCATCCGGAAACGAGAAATTGACCAACGGTCACTGTGACCTTGACCTTTGAACTACTGACCCCAAAAACAATAGGGATCATCTGCTCAATAAGACCATTCATCCTATGAAGTTTGAGAGCTGTAGGTCAAAAGGAACTCTAGTTATCGTCCGGAAACGAAGAATGGACGGACGGACTGACGGACTGACGGACGGACGGACTGACGGACAGGGCAAAAACAATATGTCTCCCCCCGAGGTGGGGGAGACATAACTAAACAGGAGTCAGTCAGTGATTGGTATCAAGCTCTCATCATATTTTGTTCAGTTTATTTTTTCACATAGGTATGGTCCTTTGTTCCTTTTCAATACAGTGTATATTTTTTGTGCACTTCATTTTCAATTTAATACCATTTTTCAAAGTTTAATGAAACTTCGCAAGACTTATTTATACCAATACTAGTTTATACCTATTATTTCAGCTCAATTTTGAAGAAAGCTGAAAGCTTATTGAGTCACTCAAGTCTTCTTTCTGAAAAAACCAGTACTTGTATCATATGAGGAGGTACAACTGTGACCTCAGTGGGGCTTGAACTTGCAACCTCCAGGATGATCGGGAGACAACCTCTACTCTACCGCTCCCCTTTTGACTAGTTGTATTAAAATATTATCAAATGCTTTTCCATTTAACATGTTTAAATGCCATATTTATAACACCATCAGTTTTAGTTTTTACTAATTTCGCCAATGACACATAATTATTTCTTTACTTGATTATGATAAACTTGTGAATGACCAAATGTTATTAAGCTACAGGAAAATGAAAATCCCGAGATGCAGATACTGAAATAGTTACCTGTCAGACTGCTGACATGCCCTGCTCCATGAACCATGTTTTTCAAATACGAATTCTAGGATCGATGAAATCCAACATACCAAGTTGTGAACAATGGTCCATACATTCGAACAAACTGATGCACATTCATAGTCTGTCTGTAACCACCTAAAAAACCATTGAACAATTTACTGTCAGTTTGTCTTTTTGTCTATTGTTATGTTCAATAATTATTCATTAAACAATTCACCAAGAACTTCTTCTTATTCTTATAAATTAAAATATTATATTTTGAATAACAATAAATTTCTGAAGTCTATTGTATGATTATATCCACATGATTGACCATTATCTATTATAACCTAACATCAGGATCGGAGGGTCCTGGGACACAAATGTGTGCATTCATTACATGAAGTATTCTGTTACCTTTAAATTTAAGTGTGACCGTGATCTTTGAGTAGGTGACTTGGGTCTTGCACGCAACACGTCGTCTTGATATGCTGAAGTTGAACATTTGTGCAATATATTTTAAAATCCTTCAATGCATGACAATTTACAGCCATACCACAAAAACAATGCAGTGACGGACACACTGATGGACTGCGCAGTTTTTATAAAAAAAAATATATGCCCACTCTTCGGGGCATAAAAATATCTACGTCACCAACCAATCTTTTTTCAACATGTTACATATAGGAAACAGACATTTTTTAGGCCGTATTTACACTGGTAACTCGAAGAAAATGTTTGATATGGTTTAAATAATTTAAATAATAATTAAACCAATTGGTTCGCTGTAAGAATCATGGATTTACAAGGGTTCTTTGGTTCTTATGTACTGAACTGAGTCTGGCCAGTTTCTCATACATGTGTAGATAGCTATTTTAAAGATGAAATGTACCAGAGTGATCTAAACAAGCTTTACCGTACACTATCGAGCTCTAGGTGTCAACTGGCTACCATTACTTGACCAGGGCCATTTATACCAATTGCACTAAAAAAGAAAAATCAAAGATAAAAGAATCAGTTAAGTTAATCATTAATAATACAGTTTTTCCATAATAGCTGAAAAAAAATCAAAGATACTTAAAAACCATAACGATACATGCCTTTCTCCCGATATTTACCGGGTTCTCCCGTTATTTAGACCCTAACCCATCAAATGCGTCCTTAGAAACCTGCTTAAATAATATCTCCCGGCGAGTCGTCCAAAAATCTGGTGTTTTTCAAAAATATCTTGACAATAACTCAATCCTTTGTGGCATGTATGACAATAACATACATTAAATAATGTGATATTCTAACATTGAAACTTGCCAGCATCTTCTGCATAAGTGACTAAACTAGTTCCCCAATAATAATACCCATGGTGATATGATACAAGGACTCACTTCATAATACTTTTATGCATAATAATACATAAAATTATTTAATATAAATAAAAACATATATTGGTTTGATTAAAATAGTAAACATGTCGGACATTTTCAACTTGACAGCAAGTGTCATAAATGCTTGAAATGCAAAAAATACAATTATTCACATCAGTTATATGGATCTATAGTGTGCTAAAAGCATCAGTGTTAAGCAAAGTTATTAATATAAATGGAATTTAAGAATGGAATGTCTTGTTTACGCTTAAATTCAAGGTAAGCTGAATCACATAACTGACAACTTTCGGACAGTATTTTTCGGACAGCCAGTCTCTGAGTCATAATTACAGCAAAGTGCCTCTCTTCGGTGTTGATTCATTCCTTTTGAATTAAGACTCGACAGCTATTTATATAAGTTGAAAGAAATTAAAAGAATAAATAAATTAGTATGAATGTATAAAAATAAACCAGATGCGAACATTCCTGGGACGAAACGTCTTGCGGGCCAGAAACCTTAAAAGTTAAATAAATAACTTACATAGTATCGTGTATACGATCTGGATGCTGCAAAACGTTCTGCTCCGTGTTTAACTTGTGTAAACTCACCATACACTGTCATTTTCTCGTCAACTCAAAAAAAATACAACTTCCCTCAATTCTCAATTTTTCAGGGACGCCATTTTACATGCAGACAATGTTTTGTGACGTAATCGATCGCGCGAGATTTTGAAGAGGTGGAAAGAATATTTTGGTTGGTTAGTAGGAATTTAATTAGCCAATCAAATATGCGCTTCATTGTGCCTTCAGTATCTTAAGGCGCCAACTATTGCAGACGAAAACAATAGATTTGCTGTATTGAGATGGTTGAACGATTGAAATAGACTTTCCGTTCAAAGTCAGAAGCAGATTGTAGAACCAAAGTTGGAATGTTGTTGTTGAATGTGCGATGTAACGCTGTGCTAAGGGTACCCGGCCAGGACAGTAGCAGTTCAGAAATTTGAAGCCAATGAATATTGCATGGACCTTTCGCTATGTAAGGAACATAAACATAAACGAGTTGAATATTAATGTTTGGGATATTCAGTGATTTAAGTAACACATTCTAAGCTGTCATTAATGTATTGATTAAAACATATATGTTATCTAGAACATGTTTAAAATAGTAATTTCTCTGAATCATTAAATCATCATGCACATTTAAAACACAGGGGTCGAACCATACCCCACCCACCTATTTCCTACATAGTATAGATATTATAATATGTTATAGAAGGTGGGTGGGGTATTGTTTGACCCCTGCTATTTAAAAATGCTTAAAAAATAAAACTACAGCCACAGATGTCTAGTGGTTACAACTTGGCCATGTCAGCAGAACATAATTTTATAACTACATGTAGGCCTATCCACATTAAGATCAGCATCAGAAGCCAAATGTAGCAGTGAAAATTCTTGACTGAAGTGGTATTTGAACTCTGGTCAGCAAAATTAGCTTGATGGCAAGAAAATACAAACTTGTACTATGCCCTATCAAAACCTCTACTTAGTATAAACTATAGTACATGTACATCACTTGCATGTTTCAGGTATAAAGTTAGTGTCAAGTGGTTGGACAGAAACATCAGATCAGTTACAGAATGAATGTGATGGAAATGTTCACAGATGCATGGGGTATGGCACCCAATCTTATACTGGTCCTATGTTGTACGGAATGTCCAGGCAGTACCTGGAGGTATTCATCTCAAGTTTTGCTATAATAAAAGCGCAATGAATCCAGTACTTTAAATTTAAGCAAGGTCTTTCAAATAGTATGGTCTGGAAACACCCTCTATAAACATACTATATAAAGTAAAATCTATTTCCATTCTAACATGTTAATTTAAACAAATAAATATGCGAAGGGGTACTATTTGCTGTGCTTACATGAAGGAGCTGCCATGACTTGTAGTATTCCGTGCATTCCTTGCATTTCATGAAAATTTGGCTGTTCTTTCTCATCAAATAAAATGCTATTTGTCTTATTTTTGTTGATATTGCTGGCGATACCGGTAGTGTTGAAAACTCCTAGATGTGTAAAAATTAAGCAGGAGGGAATTTAAAAATAGTCAAAAATAGCAGCTCAAATCCTTCTTTGTCTATATAGGATAAATTTTCAGTTAGAATTAATGTTTTAAAATGACCTGTTAGTGTTATATATTATATTTTTACTTGTACTTCAGCTGTGCCAAGGGAGGATGCATGTAGAAATAAAATCACAAGGGACAGTTATAATGCTCCAGGTATTTTCATAACTATAATGAAATAATTTAAGTTACTGATTGTAACTGTTTTCAAAAAATTATGTTAGTGCAGTAATTAGCTCGACTATTCGAAGAATAAGGAGAGCTATCCTAGTCACCCGAGCGTCGGCGTAATCACTTGTGTTAAAGTTTGCGTACCACCTCAAATATTTTCAAAGTCCATTGACATATGGCTTTGAAACTTTGCACACTTGTTCACCATCATGCCCCCAACCTGTACACAGGAGGAGGTAACTCTATCAAGCATTTTGACAAAATTATGCCCCTTTTTTTACTTAGAATTTACGTTAAATGTTGCGTACCACCTCAAATATTTTCAAAGTCCATTGACATCTGGCTTTGAAACTTTGCACACTTATTCACCATCATACCCCCAACCTGTACACAGGAGGAGGTCACTGTATCAAGCATTTTGACAGAATTATGCCCCTTTTTCGACTTAGAATTTATGTTAAAGTTTGTGTACCACCTCAAATATTTTCAAAGTCCATTGACATCTGGCTTTGAAACTTTGCACACTTATTCACCATCATACCCCCAACCTGTACACAGGAGGAGGTCACTGTATCAAGCATTTTGACAGAATTATGCCCCTTTTTCGACTTAGAATTTACGTTAAAGTTTGCGTACCACCTCAAATATTTTCCAATTCAATTGTCATCTGGCTTTGAAACTTTGCACATTTGCTCACCATCATACCCCCAACCTGTACACAGGAGGAGGTAACTCTATCAAGCCTTTTGACAGAATTATGCCCCCTTTTCGACTTAGTTTTATGTATGCTTGTACATGTTTTTCTAATGATACAATATGCCTTAATTTCTATTATCTTATTATAATGTTCTTACTATTGACCATTCAACAAGCCTTTTTTATTTACACTCTTTTCTATTTACAAGTTCCTGTTATTAACTACACTTTAACAATATCCTCCAGGATGGATATTATTTTATATTGTCAATCACTGAGAATAGTCAAGCGCGCTGTCTACTGACAGCTCTTGTTTAACATTGCAGTTCAGTTTAGTTAGATGATGTCAGACATGCTCTATTGAAATAGAATTTATAAGCAATATCTCATTCTGGTATTTGTCAGTAAAAAGTTGAACAATCACTACAATTTAAACAGTTACATGAAGATGGTAGCAAAAAATGTATTACTTTTTTTTTCTTTTCTTAAGGGAATGACAGTGTCTGGTACCTGAACTGAGGAGACACGAAAGATCAATCACGGTATGCATTCTGTAATTTTCTGCTCAGTAACTCTTGTAAGTATAAAACTTTACAAACAGGCTGTCCTCGGAGAATTGGAGTAAAGTTTGTTGTTCCTAAAGTTAGGTTGACAATAGTTTATAAAATTTAAAAGAATTTAAATAAAAGTAAGCACATTGCTGACTGGTTACATTTGTACTTCAATTACTTTATTACACTATTTGAAAATTTAAGCAAGGTATAATATAGTTGCTACTCTAGAAAAAGTGCTAGGAAAAGCAGTGTATTTAGCCTTAATTAGCATTTCAGAAACATAACGTCAATAACTTTGTTAGATATAAATCATTACCAGTAGGCGCTTGTTTTTTCCTCACAGTGCAATCATCTTAATTCAATATATCAGAGTTGATGATACTAATATTTTCTTGATTTCTTTGAAGACAGAAGTAGAGAATCTAGAAGAAGAGAAAATGCACAAAACTGGAGGAAAGTGAAGGTAAACTTGAAAATATGCAGCCTTCCAGTCAGTCAATCTAACATCAGTACACCTAATTCAAAACTGGTGCACCAGCAAACGAATATACACGAAGTTAAAGCAACAATTTCCTCCAACCGCAGTTGTTGCTACATCACTGCCAGCTTTAATGAGGGAATTCTTCAGCAGAGATTGGGAACAGATTCAACAGAAAATATTCAAACATTTTTTTTTTCAAGTGTTCAGTAAATATGAACTGATCAACTCCACTCACACTGACAAGAGAACCATAAACTGCATGGACAATGTAAAGCCACAACTTGATGCAATGAATTTTTCTTTGCTCCAGAGAGTGGTGTTGGAAGTAACAACCATGGCAAAAACATTGTTTATTAAGAAGTAAGACAAAAAAAGACAAGAGATGATTTGAAGTTTTTTTTATTGTAACAGTGTATGTGTTGTCTTAAAACAGGTCAAATTGTTTAACATTTAGTTTAAGTAAGTTAGTTTTTGTCCAATCTTGAAGAAATGTTTATATCCTTTGCACACCGGCATATTTTGTTACCCACTCGACAGACATGCAGGTTTGGCTTTCCATAGAAGTGACGGTTACCGTATGGAACACGTTTTGTCTGTATGAATTTAAAGGCTATGCATATACAGAATTTTACTTTTTAAACTTTTTAAACTAAAAAAAAAAAGGTGCTCTGAATCGTTCTGTGTTATGGTGTGTTTATTGTCAGTTGTTTTACAGGATGCAGATGATGTACCATGGTTCGCACAGGCCTTGAAAAGTACTTGAATTTGATGCCAAGTCCTTGAAAAGTACTTGAATTCTGTGCTGAGAAAAAGTCCTTGAAAAGTACTTGAATTTGAAAAAAAACTAGTGAATTTCATTAAAAAGTCATTGAATTGGTATGTTCCGCGTAAAAAACCTCCAAAATAATTGTAGCATGCCTTAAAATGACGAGAAAACAGTCTTATTTTTTTCTGTATGAGTCTATCGAACCTACTCGCATGTGATACGTATCAACTGCGTACCGGATCCGGGAATTTAGACACGCTTGCTTCTGGAGTGATTTCCCTTTACCAAAAGTCATGGTCGCGGAAAAATTGTGAAATTTAGCCGAAATAAGTGCATTTTCTCATCAACATTGCTCACGAATGATAGTTATACGCATGGAAAAAGGATTTTTATAGGAACAAACACAAATGTACTTGCGTTGTGTTGGATTAACTTATAGACACAGCGCATTATGGGCGAAAGTGCGTTGAAACTTGAAGAGTCGTCAACGAGAAGAAAAGCATTTATAAACAAAATCAGACAAATTAACGTTCCAATGAGTCAATACAGTCGTTCCTCGTGACAAAAATCCGGATTTGAATAAGAAGTAAATATTGAGATTATCAACATGTATTTTGCTTGATATTAATTTGAATAGCAAAGATACATATTACATGTTCCAAATATGATTTAAGGTGACATTTGACTATATATCCCGACATAAAGTCAGATTTTGCGCATCATTTTAGTCCTTGAAAATTAGAAAAAGTCCTTGAAAAGTACTTGAATTTTGTCTCAGAACTTCTGTATGAACCATGTGTACAAACCGCTCATGCTGGGCTGGCCTCACCAGTGCAGGCACAACAATCAAGAAATGAAGTTGAGCCCAGTTTATATGGGGGATTCAGCAAGGTATGAAGTCATAGGAATATTTGGGTTTAAGTAATTTCATAAATATAATATATAAACTATGCATTTATGGTATTTGTGATTTGATAACAACGATTGCACATATTTAGAATTGTAATAATATTACACATGCTTAACATTTAAACATTTAATTTTTTTGTAGGAACAATTACTATCAGAAGTCAACGGAATGGTGGAGTGGCCAGAAGCGGCAAAAAAACTATTTCGCCGCTTATATTCAGAGTCCGAATGTAGAGGAAGGACTCTGACTGGGACAAAACCAAACAAGTCCAGTGAGGGCCGGCCTCCATTGGAGGACCAGTCCAAGCTTGATGTTATATATGGTAAATTATGCAAAATATTTCAAAAACATGCATGGTCTTTTAATGAAATATATGTTCGAGTTGAAATTCTTAAAGTGGGATGCAAATATGCTGGTTACTGTTGTCTGCTTGTCTGGAGTTGTACTGTAAACATGTCAATAAGGTCTGATCTATCCAATTTTTATCATAGGACCTGACTCTGTTACATTATAGCATGTGCTTCTATTTCTATTCCACAATAACAACCCTTTACAAAGATTACAAATCTACAGTTTGAACTTTTGTGCAACAGGTTTCGTAATTATACATTATGAATTAACTTTATTGCTTACATCAATTAAACATTTTTTTTATGCAGAAATCATGTGTGAGAAATTTCAAACTACACCGGTGATGGTGAGGTGTGTTTTGCGGGACCTGCTTAAACCTTGCAGGCAGGCCAGGACACCAAAATACTGACATGTGAATACTGAAGTGTACTGCACATAGTGAATTTTTGGTGACAATTTTATAAAAGCAATTTTCTGTTGCTTTGCATTTAAAAGTGTAAATGCCGATTTTTTTTGTATTTGAAATTGGTGCTTTAAGGACTACAGTAAACTCCGTATATATCGACTCCGGATATAACGTAACTTCGGATATAACGAACAAGTTTTTTGGGCCCGATCTTTACCCTTCTTTGTTTAATGTAAAATATACGGTTATATCGTACTCCGGTTATAAGGAAACTTCGGATATAAGGAACACTATTTTCTGGCCCAACAATGCAAAATATATAGTAAAGTAATCGTATATATCGAACTGCAAATATGTTCAGAAAAGTTTTAAAAAATATGTTGATTTTGCATTTTTCGTTTGCCGTCTGCATTGTATTTTTATAGCATACTTAATTGTAGCTATCATTCATAAAAGTAAATAATTACAAATGTGTAACGTTTTGGTAAACTAGTTAAATGAGAGTACAATTATAATTGCTAAATACGATATTCAAGTGATAATATTTATCGTAAATAATTTTGAGCGTTTCTAGAATGCAGACCGGATGAAATCCCATTTTTGGAAAAAATACCTTGTAAAATAATATATCAAATTATGGCAAGTGAGAAAAAATCAGCTTTTTTCATTTGAATTTGTTTAGGTATTGCCAATGAAAACAGTAGCTGTCTTTTTTATGTTTTATTGTGTCGCCCTTTCGGAGAAAAGGAGATACATAGGGATCGCTTTGTCCGTTGGTCCGTCCGTCACACAAACTTAACGTTGGCTATAACTTTGCCATTTCTTAAGATTTCTTCATCAAACTTTACAGTTGTATTGCTTATGACAATAGGGTCATGATGCCACCAAATTTTGTAGGTCAAGATCATATTTGATAGAGTTATGCCCCTTTTTGTACTTAGATTTTGTCACAAAAACTTAACGTTGGCTATGACTTTGCCATTTCTTAAGATTTCTTCATCAAACTTTACAATTGTATTGCTTATGACATTAGGGTCATGATGCCGCCAAATTGGTTAGGTCAAGGTCATATTTGACAGAGTTATGCCCCTTTTTATACTTAGATTTTTGCTATAACTTCGCCATTTCTTAAGATTTCTTTATCAAACTTTCAAAATGTATTGCTTATGTCAAAAGGGTTGTGATGCCGCCGAATTTTGTAGGTTAAGGTCATATTTGACGAGTTATGCCCCTTTTTGTACTTAGATTTTGTCACGAAAACTTAATGTTGGCTATAACTTTGCCATTTCTTAAGATTTCTTCATCAAACTTTCAAATTGTATTGCTGATGACATAAGGGTCATGGTGCCGCCAAATTTTGTTGGTCAAGGTCATATTTGACAGAGTTATGCCCCTTTTTACACTTAGATTTTGTCACAAAATTGTTGGTTATTCTGACAAAGCATAAGAGGGCGACACAAGTGTTCTACTGAACACCCATCTAGTTAATCCTTGCAATTTTTCTGCATAGATTTACGGGTATAAAAATGGATACATGTACAGTTATAGATCTTTATAACTCCTCAGAAGGAGGTAGGAAGATCAAAAGTTGATGGTTCAGATTTTATTACATTTGACTATAAAAATACTTGTTCGATATATATTTTAGTTCGATATATATACATCGCATATAAGGAACTTGTTCGATATATGGATATAAGGAACTCCGGATATAAGGAACAAATTTGATAGGTCCCGAGGAGTTCGTTATAAGCGGAGTTTACTGTAATGAAATAATTTATCTTTTCTTCGCAGTGCACTCCCTGTTGTTGTGGCTGTTGGTAGTGATTTAGGCAGTGAGAGTGACATTTATGCGCATCTTACTGTACGTAGTGTATTTTTGGTGACAGTTTTATAAAAGCAATTTTTGGTGGCTGTGCATTGAAATGTGTTAAATTAATGATAATAAATTATGCCGCATTAGCATTGGAAGTTGTGGCTTACGAAAAAAAGAAAAATTGGACTGATAAAATGATTGTTGATTGTGTTCTTGTTGGTAGAGAGTGACATTTATGCGCATCTTACTGTACGTAGTGTATTTTTGGTGACAGTTTTATAAAAGCAATTTTTGGTGGCTGTGCATTGAAATGTGTTAAATTAATGATAATAAATTATGCCGCATTAGCATTGGAAGTTGTGGCTTACGAAAATAAGAAAAATTGGACTGATAAAATGATTGTTGATTGTGTTCTTGTTGGTAGAGAGTGACATTTATGCGCATCTTACTGTACGTAGTGTATTTTTGGTGACAGTTTTATAAAAGCAATTTTTGGTGGCTGTGCATTGAAATGTGTTAAATTAATGATAATAAATTATGCCGCATTAGCATTGGAAGTTGTGGCTTACGAAAAAAAGAAAAATTGGACTGATAAAATGATTGTTGATTGTGTTCTTGTTGGTAGAGAGTGACATTTATGCGCATCTTACTGTACGTAGTGTATTTTTGGTGACAGTTTATAACAGCAATTTTTGGTTGCTGCGCATTGAAATGTGTTAAATTAATGATAATTAATTATGCTGCATTAGCATTGGAAGTTGTGGCTTAAGGGGGTCACTGCTGAAATTCAAAATAACAAGAAATTTTATTGACCCTGTTTTTTATGGAGACTAACATTTTGCTAGTTAATTTCTGGAAAAATAATGATGGGTCAATGACTTAACTTTTTCGCAATATTAATATTTAGTGATACACTATCAGGTCAAGGTGCTTAATGCAGAATTAGCTAGAATTTTTGTATTATAAACGTTTATGTATGTGGTGTATGTTTCAGAATGGATATCACTTTCTAATCTTTTCTTATGTAGTATATTATACTTTAGGATGAAAAATTAGAGATAGTGGTATTTCTATCATCATCTGAATAAATATTACGCTCCTTATTATTACCCTACCCACTTTACTAAAATTCAATTTTTGATCAATGAATATTTCATGATAAAGGAGTAACAAGCTTTTTCAGATATTTTGTCTGCAGTTTGATTAAAACCTTTGTTTTAGAATGCAAAAATAAAAAATGGGGGTCAATGTGCATATAAGAAAGAAATTAAATAAAAACTGACAAAAAATGTGTTTTTTAGATTTCGGCGAGCTTTGAGATATGACGGCATATGTCTGTAACAAAGAACTGTAAAATAAACTAGTTATTAATGAATTTTTATATCCTAACAATTCTTCTTATAATACAGTTTGAATTATGTAAATATCTTAAATGGTTTTTGAGAAATGACTATTTTTGTACCCCTACCCCCATTTTTGGCATATGACAAAATTTGTCAATTTAGTCACGAAATGTGAGATCAAAATATTTTTTCTCAAAAATGTTCAATTTTTTTACGCTAAAATATGCGTATTGTGCCTAAGTTTACTACTACCTAATTGTTTTTTCCAATTATATCATCATTTTTGAAATACAACAAATGTAAATTTCCGGAAGTGCACAAATCCAAAACCTCACCAGTGACCCCCCTTAAGAAATAAATTATGCCGCATTAGCATTGGAAGTTGTGGCTTAAGAAATAAAGAAAAATTGGGCTGATAAAATGATTGCCGATTGTGTTCTTGTTGGTAGAGAGTGACATTTATGCGCATCTTATTGTACGTAGTGTATTTTTGGTGACAGTTTTATAAAAGCAATTTTTGGTTGCTGTGCATTGAAATGTGTTAAATTAATGATAATAAATTATGCCGCATTAGCATTTGAAGTTGTGGCTTAAGAAATAAAGAAAAATTGGACTGATAAAATGATTGTTGATTGTGTTTTTGTTGGTAGAGTTTCTCTTAAGTATATGTTACTGAAAATGCTTTTTTCTTTTTTTTTTCTTAGCAACATCTACTGAATTTGAATTACCTGACATTATACATTTGTTAGTTAGCCTTACCTCATTTGAATTAAAGACTAAATGAGTAATATGTACAGGCGGGTTATCCAGCACCAAAAACCATTGCAAGAAAATTTCCATGGTTTCCAGCCTAGCATGGAAAAAATTCCAGTCTAGCATGGAAAATGCTCCAGCCTAACATGGAATTAGTCTGAATACTCCAGGGTTTCCAGCCTAGCATGGAAAATTTTCCAGTCTAGCATGGAAAATTTTCCATTGAAATTTGTCCAGCCTCTTCTTTTGTTTTCCATGTTAATTTCCAGGGTTTCCTGGCTGATCATGGAAAATTAGTCCGAATACTCCAGCCTTCAGATTCCATGGAAATCATGGAAATAATTCCATGGATTCCATGGATTTCATGGAACTTCTACACCCGGGTACACACTTTTAAGAAATCACCTGTTCTATATGCATGTGCCTTCCTCATTCGTAGGTACATACTCATACTAACTGCTGTTTGGACAAAACCCGCTGCCATACACATGTAAGTCTTACTTGTTCTGTTAGTCACGATGCGAAGGGGCGTTAATACGATATGAATATCGTCTTCGCATCGTGTGATCGTCCCTGCGCATTGTCGCTTGCACATAATATATATTTTGTCAGGGTCTGGAAATCTGGATAGGGGCAATGTTATCCATTTTTACAGAAAAAATGCCTGCTAGCCAGATTTTGTAGCCAGTAGAGTTCATAGATGTCGTTTGAGTTACGTATCGATTTCAAATTCATTTTAATATGTGATTTTAACATAGCGGCTAAGTAGGTTTTATTTCGTATCCGACGACAGATTGGGTCGCAAATTACGTAACAAAGTTGGGTATTTTACTTTAGAATTAAGCGGAAAGTGATAGATCTATGTGTCTGATATAAATGTCAGTTTTATATGTGCGAAGGCTTTAAAATGACTTGTTATTGTTGTATAAAATATGTCCTAAGTAAAAAATGATATTTGAGATGTGTGCGTGCAGTCAGTAAATATGTACTTGAAACATTACGGGAGTGACAGCCTTGCAGTGTCTATTCTAGGACGCGCGGTTGAGGGATTCATCCTATTTTTTCAAAAATCTATTCACAAAAGAATAGTTTTATGAATAATTTTCGTTTCTGAAAATATAAGGTCATGATCTCTTAATGTTATGGTGGACTCCCAAAGAAAGCACCCCCCCCCCCCCTCCTTCTTCGTCCGCACCTGAGGGTGGGGTTCTTATTACATGCCATATATTTTCTATATCAGTGGGTGAGCAAGAATTTGATATTTGCCGTTTTTCGACAAAAGATACTTTATTTTATGTTTTTCTATGATCCGAAAATTTGTCTGTCTGATTCACATGTTTAATGTCGACAATTAAAAGTTTAGGGCCCTTACAAAATGACGAAAATGTAGGCGTACCGGCCGGTGATTTAAAGCAGGTTTGTATGCCGAAATCGTTGAACAGTCGTTACGGATTTGTTCAGGTCGGCATATATACATTTATCAAATACTTAATATGCACCGCAGAAATTTGTCTCTTTCGACGTTGGTAATTTTGAGTACGTCCCTGGTAACGCTCAGCTATGGACGCCGCCATCTTGGAAATTAACGCGACGTCACTTTGCATTACGCCCTATGGGGAAAATCACAAAAATGCGGATTTTTACGTTTTAGTAAGAAATAATAGAAAAATGAAAAACATGCCTGGAGATATTAAATTTCCAGATATAAATATGCTATAAAAAGCAAAAATACATGCAACAGCGACAAGAAACTAATGGTCCAAAACTAGGTGGAACAGACTTTAACAACTGTAATGGAACTGCTTTGAACCAACAGTAGAAGATTAGATCTACAACAAATTTATCAAATTTTTTCAATTTAACTCATCAAATTGTTCAATGGTAAATTCTATTGTTATTAGATCTAAAATTACATTTTATATGATGATATAAACATATGCATACATGTAAGTGTATACATATTGCTACTCACTGGAAGTATAAAATTTGTAAGGGGAGGTAATTCTTGTGTATACTCATCTATCCAAGACTCAAGTGTTGGTACACACTTTTCACTGAATGCTGTTAAAGCTGAAATATATGGAAGAATATCAATTAATCAAAGTCATGTTTGCAGTCCTGATATATATTTGTTGGAATTCAAACATTTATGTACTCCTATTGAACAAAGATTAGGTATTAATTTTGCAAAACAAATGTTATCCACTCACTACTGACTGCCATGAAATAGGACAATGGTTTCAAGAGTTCATGCTTAAGACCACAACTCCTACCACTGAAGCGGTGGCCAGATTGCATGCAGACAAATGCACACACAGATGGATGGACTTCACTCCTGGTTCCAGACCTAGTTACTGGTTAAGAGATTGCAAGCATATGGGATATAGACTAAGGATTCAATACTGAGTGTTACACTCCTTTATTCAGAGAGTAAATACATGTATTACTGATTTCTTTGAACTGCTGATAACAGTGCTAGAAAATCTTTTTATAAATATTTTCCTGAATTCCATAACTGCTCAGCCTGGGGATTAAATGCATAACCATCATAAATCTATATATTCAGAGACAGTAATAACCAATGGAACCAATGCATAGCTTGATAAATCTGAATCAGGAATGTCTTCAAGTTTCAGTTGGTACCAAACACTAAGGTAGACTAGAGAATTTTATATAGTATCCTTCCACCTAAATAGGAGGTCATTCATTTGACAATTCATCAAAATGTTACAAAAAAGTACAATGTACCTAGCTTAGCAGTTCAAACAAGAAATTAACTTAAGTGGGCAATATAACTATCTTCTTAAAATTACTTGTCTGGTATGTAATGAAAGATGAGCATTGGGCAGTAGGTGGGTTGAAGGGATGTTGTAAACAAGAGGGCCATGATGGCCCTGTATCGCTCACCTGTCTACCATTGGCAAAAATAAAAAGGTTATTAATAGCAGAAAGGATCAATTTTTACCTTTGGCTCATGATATCCTCTTAATAAGCCTATGTAAAATCAAAAGACCCCCCCCAGGCAGGGTTAATTTTGACCCTGAGGTCAGGATTTGAACAAACTTGGTAGAGAGTCAATTATTGCCACATGCTGAATATCTAAGCTCTAGGCCTCATTATTTTGCTGTCTGATCATGATCTGCACTGTTGGCTATTCATTTTTTTGCTGTCTGATCATGATCTGCACTGTTAGCTATTCATTGTATGTTGGCTGGTCATGATCTGCACTGTCAGCTTTTTATTTTTTTGCTGTCTGATCATGATCTGCACTGTTTGTTATGCATTATTTAGCTGTCTGATCATGATCTGCACTTTCATAATTTAGCTGTCTGATCATGATCTGCACTTTCATTATTTTGCTGTCTGATCATGATCTGCACTTTCTGACAAATTTCAAGGATATCTGGGCTGAAAATGTAACATCTAGAGTGTTAACAAGGTTTTTCCATATTTGGGCTGTGACCTAGTTTTTGACCCCAGATGACCCATATTCGAACTTGGGCTAGAAATCAACTTAACAACCTTTCTGACAAATTTCCAGGATATTTGGGCTGAAAATGTTACCTCTAGAGTGTTAACAAGGTTTTTCCATATTTGGGCTGTGTGACCTAGTTTTTGACCCCAGGTGACCCATATTAAAACTTGAGCTAGAAATCATAGAAACAACCTTTCTGACAAATTGCCAGGATATTTGGACTGAAACAGTAGCCTCTAGAGCCTTAACAAGATTTTTCTATTTTTGGGCTCTGTGACCTAGTTTTTGACCCCAGATGACCCATATTCGAACTCGTCCGAGTAATTACTGGGACAAACATCCTGACCAAGTTTCGTGACAACTGAGGAAAAAATGTGACCACTAGAGTGTTAACGAACTAAATGTGGACGGACGACGTCCGACGGACATTCATCGATCCTAATAGCTCACCATGAGCCAGCTCAGGTGAGCTAAAAAAAACAGATAATGAAATCATTAACTCTATTTAAAGCCAAAAATTGTAATGCACTCAATGCCAAATTATTTTTTTTTGACAGATATATCTTTTCCATTCCATGTGACTGTTCAACAATCTTTCAGCCATCATCTGGTTTACTGGTAACTCACTTTAGAAACTTCAAAACAGAAACACACCACTTCCCCATAAGACATTGGCAACTTCTTCACCATGAACAAATATTGGATCTGATCATGTAAAAATCTATGATAAATCTACCATGAAGTATGTAGAATAATCATCTCTAAATCAGTGCTGACACATTTAAGTCTGACACACAACTGACATTGCTAGCTGAGATGGCTGCAAAACCAGTAGACTATATTGTTATTTCTGCCAATTAATTTCCACTCACTCAATCAAGTGACTACTTATTTCACATTTAGTCATTTTTATCTCAAGCACAAAGTTAACAAACATTTATTTTATGGACATATATTTTAGCTTTAAAGCTAATCACTAAGACCAAACATATGTAAATAATTATATCTATTACATTTATTTAATAGTTGACAGATTCTTCAAGAAATGATGTCAGGGTAACAGATTGTTAACTTACTATTATGCTTTTCTCTTGCAGATGACTTTGGAGTTGCAATATTGGAACTAACATCTTGTAGAATACATTGTATCTAATTTAAATACAATACAAAAGAAGCAACACAATTATGGTCAGGCCAAATAAAAATAGACTAAGAATATGGTATACTAAAGTCTGATTTTGACCGTGAATGTATTTTTAGCTTATTGTAAAACAATGGTAAAAACCGAGGAAAACAGATAGGTGGTAACACAACGGTCAAATTCAGACTATACATGTAGTTTAACATGATGTAATCATCTTTACTGCAAAACAAAGATCTTAAAGAGCTTGAGTAAATCAATAAGTGCAAAATGTACACAAATATTTTTACTGAAGTTTACCTCTAATTCATTTCTTTATTATTATTGCTTTTAAAGCTGCTCGATCTCAGATTTTTTCCCTTCAAACTATTCAAAATAACATATTTTAGAACATTATAGTCATATAAAAAGGTTCCAGTATAAATTCCTGTAAAGTATATCTGTAGATTTGAAATAATACACATACAAACAATAAAGCATTGCAAACACTTTTGAAATTCCAATAGAAACATAACAGGTGTACCAGTGCCATAAAATTAGCATTTTCAATTGATTTTTGCAAATTCCTACCTAGATTTTGACTTCTATTGTTGATTCTAGCCTTTAGTTTTATATTTATGTTATAAGTATGTCATTTGTGAAAATTTTATTTTTTTCAACAGAAACTGAGAGCGAGCAGCTTTAAATGTCAGAATACTATAATTTAGAAAGAATGAACATATAACAATTTATGTTTAAATAGAGTCTTACAGGTTTAAAATATCTTAGGAAGAAAATACAGACTTACTTCCTCTAGCCGGTCAATGAAAGGATGCCCTGCATCTTTACAATACTCATTAGCTAGCCTAAAGTAAATAAATGACAACACATTTCAATTGTAAACTTGCACAAGTTCTATGCAAATTAGTGGAGTATTTGCTATAATGCTGCACAGAGCTTAGTTAATGTACATACACTTATTACATAAAAAAAAATTTTTCAAGACTTTCTCAATGTGTGTTACAAGCTCAACACTGTGTGGTATGGTGGCTGGTGTGAATTATGGCTCTGTCTCCTTGTGCACCTCCCCTTATCACAAAAACAACATGATTATGATACCCCCACAAATGCATCTTGTCACAAGAAATATTTTCATAATATCACTGTAACTATATGATCAACATGCTCACTTGAAATTCAGTATGGTTTCAGGAGTTACATTATGGGCACAAAGTTGAGTCACCTGACCTTTGATTCCCTGTGTGAAATGAAGACATTGAACCAAGGTTAGCTAAAACATGCGCTAAGCACATTATCAATGGTGAGTATTTGACAAAAATTTCATGAAAATCCTTGGAGGGGGTAAAGGAATAAATCAACGATACTCTCATGACTGTTGACCCTTAATTGTGACCTTGACCTTAAACTTGAATAGCTGGAACACATGTTCTGTATGTCATATCAATATAAATTTGAACATTTGACCTAAGCTAGTTTCATGTAAATAAAAAACACTAAGTGAATAAAGACCAGCAGAGAAAAAACAGTACCCTATGTAAACTTAGTAAAATCACTGGTGAATAAAGTCACATATGACCAAAACTTCTTCTTGTTCCTAAATTGTGGAGGTGACATTGGGTAAAAGCATAAAAATTCAGTAGAAGAATTTCATCCCAGTTCAAAATTACAATCAGTCTTTCCTTGCATGTATTAGTCAGAACTCTAAATTGCAGTCACAAAGCTAATGGCTGGAAGTTTCAAAACCTTGTATCTCCAGCCACATAAAAATAAGATCTAATATGTGTTGCTGACATATATCATCGGAGCCTACCCAAAAACATGACATTTTATGATCTCATTATTCGTAAAAATGTGATTGTATTTATTTCAGTACCAAGTACCAAGGATAACACAATAAAGAGCAAGCTCTTATTTCCATTGTGGTCTTTTATTTTTTTAGAGAAAGAAGCAGATACAAGGGAATCCGGGTACCAGACCCTAGCTCTTTTACGAATAGACCCCTTGGTTCTTTTCTACGTGCCCGGTGTATAGCACCGATACACGCGAGACTACCTCTGGGTTTCTAACCAGTTCATCTCAGATAGGTGGGAAACACTGAAAAGCGTTTCTGAAATATCCAGTGCCTCGGCCGAGAATCGAACCGGGGACCTCCGGATTGGTAGTCCAGAGCGTTAACCACTCGGCCACCACACCACCTATTCTATCTGATAGCTTTTTTTTAAATATCAATTATAAACTACTGACCCTATTGCTGATGTGAGTTCATCAGTGCTGCCTAGAGCTTCAAATACTATGTCATCTTTTCTTCGTCTCTCTCCAGTAAATGTGGCTGATGTGCCTATTTAACAATACAGAATAGTTTAACTTCAAAAAACGATAACTGAAAATAGTACACACAGTGAAAAACATTTATTAAATTCACTTGGGTTAGGACTATTTAAATGAAATTAACTTGAATTTGAAGTCATTGTGATATAGCAGTAAATGTTATGTACATGAAATGACTTGCGTTTTTTTGTAGATTTGTTTTAAGTTTCTTGAAATTCTATCCATTGCTTCCTAAATTATGGCTCTTGACGGACAGACAGATAACGCTAAAATGATATCCCTCTCCTATTGGCAGGGGATAATAGTTGTCAGGTTGTACAGCAAGTTCCTTTAAAAATAAACAAAAACAGATGTTGTTAAACACCAGATCACCCTGTATCATTACTTCATTATTTGATTTAGTTTACTAATAGTTTCAGCTTGACAATAAAAAGTCAGGTATAACAAATAAACACATTTTATATTGAAAATCAATCAACCTTTGTCCCCAGTTTTTGTATAGATCTTCATAAATCTTTTACAGCCATCTACATGTCTGTAAAAGAAAGCAGAAAAGATTATTATTTCTTTAACAGCTGATTTGTGCAAAAAGGACTGAAAATGAAGAGAAACTTAGGAAAAGACAGAACCCTGTAAACAGAATATATGAAACTGCTTCAGTAACATGAGCATCATTTTATTAACTGCATTAATATCAAATCAATTAAAACTTTTGAAAAAAACACTTTAAGTTTTAGTAATATTTATCAGAACAAATGTAATACGGTTATACCTTTCCACCATGTACCCACCTCATCCCAACCTTGGAAAACTGAACTACTTGATTCCTCAATCCCAGACCCAGTATCACCTGAATTTCTTTTTACCCTAAGAACTGTCCATCTCTGGAATCGCCTCTCTTTCAGTGTACACTCCAGTACCACCCTCAAACATATTTGCTGAGCGGCTGTTTTAATCTTAGTACTGTACATGTACATGCTTTCAAAGATGTGCCTTAATTTAATAAAATAATTTAACTGTTGCTCATTTTACCTGTATAATACTTGCCTTGATAGCCTAGTGGTAAGAGCGTACACTTCATGTGCCTGAGGTCGTGGGTTCGATCCCTGGCCCATCATGCCAAAGACAAGGAAAAATTTTACTGACTGCTCCCTTGCTTGGCACTCAGCATTAAAAAGGGTAGTGTCAGGAAGATAAAGAGAAGCTTCCGGCTCCTAATAAAAGGAAAGTACTTGTACTGGATACCTTTTTTGTCGCACAATAACTTTGTAGATAATTTTTGTCTGTGGATTATATGCACTGTTAAATAAGGCTTCTTTATCGTCATCTTTGCTCGAGATATGAAAGGTATGCCCACAAAAAGTTACTGACAGAAACACAGTCATATCAAAGTACAAGTCATTTAAGCTCCAGTTTACAATCATGTTTCAACAAATTTGACATCCCATTTGTCAACCCTCCCTTAAGTGGTCAGCTTGCTTAAGCAACCGATTTGGCTGCTTCCCTCACCTCTTTGCTTAAAGCAAATTAGACTGAGGAATGGAATGTGTTTGAACACATCAAGTATGATGAAAACGACCAAAACTACTCTCATCACATACTTGCAAAAACTGGCTCTAAATTGTAGCCAAAAAGTTGAGTATACTGGTCATCTGTTGGTTCGCGGTACTTAACAGTAAAAATAAATTCACAAAGACATAACACAACTTACCATGCAAATTCATATATATTCCTTCTTTTCCATCCCTTATAACTTACCTGGATACCTGGATCTTCGGGCCGTAATATTGGCTTCGCCATCGTGGCCCCTCTATTAAGTGATCTCTGTTTTAGTACTCTAAACTTATAATGTCACTTGTGTTAACTGACAATGTAATAATTAAAAAAATCATAAACAACTGATACAGTATCAAAGAATGTTGCCTAACTTTGATATTTTCATGCAACACTTACACATTGGTAGTAGTTGTACTTCTTAAACCTGCATGACACCGCAGTACTTTGACAAAAACTCCCGAAAAACTTCTCATTTTGCAAAATATCGACTTTTGACAGCTACCTCCTTTGTTGAGAGTATCTGCTGGATATACGCTTAGTAGCGGAAGCACTCACCTGTGAATAGTGGGCCTGGTACCAGAACCGGTGCACATATCCTAAGTTGCTGGGCAAATAAGACTGTCGAAGTAACAATTATGAAAATCATCATATCTGCGCCAGGAAAAGTTATTCTTCACGGGGAACATGCAGTTGTATATGGAAAGGTGACGACACAAAAAACATTATGTTTGGCTCCCATCTACTCCTTTACCACCCCCACTTTTAGTTGTATTTGGCACATCTGATCACAAATGAATAAATCTGAAAATTTTAATTTATTTCATCAAATAAAATGGGCTATTCCAGAAAATATCCGCACCCCCCCTATGGAAGGCACTTCAACCTAAAATACCCCCCCTTGGACAAACCCTTTGAAGACCCCCCTTGGACAAACCATTAATGCCACTAAAGTATACGAATGACCCCCATGGACAACCTATGGAAGGCATTTTTCTCTGATATGACCCCCCTGGACAAGCCGTCTTACAAAATGACCCCCTGGACAACCTATGGAAGGCACTTTTCACTGAAATGACCCCCCTGGACAAACCGTGTCTGAAGACCCCCTGGACAGGGACCCCTTGGACAACCTATGGAAGGCATTTTTCTCTAAAATGACCCCCCTGGACAGTCCATGTCTTAAGACCCCCCCTGGACAGGGACCCCTTGGACAAGCTATGGAAGGCACTTTCTTTGAAATGACACCCCCTGGACAAGCCGTCTTACAAAATGACCCCCTGGACAAACCGCGTCTGAAGACCCACCTGGACAGGGACCCCTTGGACAACCTATGGAAGGCATTTTTCTCTGAAATGACCCCCCTGGACAAACCATGTCTGAAGACCCCCCCTGGACAGGGACCCCTTGGACAACCTATGGAAGGCACTTTCTCTGAAATGACCCCCCCTGGACAAGCCATCCCTGGACAAACCGCATCTGCCCCCCCCACCACCCCCTGGACAAGGACCCCTTGGACAACCTATGGAATGCACTTTTGTCTGAAATGACCCCCCTGGACAAACCGTGTGTGAAGACCCCCCCTGGACAGAGACCCCTTGGACAACTTATGGAAGGCACTTTTGTCTGAAATGACCCCCTGGACAGTCCGTGTCTGAAGACCCCCCCCCTGGACAGGGACCCCTTTGACAACCTATGGAAGGCACTTTTGTCTGAAATGACCGCCCTGGACAAACCGTGTGTGAAGACCCCCACCCTCCCCCCCTGACAGAGACCCCTTGGACAACTTATGGAAGGCACTTTTGTCTGAAATTACCCCCTGGACAGTCAGTGTCTGAAGCCCCCTCCTAGACAGGGACTCCTTGGACAACCCCATTCCCCACCCCCTCGGGACAATGACCCATTGGACAATGTCAAGGCAGTTTTCTCTGAAATGGCCCCTTCCTACAAAATGACCCCCTGAACAAGCTTTCCCCCCTTAATGCACAGTGAACAGAATCTATAAACATTATAAAAAGTAAACAAAGTATGTAAAGAAACAAATATATCAGCTTTGATTTTTGTATATGAAGAACCATGCATGACCCCTTTTTTTCAATAAAGATTTTGATTTTTTGCAGATTTTAAAAACATTCTTCATCATAAAATTTCTATTTAATGTAAATGCAGCAACCAGAAAGGTTAAATGCGATTATGGCTATCAGTTCTTTTAGTGCTTTGATTTACATCCTCTAAGATTAAATAATACAATCATGTATTAATAAATATTTCTCAAAGATGGTAAACTTGCCTTGTCTGAGCAGGATCAGCATTTTAAGAAAGATTATTGAAGAATTTGACCTTTATAAAAAATTAAATAACTGATGGGATTGTGTACCATGGCATAGTAGAAGCATGTTTGACTCAGAATCAGAGGTAGTTCTGGCTTCCAAAACTCTAAATGCTGCTATTTTTATATTTTGTTTTTCGTCAGCTGCGTTCTGTCAAGCATATAAACCGGGTACGCTGAAGTTGTTTTAGCTAGAAAGAAATAAACAATATTTTGATTTGAAACCAAGTTCCTATGGCTTAATGCCAACTCCTCAGTGTTACTCAGACATTGGTTCTGCTAATCTAATTAATATGACGTTGAAGCCGCCCGGCGAGATAGTTTTGGATGGAAGCTTTCTGAGGTTTGACAACTATAGAATATCAGATCCAAAAACCAAGCCAAACTGATAAACCAAATGCATTTGGCTAGGGTTCTGCAAGATTCTCTCTTGGTTATTCATAATTTGCACGTTCTGTAGTCTGAATTTCAGTTCCTTTGATTGTTTATTGTCCTGGCCAAACCTGGGATATCTCCCTGGATGAACTTGCCAAGACTTCTGACAGGCACAATTTGAAGAGAGACAGATACAGATACAAGGGAATCCGGATACCAGACCCTAGCTCTTTTACAAATAGACCCCTTGGTTCTTTTACGTGCCAGATGTATAGCACCGATACACTTGAGATTACCTCTGGGTTTCTGACCAGTTTATCTCAAGATGGATAGGAAACACTGAAAAGTGTTTCTGAAATTTGTAAAAAAAAATTGTAATTGACTGTAACAAACTTTGCTGTAATTGAATGTAATTTGAAATTGAAGTTTTTTTAAATAACATCATCAAAAAAACATGTAATTTCAATTATTTAAGTTTTTGGATGGGCAATTTCATCTTTCTGACAATGTCTGAGGTGCAACAACTATAAAAATATCAGATAAAAAAAACGGATCAAACCAAAAAGCCACGTACATTTAATGAATTGGGTTATTATGTGGGCAACCTGCTTTCGGGTTATTTATCCCCCCGCCGAAGGCGAAGGGGATATTAGAAATGGTCTTCGTCCGTCCGTCCCAATTTTGTCTGGAGCATAACTCCAAAAGTACTTGAGCGATTTTCTTCAAACTTCATACACTGACAGAGCACATTGGGAGGAAGTGCAGTGTGTAAGAACAATAACTCTACCTTGCCTACTTTTAGAGTTATTCCCCTTTATCAGATTTACTTGAAAAACTTTGTCCGGAGCATAACTCCAAAAGTACTCAAGGGATTTTCTTCAAACATAATACACTGACATAGCACATTGGTAGGAAGTGCAGTGTGCAAGAAAATAACTCTACCTTGCCTACTTTTAGAGTTATTCCCCTTTATCAGATTTACTTCAAAAGTTTCGTCCAGAGCATAACTCCAAAAGTACTTGAGGGATTTACTTCAAACTTAATACACTGACATAGCACATTGGTAGGAAGTGCAGTGTGCAAGAACAATAACTCTACCTTGCCTACTTTTAGAGTTATTCCTCTTTATCAGATTTACTTGTCTGAAGCATAACTCCAAAAGTACTTGAGGGATTTTCTTCAAACTTAATACACTGACATAGCACATTGGTAGGAAGTGCAGTGTGCAAGAACAATAACTCTACCTTGCCTACTTTTAGAGTTATTCCCCTTTATCAGATTTAATTGAAAAAAATTTCCGGAGCATAACTCCAAAAGTACTTGAGGGATTTTCTTCAAACTTAATACACTGACATAGCACATTGGTAGGAAGTGCAGTGTGCAAGAACAATAACTCTACCTTGCCTACTTTTAGTCAAATAGAAAAATATCATACCTATACTGATAATGAACATTAATATAATTTTGCAAACCTTCTCTTCATTGCCTTATTCTTTTTCCACTTACTTGAAAACTGTACTCAGCATGACCATAACTATACGGCTTTTTAAGGATTTCCTCTCACCAAGTAAAAGGTACGAAAGTACAACCTTCAGGTAACTTCTTCCCGGCGGGGGGATTAACCATGTGTAACATGGCTCTTGTTGTGGTGGTAGCTGGCTGAGTGGCACTCTTACTTAGCGCTGCTAGGAGATGTTGCCGTATGGTACCAGCTAGCTTCCAATCCAGTCTTCTTTCGGGTAATTAATTAGATCTGTTTGATCTTTTACCTGTAAAATTTCTGTTTTTAATCTGAGCTTCTGTATTTTAAGGTACTCTATTCCTAAATGTTGTGCTGCAGTTTTCATCACCCACATGTTATGTTTCTATACTTACAGTCTGCTGTAGCAGCCAGCCTTAACCTACGTAGTTATGTACATCTTGAGAGGACAGATAATGGTAACATCTCCGTAGAACTGCCAGCTGTAGGACTTAAACATTGTTGGTCTGTGAGCCAGTTGGAAGAGATTGCTGGAAAGAAGAAAGGTTTTGTTTTTTCTTTGTGTAATTTGATAAATCACAACCTTTAGTATCCATTTTATTGGTACTATTTTCTTTTGTGATATTATATTTAGGTTGTTTTCATAAGTACCAGCACATGTAGCAAGACAGGAACCTTGATTGGATTTAGTGCAGGGTAATTTGTATTGTGTAGGGTCAGGATCCTTAATCTTTCTGATCTTATATATAGGGGACAGAGGGCATTGAAAGTGTCAAGTCCAAGTCTGGAACGTAACTCAAATTTTCAAAAGAAAATGCTATTCGTTAGATGTAGTTGATATTTCACACAAATATAAAAAAGCACTTAGAGGAACAGTACTCACAGTGCAGCACTTAACACCATTTTGATTATCTCATTTTATCACATTTTCTTCTTGAAGACATAAGTCGACAACTACTGGAGGGAATTATTTTTTAGAACTTTATACACGAACAAAATATATTAAGGGAATATGCATTGTGCAAGATTTATAGCTGTGACTTTTATGAACTCTTTGCATGGTATCTCGCTTTATTCTATTTCCATATCCTGGATATATTAAAACACAACAAGTTCAAAAAGATACTTACTTTAAATTGCTTACAAAGAAAAGGGGGCATTTAAGGAAAGTGTAGGGTACTATACCCATTCTATGAAAGCTCCCGGAAAAGTATTGTGGGAGAATACTCTCACAGTACAGTGTTTTTCTAAGAAATAACTTCTCCTTACTTATGAAAATACTTTAGTAGTAACAAACTATGTGTATATAAAAGTATGATAGATTGCAATAATTATTGCCTAAATTTACAGAAACTGTTGCAGCAGAAAAAACTTTGTATTTCCAGGTAGCATACAGAATCCTAGTACAGAGAATGATGATCTTGTGGGGAGTATTAAAGAGATGGTGGGCATGGAAGACTCAAGTACACAGCTTTAAGCTTCCATAGCATTCCTCTACCTTTATGTAGCTATCAGTGGCAGTAATAGGTATGGTATTTCCGTATAAGCTGTTATAAAGGGCTATAAAGATGGCACAGTTGTGTACTGGTAGAGTGTTGCAATCCTCGTGAGTTCGAATCCTGTGAGTGGACTCTGATTGCGACCTCCACTATCCCTGCTCTTGGTGCAGATATATTAACAAACAGCCAGAAAACAAATAGTTTTGCTGATGTAATTAACTTAGTTATATCAGATAGAAAAAGATTACAAATTCAAAGACATGTTATAAAATCATTTCCTTTATTTTGCAGATTTGTGTAGAATATCCTGAAAAATATCTCCATATCTTAATGTAGTGAAATGATTGTGAAAGTTTGAAAATGTTCCAATTTTTTATGAAGGACAAATAAGTAACCCTTACCCCGCTGGCAGCAAAATTTGTTCTGCTGTTATTACAGTGCAGATCATGATCTATATACACACCCATGCAGTCAGATCATGATCTACACAGTTCATTTTTCAGTCATCAATTTGAAGAATAAAATTTAATGGTTCAGTTTCATGAATTATGTGAAGAGAATTTTAAAAACAAAAAAGTGAAAAAAGTTCATAGTGTATATATATGCACAGGATTATTAATATTTCATAATAATTATTCAGAACTGTCGGTCAGTAAAGTCAGAAGGTTAGGAAAGGCTTATCACAATTATGAGAGACTTTAACTGTCAAAGGGGTAGCTCTTTAAAGGTGGACATTTCAGGATTTTATCTGATACAGTGTTGTTAATATTTGAGTTTTATGTATCATTTTAGCACCTTTCCCTCCCTTATTGTGAAAGTAACATCAAAATTACCAGTAGGAGCAGGGCTTGGATCATCTGCTAGTTTCTCCGTATGTCTGGCAGCAGCTTTGTTACTTGAGCAAGGTCATATCACAGGTAAGTGTACAAGTTTTCAGGTCATATAACAGGTAAGTGTGATTTGAGGTCTAATCGCAGGTAAATGTATAAGTTTTAAGGTAATATCATTGGTAAGTGTACATGTTTTGAGGTCATTAGAAAAGTACATGTATAGGTTATAGGCAATGCCACATGAAGGTACTTAAACTCAGTATATAACCATTCCAGTTATAGCAAAATTCCTGATATAAGGAACAAATTTTCAGAACCCAATGTTGTTTCCTTCTTTATTTGGTATGAAACTTCTATATGTATATAACAAACTCTGGATATAAAGTGCAAATTAAACAGTCCCAGAGAGGGTTTGTTTATGCAGATGTCGCTGTATAGTGGTTTTCAGGTAATATCTTTTAAGTGTGCAAGTTTAGAGATTACTTCCTGCTTTGTTGTGTAGTTAGAGCCTTACTGACTTGAAGTAAATGTTACCTGGCTTTTACTGAGGGTCATGAGTTCAAGACATGCCACTCAGACCAAGTCTCTTTATACAAGAAATTTTGAGGTAATTTCACAGGTGACGGTCAAACTTTTACGGTAATTAACATGTATGGGTAGAAATGCTTAGGTTTTATGCACATGCAAGGTCTGTTTCTTTCACATGCAAGTTTAGGGGTAATGATCTTTGACAGATATGCAGATAGGTACCAAGGTAGCCGTTGATAGCATCAGGGTAATAACTTTTCACAGGTTCATTAAACCAAAACTAGATGACAATTGTCTCTTTTAGTATGCCTATGGCTAAAGGTACTTTCTTGTCTCCATAAGGCACTTACTTGTAATATAGCTCTTCAACTTCAGCTGATTACCTCTGCAGTGTACTTTGATAATTTATATAATAGCAGTATTGTGTAACAATTCAAGCTTACCTTTACTGCATTCAACATCCAATAGTATTCATAATTTGCTTGTTTATGTAGCACCCTATACAGATGACAAAGGTGTAAAACAGTGGAAAGATGAGGACCTAGATCTTATCAACAAGTGGGCATATCAAGGAGAGAGAATTATACATGGAAATCCCTCAGGGATTGATAACTCAGTAGCAACATTTGGTAATTATACGTATTCATTCCACACTTCTTAAGTGTAACAGTGTAAAGAGGTTATATATTAAACCTATTATTTTGCATAATTTTTCTAAAATGAACTCTTGATCACACCATTGGCAGCAAATGGGTCTGGCTTTCTATCCTGCTTTGTTCACTTTTCAGTGAGGGATGTATCTCTCTTCGCAAATGAGACTATATATCAAAATTGACAGTCAAGTTCATGTTTCAGTAGTATAGGACTGCATTGTAGATTTCTGATTTAATAACAATAACAGAATTCAGCTTCCATCAAATTTCACACTTGCAGCTAGAATCTTGAAGAAAGGTATCTGATAATTGAAACAAGTAGGATTACTGTTTAAGTTTTAGGTTTGATTCCAAACAAATCTTTCATTGTTACTACAGGTGGAGCTATCAAATTCCAAGCTGGAAAAATTACCAAATTAAACAAGTAAGTATTTGATTGAGTTCTAAAATTTTCAAAAAAGAAGTTTTTCTACAGTATTTATAACTAAATCAACAAGGCAAATAGAAGTAAAAGCTTGTAAACATGGTAGAAGACATTTTGCATTCAATCATCATGAAATTGTATCAGGATATTTTTCTTGATGAGCAATGTCACTCGGGTGAGTGATATAGGGCCATCATGACCCTCTTCTTTCTTTAAGTAGTGAC
Source organism: Saxidomus purpurata (assembly GCA_022818135.1). Taxonomy (NCBI): domain Eukaryota; kingdom Metazoa; phylum Mollusca; class Bivalvia; order Venerida; family Veneridae; genus Saxidomus; species Saxidomus purpurata. Next base: position 21,784,654 of record JAFMSR010000007.1, read on the forward strand.
ACTCATTGTTGTATGTTATTATTTTTTCCCAGAATTCCAAGGTTGAGGATTCTGCTAACAAGTACAAATGTACCTAGAAGTACAAAGGTGTTAGTGTCTAGAGTGAGGGAGAGATATGATAAGGTAAAGGACTGTTTGTTTACATTAAGCCAGACTATACCTCGAATGAGGATGGTGGACCTAATAAGCACAATTACAAAGTGATTTTTGTCCCCTGCCATAAAGTGAGAAGGGCATAGGAATGGTCTACATATGTCAGATTGTGATATTTAGTGACTGCTCAATATCTCATTTTATTGACTTTGGGGGTCATTAATCTGTGAAAAGAGCATCCAACAAATTACTTTTTTGCAATGCATCATTTAGCCTTTACTAAATGTGAGGAATATGTCAGTCAAGTAATTTAGAATTCGAAATGCAGAAATTTACCATTTTTTACCATAGGCACCTTAACATGGTCATAGATCAACTGAATTTGTTAAGTTTGGATATGTCCTTGTGTAGACAACTGGGTAACCCAGGTATTATTTGTGTCTTGAAGACTTTCTATAGTGTTCACTCAGAGTTCACTGTTATTTTTTCCAGCTACCAGGTGTGATGCAGCCAATAATGGATGCTATAGAAGCGATTACAGAGCAATGTGAGAAGCTATTTGGAACTATGGCAACAAATCCCCAGAATTCATTGGAAAGTGAACATACAACTTTAGAGGTATGGATTTGTTTTATCATTGTAAAGTAAATCTGTTCAGACTGCTACATTGATAAATATTTTAATATGTTGAATCTCTTAGCAATAAATGACACCGGAAGGTTTTACCATTTTTATGAAAAAAAAACACTAATTTTTCTTACTTCATAGCTAATAGAGTCTCATAACTTTAGAAGTTTCAGACATAGAAAAGTTTTACATATAAACTGCTATCTTCACAAACTGGTACAGATACTGGAATAAAACTCCATTCAAATTCTTGAGATGAATAAGGAACCCCAAAGGAGCAACTTCCATAGTTCTAAATTGTATTTTGACAAACTTGTTCCCTTTTGATTGAATGATGCTTGGATTTCATTTTCCAAAGCATTTAAAATCATCAAACATGCTATCTAACAGGTTGAGTCTCTTAGCTACACAACTTATGTCACCAAAATTCCAAAGAGCAGTATACCTTTCTTATAAAAGTCAAATTGTGTCATATACTGGGTTCTGGCCCTAGAAAGAATCCCACAGAGTGGTATAAAATCTGTATAAATACTGAAGATGGTACTTATCTTACACCAGTGAAGTATTTTAGAGTCAGGCCCCTGAAAAAGGGCATGTGTGTGTACTTTGCAAATAGGCTGCAGGTTTCTTCTTTGTTTCTTTGCCAAACCAGCATGAACCATCTCAACTATGTATGTTTGATTTTGATTTTGTATGACCTTGTAACTTACTTCCCAGATGAGAAATTTATACAGTTTTGTTTTACATAGTACCAGATTGAACTTTTTTCAACAGTCTTAATTCTTTTGTTTGCAGGAATTAATTGATATCAACCAACATTTACTACAAGCTATGGGTGTAAGTCATGTAACTCTGGATAGAATATGTCATGTGACTTCTAAATATAGACTGCACTCCAAGCTGACAGGCGCAGGGGGAGGTGGTTGTGCATTTTCTCTACTCAGACCAGATATACAAGACAGTGTTTTGAGTAGTGTTATGAAGGAGTTAGAGACTGAGGGGTTTAACTGTTTTGCAACTGAAGTGGGAAGTTTTGGGGTGATGCTTCACGACAGTGAATCAGATTGTTTATCATGATAAAAGGCAATGACTTTAAACAGGCAGCCATAAAAGTTTGTGCAAATGAAGTGCTACACAAACATATTATGAAATAGCTGCAGAGGTGCACTCATGATGTACATGTATATGTTAGTGCTTTGTGGAGTTTTAGACAGATAATGATTGCTGTGTCAAACAATAGGACTAAAGTTGTCACTGTAGGAGGCTAGAATTGTCACTGGAAAGGACTAGAGTTTTTTTAAAATGAGAGGACTTTAACACAGCAGCATTGTGTTGACAAATGAACACAAGTGTCAGTATACATACCCCTTTTGTAGTTCATATATTATGTTGCATAATTCAATTTTTCAAATGATTATAAGTACCTTACTTTTACAAGGTCCTGGTTAAAGCAGAAACTTCTCCACATGGTCCTGGATATGCTGTATCATTACAACCTTATGAATCCTGGAAACAGGTGACATGTATGTTATAGTATTGGTAGATGTCTAGAGACACAAATACTTTCTCAGCTTTAGTGAAGAAAAATTAAATTCTTAGTATAGCAAACACAGTGGGCAGTGCTAAACAGAGAGTCTGATAGCACTGAATTGCTCGTGAATACTACACAAAGCTGTAACAATGACATTGTATGAAAGCATACAAAAAATATCTAAGAGTCATGATTCTAAAAGACATGGGCCAACATAAAAAATGTATGTGTCAGTTTAAAAATAGTAGTAATCATGTTTTTTAAAGTTTACTTGAAATTTGTATTACATTATAATAAAGATGGAATGTTGTAAAACATTCAAATATAATGGATTTTTGCAATTGTTCCTCAGAGACACCATTATACAATGTATACATACCGTATAAGGCTAAAATTTGAAAGACAAGAATTAACAATATCAAAAGCTGTCCTTCAAGCAGCATATCTGACTTATAAATGTACCCAATTAGTTAAATATTATAAAATCTTGATAATAAGCTGATCTTGAAAATAATAGAAATTATTTTCCGCATGAAAATAATTTAATTTATCTAAGGAGAAATAATTGTTTATCGGTTAATGTATGTATTGTCGTACTATAGTCCGTTGCTTGGCAAGCGGTTACCCTCGGATTTTATTGTTACTTTACTTATACCGTTTTACCACTGCGATTGTATATTAGCCCGGGATTAAGTTAGTTGAACGGTCCAACTGCCACTATATAAACAGACAGATCCCCGTGCAATCTTCTATTAGGTCAATCACACTTAGATCTCATTGGTCGACGTGATTGGCCTTCTCTTTGGTAAGCAATCAAATTCAACCTTTGGCTATACTAGCTGGAAATTGCAGTCAGGTAAATTTCTCCTATTTCTGGCTTCAAAATTTAGTTTTTTAGGCATGACGGGAGCCAGGGTCTCATCCAGATATCAAGCTAACATAAGTGCTCTTTTGGACGGACCTTGATAAAATTCTCATCAAATCAAATCAAAATGCAATCTTCTCAGTCAAGTATCGACACGCCGAGTATACACAAAAAACTAGCAAAGCACTGCTATACTTGTAACATGCCTCGTGACGCGGTCGCCGTAGGCAGCAACCGGCAGTTCAACTGGTTTTGAGAAATGCTAGGAGAGTAAACGTTGAACAGGAGAACTTAGCTCCTCCAAGACAGGGACGAGAGAGGAATCGCCGAGAAAATGTACAGGGCGACGAGAGACGGAGAGTACCACGAGACAATCAAGCTCCTCCCAGGGAGAGGAATCGCCGAGTAAATGAACAGGGCGACGACAGGGCGGGTGATCTACCCCTTCAGAACCGTCGGGCAGAAATTCGCCAAGCCAACGCTGAGCAGGGTGACCCGGCTCAGCACGACGAAAATCAGGAGGTTGGGGTTTGGCCAGCCAGGTTGAGAGGCCGGAAGCGCACTGCCGACGAGCTGGACGATATGGTGGACGGAAGGCTGCTAGACTCAAAATTTAGTTGACTTTGAACACATTTTAAATAATTCTCAAAACGACAAGGTTTCAGAGAGTAATAATTGTCCGTCTGTGGGATGTGGCGCGAATCAAAACGTAAATTGTTCTACCCGACAAACAACGTTAAATGGTCCGTCGGTAACTGGTGTAGCAAGCAACGCAGGTTCGACGCATATTTTGCGTCTAGCAGACGATGATTTAGCCGCTCATGTTCCTGCGGCACTTAAACAACAAATATATAAGGGCGAATATATCAATTTGGCTCTGTTACTGAAAGGGGCGGTGGAACTGTCTGAATTCTGTAAAGGAGGCGTGTTCAGGCTAAGTTCTGAGGGGCTTATCGTGTCCTCTCAAAGGGAGTGGAAAGACCAAATAACTTGCATTGAAAAGTGGACCAACGCCTTCATTATTTACACCTCTGTTTATCTGTCTAACCACTCCGATAAGATGTACGAAATTTTGCATTACATGTATAATATACGGGAGTGTGCTATACGTTAAGGCGGGTTAGCATGGAGAACGTATGACGAACAATTCCGGTTACGCCAGGCCATTTCACCCATATCATGGTCACATATTAATAATGACCTTTGGTGGCGTTGTATGCAGGTTAAACATGCTTCTGCTTCTCAGCCAGCTGTGAGATCTAGGTACTCGTGCTTAGACTTTAATAATGGTAGGTGTACGTGGCCCAACTGCAGGTTTCCTCACGTCTGCACGAAGTGTTATGGACCTCATCCAGAGTTCAGTTGCCCTACGCATACTTTTATCAGTAATCCTCCAACAGGTCATAGGCCACCCTTTCAAAGAAATTTTCGAGGCTCAAACTTTCGACCCCCATTCAGAGGTCAGTCCAGAAAGTAAGCCCAGGCAGGGCGCTACACAAAACGAGCCTTCAAATTTAGATATTGTCAAGCTTGCAAAATCCCCTGTCAAACTGCCAGATTTGGAATATTATTTACAATTTTATGACACAATTGAGGCTAAGTTTTTGTATAATGGATTTAGAAACAGTTTCCCCATAAAGTATTCAGGGCCTCGATCTCCCCGTGATTCAAAGAACCTCCGTTCTACCTTGTTAAACCCGGAAATAATAAAAAATCAAATAAAAAAAGAAATAGAAGAAGGCAGAGTAGCTGGCCCTTTTATCGAACGCCCATTGCCGAATTTAATTGTGTCCCCCATTGGCCCAGTTGAAAAGAAAACCCCTGGGGAATACAGGATGAAACATCATTTGTCATACCCGCCAGGCGAATCGATCAATGACTATATTGACCCAATTTTGTGCACGGTACAGTATACCAGTTTTGATGAAGCAGTGAAAATGATACAAGAATTAGGGCAGCACTGTAAACTTTTTAAGTCCGATATCAAAAGTGCTTATCGTTTAATTCCCATTTCACCTTTAGATTTTGAACTGCTCGGATTTTGCTTCAATAACAAATTTTATTTTGACAAAGCTCTACCATTCGGCGCATCTATAAGTTGCATAACGTCTGAAAGGTTTGCTAGATTTCTAGAATTTTGTTTTAAGTTAAAGCTGAAGTCCGGAAAATTAATACATGTACATTATCTTGACGATTTTTTAGGCGGGGACAAAACAGAAGAATCTTGCTTCAAAGCACTTGATATATTTAGGGATACAATGTCGGAATTGGGCGTGCCCTTAGCGGTAGGCAAGACAGAAGGCCCAACAGAATGTTTGATATTTCTTGGGCTTGAGCTAGATTCGGACCAAATGCTTGTTAGAATTCCAAGTATGAAAATACAGGAAGTTGTTAATAAAATTACAGAAATTTTGTCTCGTCCAAAAACTACTTTGAAAAAAATGCAGTCTTTGATAGGCTCGCTGAACTTCTGCTGTCGCGCGATCGTGGTAGGTAGGCCTTTTATCCGTCGCCTCATTAATTCAATTTGTGGGCTGACTAAACCCTATCACCATGTAAGACTTAAGAAGGAAATTCGGTTAGATTTGGCTATGTGGTTAACATTTCTAGAAAAGTACAATTGCATTTCAGTCTTTCACGACCGATTTTGGGTCACAAACGAGGACGTCCAATTGTTTTCCGACAGTGCCGGGGGCGAAAATCTGGGTTTTGGCATTTATTTTCAAGGCAAGATGGCCAACGTTATGGCATAAGTTGGGTTTTACATCCGATATCACTGTTCTAGAGCTTTTCCCTATATTAGTTGCATTATTCATCTGGGGCGGGGAACTGATAAATAAAAAGATTAGATTCAACTGTGATAATATGGCGGTAGTACATATTTTGAACAAATTGTCTTCGAAATCGGAGGCAGTGATGTGTCTAGTCAGACTGTAAACGCTACGTTGTCTGAAACTCAACATTCTGTTAAAAGCTAATCACGTTCCTGGACGGCACAATGATATTTGCGATGCTTTGTCTCGGTTTCAGTTGGCACGATTCAGAGAACTGGCCCCGGAAGCGGACAAAAACCCCTACCAGGTCCCAGAATTCCTTTGGAACGTCTTCAGTCTAAAGCTGGACAACTGTTACAGTCAGGAGTGGCTTTAAACTCGCAGTTGACATACAAAACTAGTGTCAGCGTATTTGAAAATTTTAGCGGTTATACAATTTGCCAAAACAATGGCCTATACCAAATCAACATGTTATTCTTTTTATTGCATTTTGTTTTGAAAACGGGCAATCACCTAAGACTATTACAACGTATGTCGCAGGAGTGAATTATTTTCATAAATTGTACGGTTTTCATGATATAACACATGTTTTCATTATAAACAAATTGTTAGAAGGTTGTCGTAGAAGCCGCTCTACCCGTGATAACCGGGCTCCACTGACTATGCACGTTTTGACAGCTGTGTGTAAATCCCTAACTAGCGTTTGCTATAATGTTTACGAGGCTAAATTATTTGCTTCATTGTTCACATTGGCATATTTCGGTCTGTTCAGAGTCAGCGAACTCGTGACCCCATCTGTTTTACATGTAGAAAATGTTTTACTCTTAACCGATTTGTCATTTATATGTCACAATAAATATGCAAGCATTCAGCTTCGGCGTTTCTAAACGAACCAGAGAGGGCCATCATGCCTTTTAAAAATACCTAGAGAAATAAGTGAGTTGTGTCCAGTCCGTGCATTAACTGAATATTTGTCAATCAGGCCTAATGTACAAGGTCCCCTATATTGCCATGAAAATGGCACCCCTGTTTCTAGATCTCAGTTTTCGGCCATTTTAACAAAGTGTATCAGTGGAGCCGGTCTTTCCGAGTCACGTTTCAAATCTCATAGTTTTAGAATCGGTAGAGCTACAGATCTTGCAGCTAAAGGTTATTCGTCATCCGTAATAATGAAACTTGGTAGGTGGACTTCCGAGTCTTATATACTGTATGTCCGTTATTAAATGTCAATAAATGTGGTCGCCGATAGAGCTCCCTTTCATATGACGCTTGAAGTAATAAGTGTGTTTACATTTAGATGTTTGGGTCCTGGGCGATTCGATTCCTTTTTGGGCCGGCGAACGTGCGAAGGACACAGGCAAGCCGAATCTCCACTTGAGGGACATATCATTAGCATGGTGGGGTGTTCGAGGCCTGCGTTGGAAGTTATTCCGTCATTCTGTAGAGTATCAGGTGCTGTTCTCGTCACCTCCTTCTGTTATTCTTATTAATTTACATGATTTAGGAGGAAACGATTTAGTAAATATGTCAATCATAGACCTTAAGGATATCATCCGACAGGAGATTACTTACCTACGTGAAGCTTTTCCTCAAACTTTGATAATATGGATAGACATATTACAGAGGCAGATATGGACCCGGGCGTCAGGCGGATGGGTAGCTATAGAGCAGAAGCGTAAACGCGTAAATAGAATCGGTCGCAGCTTGGTAACTTCATCGGGCAAAAGTGATGTTATTAGACCAGATATTGACGCTAAAACCCCCTTCTATCGACCTGACGGGGTTCATTTAAATGAAGTCTGCTTAGAATTTTATCTCGACTTCGTCAGAGATTCTCTCATAAAAAAATTGAAAATCATTCGATAAGAATTTGGGGTATAAATTAAGAAATTTATTGTGGCCATGAAATTCTATCGACCGAGAGGTGATCAGGCGTGGCATTTCTTCCGCTTACAAAACTTGAACACTGATTGAGGTCTCACTTCTCGTGACGGGGCTCCCGTCAGGGTAGGCCGACCTATGATCAGTACATTAACTGGGAGATGTATCCTACAGTTTGTCCTCAGGATTTCGGGGACATAAGTATTGCGGTTTTTGGTTTTGCCCTTAGTACTTGGCAATTCCTATATTGCGTTGCAGTGTATAGCTTGCCGTACAATGGCTCGGATTGTGGTTCTATTCAGACGTTGGGGATAGCCAACGATGAATGGAATCTTCAATGCGACGGTTATTGGCGGTAATTAGGACCGTTGAACACTGAGTTTTGCGTTTGCATTGCGTTTGTAGGATACTGTCTGTGATTCTATATGCGACTGGGATTAAACAAATGGGATTTTGGAAAATGCAAAGTGTATGTATCGTCTGTTCTCCTTTCGGTCGAATACCCCTGTCAGATCTCGAGCGGCCAATTCGATCCAATCTTTTACATTTCCTATATGTTTTTGTATTTACAAAATACTATGAATATGCTTCATGTATAATACTGAGTCGCTTTATACATAAAGGTTAAGTGATCATGTTGTGTATATGTCACAAAATAAATGCTGAGAACGTTGCACGGGATTTATTTGTTCTTTATTTCGATTACTAAAATAAGCCATCAATTTCACTGTAGCCGAAACGGTGTAGTCATTCCAAGATGGCGGACACGGAAACATGCCGCAGGTAGGTGTCCTTTACTTCAGCTGATTTCTAGTATTTAACCTACTTTGTTAAAGTGAAATTGGGTCCACGCAGACTTGGAATAGAATAAACTTTAGTACAGATACTGAAATTATGCACGACATACATTCAAAACACCAGTATTTGTACAAAAATAGTTCACATGATGTCCGTTTGAAAATCCAATCGAGGAGACGACCATAAATTACCGTTTAAACGCTAATCAGTGCTAAGTATGGTCCTAGAATTGATGGTTTAACAATGTAGAAAGCCCCTCTTTTACTGTCTGCAGGGCGAATATGACATATCCCTTTGTTTTCTTGGAGAAAAGTTAGATTATTTAAAAAGTGCTGTGAACGGTGCAGTCCCCGTGAACGGTTTAGTCAAAATGACATTTTTGTGTACGGAGTAGTCTTGAAGAGTGTACGGTATAGTCCGAAAAAGTGAACGGTGTGGTCCAAAACATTTCAACTTCAAATAAGCTCGGGAAGGCTAAGGACTTGAAACAGTAATCCAATGTTTATGTATGGCAGTTTTTAATACCATATACAATAGTGACATTTGTAAATTAAAAAGCAATTTTCTGATTGAAATATCAGTTTTATGTTGTTTTCTTTACGATTTTTATACGCCCGTTTATAGACGGGACGTGTTATGGGATCACCTTCGACAGAATGTTTGTGAGCATGATATCTCAACCAAGTTCGATATTTTTTTCCTTTTTACATAATTTTGGCATAGTAAGTTGGACATCAATAAACAAACATCTATTATTTTAAAGTTTACATACAAAACTACACAAACATCCGTGATAAAGATCATCTGAATTGAAGGAAGGCCTTTAGACTGCGAGGATTGTTCTTAAAAAGACACTTGGTAAAACAGTTAAATTTGAGAAAAGCCTCTTGGTGGATTTAACAAAGTGGACAAAAGCAATCTCTAGATAATATATTCTTGCATAGTATTACCATATCGGGATTTCTGCAGTTTTTACCACTACTAGAAAAAATCTCATCTTACACCCCCTGCTGTAAGATGACTTTATGACTCACAACGAACTACTTTTATGAATGAATGCGTAAATTCATACATTACTACACAAAAATAGCACGTAAATGTAAGTCCTAAGTTTTATTTTATTTCTGCTGCTATTAATAGAATATGGTATGCAAGAAAAATAATCTATCACTGGTTGTACGTGAGGATGAGAGTATCCGGCTCTCGGTTAACTGTTAACTGTTTAAACAGTTACCCTCGAGCCAGTTATCCCATCTGCACGTGAGACCAGTGAATATTCTTATAGTCTTGTGAAAATACTTTTTAAGGCAGGCAATAAATTATCAAAATTATACTTATCAATCAAATGATAACCGTTATACATAAACATTGGATTACTGTTTCAAGTCCTTAGCCTTCCCGAGCTTATTTGATGTTGAAATGTTTAGGGCCTCACCGTTCACTTTTTCAAACTAACCCGTTCACTTTTCAAGACTACTCCGTACACAAAAATGTCATTTTGACTAAACCGTTCACGGGGACTGCACCGTTCACAGCACTTTTTAAATAATCTAACTTTTCTCCAAGAAAACAAAGGGATATGTCATATTCGCCCTGCAGACAGTAAAAGAGGGGCTTTCTACATTGTTAAACCATCAATTCTAGGACCATACTTAGCACTGATTAGCGTTTAAACGGTAATTTATGGTCGTCTCCTCGATTGGATTTTCAAACGGACATCATGTGAACTATTTTTGTACAAATACTGGTGTTTTGAATGTATGTCGTGCATAATTTCAGTATCTGTACTAAAGTTTATTCTATTCCAAGTCTGCGTGGACCCAATTTCACTTTAACAAAGTAGGTTAAATACTAGAAATCAGCTGAAGTAAAGGACACCTACCTGCGGCATGTTTCCGTGTCCGCCATCTTGGAATGACTACACCGTTTCGGCTACAGTGAAATTGATGGCTTATTTTAGTAACCGAAATAAAGAACAAATAAATCCCGTGCAACGTTCTCAGCATTTATTTTGTGACATATACACAACATGATCACTTAACCTTTATGTATAAAGCGACTCAGTATTATACATGAAGCATATTCATAGTATTTTGTAAATACAAAAACATATAGGAAATGTAAAAGATTGGATCGAATTGGCCGCTCGAGATCTGACAGGGGTATTCGACCGAAAGGAGAACAGACGATACATACACTTTGCATTTTCCAAAATCCCATTTGTTTTAATCCCAGTCGCATATAGAATCACAGACAGTATCCTACAAACGCAATGCAAACGCAAAACTCAGTGTTCAACGGTCCTAATTAGATTTACAATTGAATTAAGAATGTCAATCCAAATAGGTTACACGATTTTGTTGGTTAAAAACAATTCTGACGCAAATCTATTTGAAAACTCTTTATAATTAAAATCGCAATATCTACCTAAATACGTGTCAAATTTCACTATAAGAAAAATATTTCATTCGACTACATACAATGTGTCGGCAACCAAAAAGATATACTTTCTGAACATTTATAGGGTTGCTGGAAACTTTCTTTTGCTGAATTGATTTTTATCAAGTTGTATATAGCTCTATTTATGTTTTTCAAGATTGAAACTTGAAAACAAATATAATGGTTTCATAATTTTAATTGGGCACTTTGCAAGTTAATAAACTATATTGTTGTTGTTTTTGTTGTTGTATATAGTTGTGTAATTATCAAATGCAATTGACCAGTGTGCAATATGCAATAATGTGTGACCAGTTAGATTGCTGGCAGGGGGGCGCCAATTAACAAAAATCATATCGCATCCTTTGTTGTGACTTATGCCCTTGGGCTAGATTAACTGTAATTCCTTCAATGGTTAGATCTACGTTAATTATTTATCATGGCAACGTTGTTAAAACGAGATATTGTTCAAGAATTTAAAACTTTTATGGATTACTGGAGTGTTCCGCACCGTGTAAGTTAAACTTCTAGTAGAGTAACTGTTATATTCTATATAGGGCCTTTGTTCTACATTATATTTGTAATGATTTTAAATATAAATGCCAGCTTTTGTTATAAAGACTAGATCTTAAAAACATGTGTCTTAAATATTATCATAATATTCTGTAATAAAATACATTTTGTAACAAAAGTTTCAACCTCACATCCTCGTAAACGATGTAATTTGACATGATTTAAGTTATAGAAGTGAAGTTCTAGATTGGAAAAGTTTGTAACAAACAAAGTCTAAATCTTGTTATAAGAAACATATTTCATGTAGATCTCAATAAAATACTACAACTTAATTGTAAAGAAAATATTATAAAGTAGAAACAAATCTTCAGCAGTAGGAAAGAAGAGCTTTGACATCATTAGGTAAAATAACAGTTGTAAAAGCTATCTTAATTTCTCAACTTAATAATTTGTTTGCTGCCTAATCCCCCTGGTGAATATATATATTACACCTGAAGATCACAATATATAACTTTCTGCAGAAATTGTCATTGTAAAAGAGTATGCACATGGGGGATAAAAATGCTTAATTTAATTACATTTATGATTTTTTTAAAAACTATCATGGGTAAGAAGACTTATCATAAGTGAAGGAAACTGGAGCAATATTATCAAACATTATTTAGAATAAAAAATATACACATGCGGAAAACATTATGCTGAAAAATATTCAAACACTATTCATAATAAAATATGGAAACAAACTCAACATGCTTTCGCTATATTAATACAGCATCATAATTAAGATCCAAAAGAAATTGACAAAACTACCCTTTTTATAATAATGCTATTGTTTGTAATAAAAGTGTATTTTTAAAATCATGGTTTGAAAGTGAAATCCATTATGTTTCTGGAATTTAAAGATAGATGGCAAATTTTCCAACCTTAAAGATTTAAACAACAAATATAAAATAAAAATCAATCACCTTTTTTACTGTGGTATAGTAAATGCAGCAAAACACAATTTCTCAAGAAATTCAATTTTGACAGTTCTGCTTATGACAGAGGAAAAGAGACAAAAATAACACTACATATCTATAAGAGGATATACCGGTACATTCCTTACCATTCGAAACAAGAGGACCAACATGGCCCTATATCGCTCATCTGTATATCAATTTCTAATAATACAAGGGTCATGATTTGAACATAATTCGCAGAGGTCTAGCCTCTGCCTGTAAGCCTGTGTGTTTTTCCTATATCAGCCTATGCAAAATTAAGTGACCCCCCTCCCGGGAAGGGTTAATTTTCACCCGGGGGTAATGATTTTAACAATCTTGGTAGAGGTCCCATGGCAGCGCTACATACTAAATATCTAAGTTCTAGGCCTTGTGGTTTCAGAGAAGAAGTTTTTCCTATGTAAAATCACGAGACACCCCCGAGCTGGGTAAGTTTGACCTTGGAGTCAAGATTTGAACAAACTTAGTAGAGGTCAACTAGGCAATGCTACATGCCAAATATCTAAGCTCTAGGCCCTGTGATTTCAGAGAAGAAGATTTTAAAAGTGTTTCCTATATAAGCCTATGTTAAACCAAGTGACCCCCGGGCGGGGTCTATTTTGACCCGGGGGTCATAATTTAAACATCTTGGTAGAGGTTTACTGGGCAATGCTACATGCCAAATATTTAAGCCCTAGGCCTTGTGGTTTCAGAGAACAAGATTTTTAAACCTTTTCCTATATAGCCTATGTAAAACCAAGAGATCCCCAGGCGGAATCAATTTTGATCCAGGGGCCATAATTTGAAAATTCTTGGTAGAGGTCCACTAGACAATGCTACATGCCAAATATTTTAGCTATAAGCCTTGTGGTTTCAGAGAAGAAGATTTCCTATTTACTCCTATGTAAAACTAAGTGACCCCCGGGCGGGGTCAATTTCGACAAAGGGGTCATAATTTGAACACTCTTGGTAGAAGTCCACTAGACTATGCTACATGCTTAACATCTAAGCCCTAGGCTTTGTGGTTTCAGAGAAAAAGATTTTTTAAAGTTTTTCCTATTATATGCCATAGCTACCAGAGTTCTGCATGGAATGGAATTCTCTGAACACTTTTGGTAGAGCTTCATGCAAGGAACATCCCTGCATAGTTTCATCAGCATTAGCCCAGTGGTTTCAGAGGAGACGTCGTTTGAATTGAAATGTTGACGGACGACAGACAATCATCCATTAGAAAAGCTCACCCTAGCATTTAGCAAGGTGAGCTAATAACAAAAGATACTAATTAACAGTGGTTTCAAGCAAGGCTTATCCATAAAATACAATATAAAGATAACCATTAACAGAAAATAAAACCTAAAGACCATTTTTTGTAGATACACTAAAATCCTTATAAATGACATTTGTGTTTCAAGACTAAAAATGTCAAACTTAAATAAGGAAAACAATCAGGTTCACCCATACATTTGATACTTAATTTGTATTACATCAAGATATTCATATACAGATGCAAACGAAACAACATAAATATATCCACTGATTTTCATAACATTACTTAAGGAACCGTCATCTTGAAAGGCTACATGTGTATCATGTTAAATTCATACATTATTGAAATGATATGAAAGCATTTTGCCAAATTCGTGATATTCGTCTATTTTAATTTTGAATGTCTGCTCTCAATTACGGTACATTTGAATCCTATATCTTCATGTTTCATTGTTATGACTTGTTATTTGTGATAACAGTCTTAAGGATGTACAGTCCTGTAAACCTGGTTTACAAGTGATGACATTTGGGACAATGAGTGAATAATACCTGAATATACCCTGAGCTGGCAAAGGCTACTACAGTCATTACTTCTTTCATCCTTTCTTTTTCACTCCCCTCTTAATACATTCTTTCACTCTTACTTATAAAAATAATACCTGGTTAAACCCATGTAATACCTTTCGTATACTTTTAATAACATGCTATCAAGATAAAACTGTAACAGACAATTTCTAAAGAACTCTAATTGTTATAATAGATTTTTTATGAATAATACATATATCGTAATAGTATGAATTACATAATTGTAAGACTACTGGGGGCTGGTCCTCCAACATCCACTAGTTATGTGATGGAGGTAAGAAATGATATACATTTTCCAGATATCTACATCACACTGTATCAGCAAAACGCACTGGCTCCAATTTAACGACAATGCTCCAACTAACGTAACGAACCGGCTCCAATAAAAAATGGCTGATTTAGTAAACAAAACCCAAGTCAGTATAACAGATTCGTGAATTTTAAATGGTTAATCGCAACTTCTGAAGAAACGAATACTCTTACGGAATTCTCACTCCTTTCCTGCATGACCGTAGCTAGTCGGCTGTTTCAGACATCGATGCGTGTGAAAGTAATGCAAGTTGAATGCAGAGGATTCAACGGTAAAAAGTGCAAAACACACCCAAAATGCATGGATTTTGCTCAAAATTATCGAAGTTAAGGTGTTTAGCATAAAAGATTTGCATTGGCATGTAACTTTGGGTCAAATGTCGTAAGCATGTACCAACACTTTACCGATCTGCTATTTTTATAGGCAAATCTTACCCATTTACAACGATTCAGCCTCCAATTGACGATACAACGAAAATGTTCCAATTCGTGTTTCACGGATCATTTTCAAAGACGTTTATGAACAATTACAAATATAAAAGTAACTCTTATCGGACAAATTTATGTGTTTTCTTAGTGAAAAATTGAAAATTCAACTCAGAACTTTTAAATATTCAAAATACTTTCCAAAATGGCAGGATTCATGGACACAGTGTTTAAAGCTGCTCGCTCTCGCAAAACCATTGACATTCTTATTCATCAGTATAAAACTAAAGGCTAGAATTAAAGAAAGCAAAAATCTAGGTAGGAATTCGCAGAAATCGATTGAAAAGGTCGGTTACACGGCACCGCTACACTATATGTTATATTGAAATTTCAAAAGTGTTTGCTACGCTTTTGAATTTGGTAGCGTATTTTTCAAAATTTAGAGATGTACGTAACATGAGTTTATACTGGAGCCTTTTTATATCACCATATGTTCTAAAATACGTTATTTACATACAGTTTGAAGAAATTATTCTTTTACGAAAATCTGAGAGCGAACAGCTTTAAGGTTTTATTTGACCTAGCGTTTTGACCGCTATCAATAATCACATGCAGCTTAGACTAAAATCGAAATTGTCATCTAATGAAAATTTGGAAAGCGACGGTTGAAGAAGTATATCATTTTGCATTCGCTATTTATGCTTTATCATCTTTCTATGAACTTGTACACGACCTCAATATAATCTATCTGAGCTTTTTTGCCTAAGTGTGCTTATTGCGATAAACTTTCTGGAATTCTCACTCAGCCAGTTCGTGTTGAGTTTATTCTGGTCAAATACAAAATAGCAAAGGTACTGGCACTTGATATCTACTGAAATAGTACTGTAGACTTTAAGCCATTATTAAAACACGCATAAAACCATTCAAAAGTAGAATATTTGCCCAATTAGTCGAGGTAGAGGTGGAAGAAAACAATTACGGTGATTTATTTATATGCCTAAATTCTGTAGCTCTACAGCGACATAGTCAAGGTAGACAATACGTAAATGTTTTTCAGTTTATCACTAACAAACCGAGCAGAGCGGTATACGGTATCCATGAATCCTGTTATTTTAGGAAGTATTTTGAATACTTAAATGTTAGTTTATACTTATTTATTTTGGCTCGATTGTATAGAAAGCGTGAAGCTTGGAGTTACACTCTAGTCTACTTCATGGAAAAAACGTACTGGTGTCATATGAGGAGGTACGGTCGTGACCCCAGTGGGGCTCGAACTCGCAACCCCTGGATGAGCGATGTTCTCCTTTAAATTATTTTTTAAAGAGAGTGGGTACAAGGTGACATACAACTCAACAATTTGTTCGATAAGAGATTCTCTTATGTTTGTAATTTTTAAAAAACGTCTGTGAAAATGATCCGTGAAACACGAATTGGAACATTTTTGTTGTATCGTCAATTGGAGCCTGAATCGTTGTATTTTTAAATGGGTAAGTTTTGCCTTTAAAATAGCAGATCGGTAAAGTGTTGGTACATGCTTACATTTGACCTAAAGTTACATGCCAATGCAAATCTTTTATGCTAAACACCTTAACTTCGATAATTTTGAGCAAAATCCATGCATTTTGGGTGTGTTTTGCACTTTTTACCGTTGAATCCTCTGCATTCAACTTGCATTACTTTCACACGCATCGATGTCTGAAACAGCCGACTAGCTACGGCCATGCAGGAAAGAAGTGAGCATTCTGTAAGAGTATTCGTTTCTTCAGAAGTTGCGATTTACCATATAAAATACACGAATCTGTTATACTGACTTGGGTTTTGTTTACTAAATCAGCCATTTTTTTTGGAGCCGGTTCGTTACGTTAGTTGGAGCATTATCGTTAAATTGGAGCCAGTGTGTACATTGTACAATGCACATCAACCTATTAACAAGAGGCCAAGATGGCCTTATATCACTCCCAGCCGACCGTGGGATTTCCAATCTTGTGAACTCGCCAAGACCCCTCACATGACATGAATACAAGAATAAAACAGCTTTGCTTTGTTTCAATATCCATAAAAAATGTATAAAGACATTAAAACTCTGTACAGTGACTATCACTTTTGCTCTTTGTTTAGTTTGTTAAAACTCTCTAATGAACACTAGACAGAAGGCTACAGCTAACATTGATACCAAGATAGGAATAAGCAAGTCCTTTCTCGTCAGTGCTGCTAAAGTTTTTTTTAAGTTAATTAGCGAATTTCTAGGCTTGACCGAAAGATCCAGTACAAAGAATTCCTCAAATCTGTCATCTTTTATATGCGGGAAGATGATACGTAATTCTCTCATGTGCTTTTCCTGGAGAAAAAAAAAACACTAAGTAAAATTATAAAAAGGTTTCTGTTTTTAAATAATAAATAGAGTAACATGCCATAAGTGGCTACTCCACCTTATCTGCTTGAATGCAAATGCTTATGCGAATGTATTATGCAGAACGGTACATTTTAAAGGGGATGTCTCAAAACACTAACTCTAGTAACAATAGACTACGTGATGGTGTGTGTACAGCGGTGCCGTTAAGAACAAAAAATCAAATTTAACCGTTTGCGCCTGTTAAACACAGGCGAAGTCTGTGAAGAATGTAAGAATAGCCGCCGATTTGAACCAAAAGCTTACATGATTAACACCGGAAACACGTGCTGGACATTGGAGCGGTGGTGGTACTCCATGAACATCGCCAGGATCATGACGCAGTGCCCAGCAGTTTTATCTAATGACAAGAAGAAAACTTGCCATTCCCAGAGAAATGCATTCTAGGTGACAATATTTATCGAAACTAGTATCCATATTTATCGAAACTAGTATTCAGTGGTAACGGCATTTACCTCCGCACCGATCTACAAACAGGTTGAGCGCCGGAACTGACCAATAAACTAGTTCAGAAATAGGTATACCTCGCAACTTTTGAAAGAGCAAATGGACATAGGAAAATAACTGGAGCTATTGGTTCAAATTGGCGGTTGAGACAGCTATTTAACTAGCGCTTAAAGACTTCGCCTGTAGTTATCGGGTGCAAACGAATAAATTTGATTTCTTTTTAGCTAATCCGGCACTTAGAGAAAAAAACAAAAATAATATCAAACAGGGAATGCCACGTACCAAAAACGCAGCCTCCCCAAAACGAACCCCACAGCACCCAGAAGTGCACACCACCAACACACACACACACACACACGCACACACACACGACACACACACACAATCATGTACACACACACATATACACTACCAACACACACTAGCATACAAAGCAAACACACGAGGACAAAACGAACAATTAAAGGAACACAGTGGGGCACCGCCTTGGAACGGTCAGTGGCAAAAACACCACTGGGGAGCTTAAACCGGTTTATGGTGCGCACCCAACCTCACTCTTACCCCCACCATGTTCCAAAGTCACAGGACAGTGTAAATAAAAGTAATCCCTGCTAGGTGAATCTCTAACACACGCAATGGAAACAAAAGGCATGGTATGTAAAACACAAAAATGCTCGTGTATAAATATATAAAAAGCAAACCTTGAGAACCAAAAAACGTATGTACTCAATGCCTTTGCAGAAGGCAGAGCACCAAGAGAAACACCCTTAAGGGCCCGACGAAACAGGCCAGAGGACAGAAATCAAAACAGTTTCGTCCCAGTGTAAAAGACGGTTTCGGCCAGAGGACAGAAATCAAAACAGTTTCGTCCCAGTGTAAAAGACAGTTTCGTCCCAGTGTAAAAGACGAGTTTAGGATGGATGATTGTCCGTCGTCCGTCGTCCGTCTGTCTGTCAACATTTATTTCAAACGACATCTCATCCAAAACCATAGGACCAATGTTAATCAAACTTGACAGGGATATTCCTTGCATGAAGCTCTACAAAAGTGTTCGAATAATTCAATTCCATGCAGAACTCTGGTTGCTATGGCAACAAATAGGAAACTTAAGAAATCTTCTCTGAAACCACAAGGCTTAATTCTTAGATATCTGGCATGCAGCATTGCCTAGTTGACCTCTTCCAAGATTGATCAAATCAAGACCCCTGGGTTAAAATTGACCCCGCCCGGGGTCACTTGATTTCACAAGTTTTGACAGATGTTGTAGGTAAACCAATTTCGCCAAAGCTTATTATCATAAAACCATTATAACAGGTACCATTTCCCTATAGATGTCCACTATACATATCCAGAACAGTCCGGTCAGTATTTAAGAGCAGTACTGCCCATTCTTGACCTCTTGCTATGTACTTTTTATACATTTCTTTGTTACGGTAATAATATTATAAGATTGCTACGTAGACTATGAACCATATCTAATCATCTCGTTGGTAGACGAATAGATGCAAAACATACATACACCTACAGTAACATTCGTGATACTATTTCAACGATAGAGACAGGGTAGAGTTTAAGTTATAAGACAATGTACGTCAATTGAATATCTTCTATAACTACGTGTTATTCAGTAGACACTTCATCGTTTTGGAATAAAGTTTCGGGCAAGAATAATTTCATACTACAAAGGAAAATAATACAAAACTGGCGTAGGCTACAGTTTTGATCAGTCAACTCCCACTCCATGTCCTCTGTTATCATAGGCATATATCAATATAAATTTCAAGTAATGTTTCGGACATGCACACTGTATAACAGGAGAAAATTCAACATGGGCACAGCTAGAGTTATGGTTTGTGTCACTGCAATTCGCAATTTTCCTCTATCTATGTATAACATTTTGACACAATCTCTGTAATGCTCCGGACAAGCATATTACAAAAATGATTTCACTAAAGTATTTGTGAAGATTGAATTATGGTTTTAGTTCACTGGACTGCCTAACAATATTCTCTATCAATGCGTGTATTATCAAGACAGTTCTTTAAAAATCATTACTAGGTTTACTCTTTGATTTAAATCCGGGTAACATATTTCTATCATTTTCGCTGAGTGGACAGTTGGTTTATCGGGATATAATCCTCCATCAACAAGCAAATTCAGTGAATTTATATCCGCCCACCAAATGAAATGAATAATTGAAAAAAACAACTGGAAAGTGTATCGGTTTGTCCGCTTCAGCATGGCCGCGCCCGAAACGCTGAAAACGATGCATATTTTCATGTGCGCCTTCTTGCATTACATTTAACTCATACAATCATGTACATGTAATGCAGAAAATAAAATACTATTAGTTCATAAGCTGTACACGTAGACCTAGCAGTTCTAACATCTGTGCAGGTTATACGACGCAGCAATTCCATTTTCAGATCAGAACTGTACTGTAAGTTGATTTTTACTTATTTTTCAAATTTCCAATTAAAAAAATAAAAAATGTTGTGTAAGCAGCTTAAAATTTAATTACAAAATCTAAAATTAAAATTGTCATATAGGCCGCTTCATCGTATATGCTGCATCTACAAATGTGTTAACCTTTTTATACATATAGTCCGCGGCCTTTTCCGGAAATTACGGTATGCAAACTTCTAGTATACTTATGAAAATTCAGAGGGTCGAAACGTAATGAACTAGACCTATCACTTAATGTGTAATTTTCTTCTATCAGGTAAAGGTCGTAATTAATGTTGTTAGAACTTGTGACGAAACGTTTTTTTCCATTATGCTATGAAATCTTGTAAATTGTACTATATAATAAAAAAACTCTTTGGAAATAAAATATGTTTGAACTAGAACAAAATTTGCTTAAATATCAACGAGCCGTATCAACTCAATGAAAAACCGTTTTAGCACATGCCTGCGACGTCCAAAAACAGGTTGGGAATCGATTACTTCCGTGAAGTTTAATTGATTCCCTGCTTTTAATTGCTGAGAAAAGGCGCGGATAACTTTTGCTGAAAAAAATCAAAATACCATTATTCAAAGAATTACAAGAGGGCCATGATGGCTCTTTGTTGCTCACCTATGTGACATTGCTCAGATATCATGTTAGATTTTTATGATAACTGAAATTGTGGCCTCTATCGTGTTTACAAGCTGTCTCTTTTATTTGGAAATTGGAATGGTTATGTTAATGGTTGCTGATCCCAGGCGGCCCAGATTTAAAACATCAAGACAAGCATTTTGACCATACTTCATGCAAAATGGGTATGTGGCGTCTACAGTGCTAAAATGTTTGCCTTTTAATAGACCTTGTGAACTGGCTTTTGACCACATGTGACCCAGTTACGAACCTGACAGAAAAATAGAGACCTCTGAACAAATCATTCTAGCAAATATTGTCATGATGACTGGGCCCAAATGTAGCCTCTATTGCATACACAATGTTAAGTGTGTCAGACAGAAAGATGACAAACAACGGACATCAAACGATCTTAATAGCTCATCTTGAGCACTTCGTTCTCAGGTATGCTAATTATTCAAGTGCAACATGCCGACAATTTGAAAACAGAATTGGTACCAATCACTATTGTAAAGTTTCATTTTTATCTGGTCAGTGGTTGCTGACAAAATAGGCTACACGGACGGACGCACAAGGTATATACATTTTAAACTTTGTTTATGGGGGTAAAATTTTAAAAAATGTTACTTTAAGACATTTGGTAGATGACTCCCAATCAATATACACTTTAGATTTCAAAGCCAAATATCTTCTTATTGCTTATAATTAATTAATGATAAGAGAAGTAATATACGATAAACCCGTATAAAGCGAACTCTTTTTAGATGCGTTCCTTATATCCAGAGAATGTTATATCCATATCGTATTTTCGTATTGTATAAAGAAGAAAAAAATTCGGGTCTAGAAAATATGTTCCTTATATCCGGGATTTCGCTATATCAGGAGTCGTTATATTGTTCACTTGTTAGAACAGACATCTTATATTGTGTGATTGCATTTTATTTTGCTGCTTAATATTGAGAGTTTTTTTATATTAAGCGAAGCATTCTAGAAAAGGACTTGAAAAATGTACATACCGATCCACTTTGCCATTTGCCATAAACTTGCACCAGGGTAGCATGAAATTTTTCTAACTCTTCTCTATCCTTTATCGACATTTTCTGAGTGTCAATATCTAGCTTGATTTTGTCAGTGACCCGATCTAATTCCTCTAAGGAAAACCATGTCTCTATCTCCCCTTTAGTCTATGAAAAAAGTAAAAAGGTATTTCATTGGTTTTAGCAAAGCTCTAGAAAGCAGCAAAGAGGACCATGATAGCCTATATATCGCTCATCGGATGTTAAACTGCACATAATGACATGGTAAGAGTCAAGATTAAAGAGGCCCAAACCTGAAACATATATTATATTGTCAAAGTAAATCACACAAAAGTCCGGCGGGGCCAAATTTGACCCTCGGGTTACTATTTCAACAAAATTATAAGAGGACCTGCTGAATACACTACATGATGAAAAAGTAACTCAAATGACGGGGCAGATTTTGACAGGATACAATTTGAGCGGTGGGAATGACTTGTACAGATTTTGTACAAAACAATAAACAATGCTTCACAAAATTTTAAGCTATGTGTCTTGTGGTTTCCGAAAATAATACTTTTCTTTGTGAAACTAGTGACTTCACAAGCAGGGTCACTGTTGACCACAAGGATAGGATTTGAACAAACTTGATAGAGAACTCTACTACACAATGCTACATACCGAATAGCTTAGTCCTAGGCATTGTGGTTTTGGACAAGAAGTTTCTTACATGCATTGTATTTCTATGTGAAACAAGAGACGCTGTTAGCGGGTTAACATTTACCTCAGAGACATGATTTAAACAACTTTGGAAGAAGATCATTACACAATGCTATGCACCAATTATCAAAGTTTTATTCTCTACGATGTAGAACAGTGTTTACCACTAGTCTTTATGCTGCCATATTAACAAGAAGTGTACATGAAATAGAAACCCTAAACAAGAGCTGTCAGTAGGACAGAGCGCTCGACTTTTTTCAGTGCTTGCAAATAAAACAAAATTTTGTCAGTAAAAAAAACCAAAGGATCTGTATAAACAAGGGACACAAGCAGCAAGATATTAAGTCAAGAGTTGTCAAACTGAATTGTTTGATATCCCTGAATACTTCAGCAAAGTTTTAAATTAGATCTAATACTTCAAATGGTTTATGATTTATGTGCATGGGTGCCAGTTGCATACACACTACTTTGTAGGTAATTTGAAAGCAATATCTTAAACAGTTTAGTCAAAAACATTTGAAGGCGATAAAAGGCCTTATTTGTTTTTCAATCCTTGACAAAGTTACCTTCTCTTGCCTTCAAATCGGGGTAATGATGTAAACAATGGTCATATATTGCTCACCTGGCTACCATTGGCTATAATACAAGGTCATCAATAGCAGAAAGGGTCAATTTTGACTTTGGGGACATGATTTTGAACATTCTTGGTAGAGGTCCACTAGGCATTGATATACATTGTTTGCCAAATATCTAAGATTTATAGGCCTTGTGGTTTCAAAGATAAAGATTTTTTCTTACGTAAGCATATATAAAAACAACAGACGGGGTAAATTTGGACCGGGGGTCATAATTTGAACAATTTTGGTAGAGGTCTACTAGGTAATGCCACATGCCAAGTATCTCAGCTTTTGGCCTTCCGGCTCTTCAGAAGACAATTTTCAGTTTTCCCTTTCTATTGCCATGGCAACCAGTGTGCTACATGGAATGGAAGTTTAACAACTGTGAAAGAGCTGCATGCAAAAAATTTGGTCTTGTTCAAATTATAGTTCTTGAAATATATTTTAAAACTGATCGTTTCTTTTTGACATCAGTATATTTTCTAAACTGATGAAATACAATCATGCATAAATCATGTTTTACAATGCATCAATATATGACAATGATTTCAACAAGAACGTACCTCCTTTTTAATAAGTTCCTTTTTTTCTAAGTACATAGACACAAACTTCGTGGGCTCAAACGAAACGACCCTTCCTCTAAGTATACTGGATAAAGCACGATAGGAAGCAACTATCTCACGTCTTGCATCCCAAGCGCCTGACACATTAAGAACTGAACCCAGTTCGTTGCCACCTTCACATCCTGTTTGAACTCGCAGTGCAAGAGCATCAGCAAACTCGACTGGTGTCGCTTTTATCTTTTCAGACGTCGCTTGTATCATTTCAGAGAGGTTTTCGTCTGGAAGTGTTTTATTCACAACATTAAACCTAACGGTTGTTTTGTCACAAAAAACATAGTATGTAACCCCCATGGCAGTTTGTCAATCATTGAAACACTGAATTTTAAAATAACAAAATATATGAGATATGGAGCGGACATGATTTTGCCGGGCAGACATACAGACGGACTTCCTAACATATGGATACTTATGTGGCTACTCTATTGTTCTTTCCATTGTTAATTTATCCATGTAAGAGAAAACATAGCCACCTCAGAGCTTACGGAATGAATGACACCAAAGAGTATTTACTGTTTCCTACTGTTAATATAGCATCTTAAGTATTCAAATGTAAGCACAGGTGGACGGACGGACGGACGTTGTACTCACCAGACGGACTTTGTGAGGTTATCCCTTTGATCTTTCTTTGATCCTTTTTTAACTCCACAGTACCATTTTAAACCCCATAATGACGGAATGAACTGAAACAACCTCACAATGCTAAGTTGTACTCAAACCCTAACCCCCTAATGAATACTGGGCATGTAAAGACGGACGAACGGACAGACAAGCTGAATCCAGTACACAGCCTTTACACTTTGTGTTCAGGGGGTATAAAAAATATACTATGAAACATACGTAGAAAAGCCCTATTTTACTTACCAAAAAATTTGTCTAAAATACTTTCTTTCATTTTTCCGACATCACAATACACGCGTCGGCTGAGGGGAACACTTATAGCTTTCGCAGATCCGAGCTCTAACTTAAAGGCAATATCAACGATAAAATCGATGTTGTATCCGATACTTGTATCGTGCCATTTAGTGCCGTTGGTGTACATCACAGGTTCCTTTCCATCTAAACATTTCTTCATGTGCTCAGAGATATACTTCAAAAGCTGTTCTACGGAAATGAAATCTCCAGTCATTTTACAGTCCTTGCAATCATCTTCTGATGAGTTGCCGAAAGGAGCTGGGATACTGCTATAGCAGTTCTTGTTGAAAGCTTTTCTCGTGAGTGCCTGAATGAAAAACCTTTGGAAGTTACTAGCAAAAAGGGATTGGGTTATTGCCTCGTGTGGTTCGCAAGCATTTATTTGAATGATTTTTACATGTTCTTTCGAGTCTTTGGGAACAGACCATACATTCGGAGCGTTACAACAATCAAGAAAAGCTAATATTCTTGTTGTTTTACCCCATGCATTCCAAATACGCTCAAGCTGATTCTGCATATCTTCCAGTGTCAGGATGTCGTCTGGTCCTCCAAGCCTAAAACCTGACTCCTTGAAATAATGGCCAGTAAAGTAAATCAGTAACGTCTTCAACTGTGTTTTTCTTCGTA
The DNA here is from genome assembly GCA_022818135.1 of Saxidomus purpurata. Classification (NCBI taxonomy): domain Eukaryota; kingdom Metazoa; phylum Mollusca; class Bivalvia; order Venerida; family Veneridae; genus Saxidomus; species Saxidomus purpurata. The sequence goes on from JAFMSR010000007.1 coordinate 21,810,183, forward strand.
TCGAAACAAAAGCCTGATGCAATTGTGGTAGAAGGACTTCAGTCTTTCCAGGACTGCGTGGCACGACTATCTTGATATTTTCCTCTCTAAAACGGAAATATTGTTGTACCTTTATGTGAATATGTGAATAACTATAAATGTTGCATAATATTCTCAGATACTATTCAAAATTGGGTTCTATCAAGCTAAAGTACATACATTGAACTAAAACATGGGAATTAAAGAAATAGGGCAGTTCACAGAATCTTAAGAATGCTTTCATTTAATATGTGTCCAAGCGTTAACAAGAATTACTTCGTATGCATAACAAATATATCGAGTTTAATTATACATGCATTTACCTTATTCCAATAACACAAGGACATTTTGATGACAGAACTTCTTTTATCTCTTCAACTTGTCTTCTGAAAGATTTCGCTAACTCTTCTTTTTCCAGATCGTTCCCGGCGATTAAAGCCGCTGCATATGTGTTTCCTGCATTGTACAGACGCAAATTATAACAAGTTCTGAATATGCGGAGTAAGTAAATATATCCATTTACTAAACAAGAACTATAACTGAAGGTGATGAATACTCCCCGATAACCCACTGATACAGTATACAAAATTTTTGTTACATTTGATGCTTTAATTATTGGACCTGCAAATGGTACTCATCACTTTTGTGAAGTATAATTAAATTCTGACATGGGGTTCCGGATATTAAGAGAGTACAATATTTTATAATATCGAGCCCCTTTGATCATGACCTAGTGACTAAAACACAAACATGGACTTTGTACAACTAGGCTCGGTACTTATCACTTCTGTCAATTATCATTAAATTGTGACCAGTGGATTAGGAGATTAAGAACCCGCAATAATTTACTATCTCGAGTCCCTATGACATTGACCTTTGACCTAGTGACTTGAAACATGTCATATACAAAAAGGCATAGTATTAATCACTTCTGTGATGTATCATTAAATTCTGACCAGGGCTTTTGGAGATTAAGCGTCCGCAAGATTTTACTATTTCGAGCCCCTGTGACCTTTGACCTTGTGACCTAAAACTTAAACCATGCACAACTATGCATGGTACTTTTTAATTATGCAAAGTATGAATACATTATGACAAGGAGTTTTGGAGACTTAGCTTCCACAAGATTTTACTATCTCGAGCCCCTGTGACCTAAAACTTTGACTTAGTGACCAAACAAATGGACCATGCAAAAGAATGCATGATACTTTCATGTATCACTTCTGTTAAGTTTCATTTAATTTTACCTAGGGGTTTTGGGGTTATAAAACGACACGATTGTACTATCTTGAGCCCCTGTGACCTTGACCTTTGTCCAAGAGAACCGAAATACGGACCATGCACAATTAGGCAATGTACTTTTCATCTTCTGTGGTGTATCATTAAATTCTGACCAGGGGTATTGGAGATTTCATGTCTGCTAGATTCCGTGTACAGATGAACGGACGGACAGACAAGCTGAATCAAGTACACCCCCGTCTACTTTGTGTTCTGGGGGTATAACTAGTATCTTCGTCGCCATAGATAGTGAATATATTAAGATTTTGCAGCGTTGCAAAGTGATACAAAAAAGTTTTAATAACTTCTGTAAATTGATTATGTTAATTAAAAAGAGTGTTCCATCCCAAAATACGTCCGTCAAGGAGGCATAACTTAGTACATGTATGTGGCAGTTTATAGGTTTTGTAAAACTTGTTTGTACTATAAAGCAGACAAGGCTAATGCATTTGTCTTAGCTAATAATCTGAGTTTAGACTAATAACTTTCATGATGTTTCATCCCTTAATGACATCTGACCTGGTATGATTGGCATATGAGTTTTGTGCGTCACAGTAAAGAGGTTACACATCCAAAATATATTACAAGAAAATCCTTGAAGGGATTTCAGAGATATAGTCTCATGATCCCTATGTGTGAAAGTAAAGATGCTGCTCGCTGTCATAATTGATGTAAAATAAAGTTCTTGAAACACTCTGAAAATATCATAGCCTGGAAGGAATAGTCAAATAACATTGCTAAATATAAATGTTAAAAAGTATAAAGTCCTGTAAAGCATATCTGACTATTTGAAATTATACACACGCTTTTGAAAATCCCAATTTAAACAAACAGCGTAGCAGTGCCGTTAAACTTAACCTACACATATACAGTGGTGCTTACGTATAACTTTGCACACGAAACGAACGATACACGCACGATACACGCAAACGGAACGCACGATGAACGCACGATAACCGATTTATGAATCATGAATGATGAGCGATAAGAACGATACACGATTCCCGATGAACGAGACGAAAAACGATTATTCTATTTACTCGGACATTTTCGTTCGCTTAACAACAATATTATTAATAGATGTCTAATTACAATGTAAGAGCTGAATCGAACCCCCTTAAAGTCCTAAATTATCGATAATTCGCAGTAGAACCAAACAGATTATAAGAATAATTAATTAGTAGTTAAATAGCGGCACACATACTAATTACATCTATAATTAAATGTTGTAAAGAATCATCGGACGGAAAGTCTGATTCGACGTATAACCGCTACCTAGCCACTGCCATAAATTTTACAGTTACAGTGAGCACTTTACCGAATGTCTACACAGAAGCAATTTACAAATAAGTGAATTCTCGTATCCTCTGCGTCGGAAGAATAACACCTGGTGTAAATCTTGCACGATATGCAGAACGTCTACTTTCGGTTTTACCGGAAGTCAACATCTCTTCTTCCAACAAATATCTCGTGAGAAAAAGAACAAAATGTAACAGAAAGATAGTTTAGATAATTGAAAGAAGGATTTTTTTCTATTTCATCAATTTAATCCGACCTTTGAACAATAATATGAATAATACGCGTTTAGGTATAGGCTTACGTACAAACGTTTTGCACGATTAGCCGTCCGCACTATCTCGGACCACTTTATAATAATTCTTATCGTGCAACGTTCATCACACGGAACGAACGATGCGTTACACGATACACGATCTGAATGATGCACGATGAATGCACGAACGATAAACGCACGATGAATTCAAACGGAATGCATGATACACGCACGATACACGAAAATTTTGCAAAGTTACACGTGAGCACCACTATACCAACATTTTCAATGGATTTTTGGCAATTGCTACCTACATATTTACTTATGTAGTGTGTTGTTGATTCTAGCCTTAAATTCTAATAAATCATTTTTTTTTTCAATTTTTCAAAGTATCACAGCGGGCCCACAAACAAAACTGACATGTAAATAATTTGGACATTGATGTTGAGGTATTGCCTCAAGGGATTTCAAGGAGACAAATTCTGGTTGAACAAGCAACCACTGATAGTCGACACATATACTGACTGACCTGTAGTATCGAAACTTTACTGTCATCATGTCATCATATTTCAAAGGTTACCTTAGCAAAATTTTACCTGATTTAGTAGCCACCTTTCCAAAGCACCAAATTTGAATTATTTAAGCATCTTCTCGATTTATCAATTTTAGACCTGTATACAATGGCCATCTATTTCAGGTATTGTCATTTTTATGCAATTTTACTGAGTTCTATAACAGGTTTTCCGCATGTTTAACATTATAAGTATGGAGACTTGTTTCTTACTATTTTAATTATGTCTTGCAGTCCTGTGTCATGGAAGCAACTTGGTTTAGACGGGCAATACCTTCAATAACCCAGGTGTAAATAGTTAAGTGTGTAACAGATGCACATCCACAGATAACTTCGATAATGAGTATGCCAGTCATCTATTTCTTATTTGATAAAAATATCTTGATCTACTATCATAACGCAACTTCAATTTTAGTACTATTCAGATATAAGAGTTTGCAGCGTTTCCTATCAATTCATATTGTGCATATTATTGTCGCCACACTTAAGTGCGGAGACTGCCTGGAATGGGATTTTTGTTTTGTACGTGGAGGGGCACGTGGCTTAATTTTTTTTCCAAGATTATTTGATGCAAGATAATTTTATCCATTGACAATAAAGTTTTACAGAAAAAGTATTTGTAATAGTTTTTGTTATTATCATGAATCCATAACAGAAAAATGCCTAAATATTCCTCCCTTATTTTGTACATTGCTGATATTTTTTTGGACAGTCTGCACCAAAAATGGCTACAAAGCAAATCGGCTAAGAAGTAATTGAATAGAGAAAACTATGCCTTTGTGCTACGTTAACAGCAAAATGTGGAAAAAAAGGCTTTCTGAAGAAATTGGCCATCACCAATTCATCCCCTGTTGATTCAGTCGTAGGTAGTATGTGAGATAGTAATTGGCCAATAGATCAGATCTCTCAGACAGTAAATCCATCATACACCAACAGCTGTATGGTCGGCACTAAAGCTTGTGTTAGGTTGTCTTTGTATCTTGCCAACTTTACATTACTTTTATTACTATTATATAATTTTTTACATTTACTTTCAGTTATATCATTCATCATTTTATCTTTTGTACACCATGTACATTGCAGAGAAACAATTCAGCAATAGCATACACAGTTGGGGCATGTAGCATGGGGCAAAAAACCTGGGAAAAAAGCTTGGAGCCGTATGTAATTAATTCTTTATTCTTGATCAACTTCATTTATTTATTAGCGGTATGAATTGCAAAAGTGTGTTGTTTAGAGTTGTAAGAATAATAGTTTTCGTCATGAGTACGCGGTTAAAACAATATTCCGATTTTGTTTTTGGGAAAGTGACTTTACAATGTTAAACGTTACGTCATAAGAAATTCGTAGAGGTTCACTACATAATGCTTATTTACATTCCAATATCTAAGCTCTACTTGTGGGCCTATTGTTTTTTTTTTAGTTTTCTCTGAGTTGGGTTAATTTTCAAACAGGGGTCATGATTTGAACAATCTTGGTAAAAATCTACAAGCTATCATGCAAAATTTGGCGGCAACACGACCCTTTTCTAGTTTATACTATTTTTTTATTCTCGATATTGTGATAGCTCGCAATGTGAACTTATTTGTTTCTTGCCTAAAGTCACTACCGACATGGCGATGGTAGGGATCGAACTCAGGGACCTTCGATCCTGAGGTAAACGCGCTACCACTGCGCCACAGCGGCTCCTACCTACACAATCACAACACTTTTGTCATAAGCAGTACAGTTTGAAAGTTAGATAAAGTAAAATCTTAAGAAATAGCAAAGTTAATTTTGATCCAATGGGCATACGTTTTGATACATTTAGAAGGATATTAAGCCACACTATATACAAAATATATTGGCTTGAGAGCTTATAGCGCTGAACAAAAATATTTTAAGTGTTTCCTTACAGAATATATAAGCATATTATCCATGGATTGGCAAATTTTGACTCCGTAGATATAATTTGAACACGCTTGGTATAGGTGCAATAGATAATACTGCATACCAAATTATTTAAATCTAAATAGTTTTTAAGAAGAATATTTTTACAGATCTGCATGGAATGGTTTTCTTTGAGCAGTTTTAGTGAACATTATGTAAAAACATCCTTGCAAACCTTCATCAAGGTTTGCTCAGTGGTTCAATTAGAGCAGATGTCGTTTGAAGGAACTACTGAAAGAACAAGGAAAGAAGCCACCGAATAGTGTACGGTCACAGTAGCTCACTCTGACGCATTGTTCCAGGGGAGCTCATAGATAATGTGACAGAGTTCATTTAATTACAATAAGACTAATTGAAGAGATATAATGGTGCGATACAAATCAAGGAAATGTGTACAAAATATATGTAAGTAGTCAAAATCGTCTTGAAACCTTACGCTCAAACGAGAATCTCATTAATTTCTAGCGTGGCAACGTTTACTGTGAATACAGTTCTCTTCTGTGATCAATATTGGCATACTTAACTTGTTAGGTTTTTCAAGTCATTTCTGTGACTATATATAGTAACTTAATATTAATAAACACACTAAATGTGCTACGTAGGTACTATTTCGCTAACCTGAGTGACATTGCTCATCAAGAAAAATATTCTGATACTTTTTTATAAAGTTTGAATTCAAAAAGTGGCCTCTATCGTGTTAAAAAGATTTTAGTTGGCCACCAGGTGACGAATATTCGAAATATCAAGACAAGCGTGCAAATTTGGTATCAAACGTGGTCATCAGACTGAGTGTTAAAAACTTTTCTTTTGATTTGGCCTTGTGACTTAATTCATGTCACCCAGTTACGAATCAGGCAAATAGAGCATCGGTACAATCATCTAAAGATAGGCGGTCAAATATGACAAATAGTGTTGATAATATTTTCATTTGATTTACTATGGTGACCTTGTTTTTGTTCGATTTGACCCATTTTTGAAATCGGTATTGACTTTTTCGAGAAACTCATTCTTATATTTTTCGAAGATCAAATGAGAAATGCAGCCTATATTGCATACTCAAAAGCAACTAGTATATACGATTTGAACTGATGACCTAATTTTTTTATCAGAGTAAACTACTTTTGAACTCGATCTCGAATTCATCAAGTCAATCAGTTCATGAATATCCAATGACAAATGCAGCCACTATTGCATACATGATTATATTCTGAGACTTGACCAGGTGACCCTTTTGATTCCAAATGATCCATATTCGAAGAAGACCTAGATTATAGTCAGACATTCAGTCTGACTAAGTTTCTTGAAGAACCAATAAAAATTGTAGCATCTACTGTATACACAAGGTTAATTGTGGAAAGAACGATAGAAGGCAGACAGCGGATATCAAGCGATCACAATTGCTCACCTTGATCACTACGTGCTAAGGTGAGCTAAATTGAAAGCTTCCAAGTACAATTCAATAATTTCCAAACAGATATACCTATCGTTGGCATCACCTCCTCATTGCACACACGACACTTTAGCGGGTTTACGTGCGAATTTCTCATACACGAGACGCATACACTCATCGGGCATCCGTGTGGAGGGGACTGGTTACTGTTCACTATATACCATAGAAATATCTCATTAATGAAAACATAAAAAGAAATGTCTTCATGATAAAATTGGAATAGTTCTTCATTTTGAAATGGTCAAATTTAGTTTCACTAATTTCTTTAGCATCATATCTAGATACGGATTAATGCAACATTGCTAGTTACGCGACATGTATCCATATCTAGAGACTAAGTTTCAAAAGGATTGTAAATAATATATACATAAAATGTAGACACGAGTGCTATGATGACCCTATATCTGTCTCCTGAGTATAAGTGCTCTAACGTAGCGGGTGTTGTCAATTTTGACCCCAGAGGCATGATTTCAACAAAGTTTGAAGAGGGCACCTTGACAATGTTACATACCTTATATTTAAAGTCTAGGCCTTGTGGTTTTAGAAAATAAGATTTTTAAAGTTTTTCCAATACCAAGAGCAGGGTCAATTTTGACCTCAGGGAAATGATTTAAACAAACTACAAAGAGAAGAAGAAGGTTTTTAAACGTTTTCCTATATTTGTCTTTGTACAACAAGTGACCCCCTAGACAGGGCTTTTATTAATCCCCGGGGTATGAGTTGAAGAAACTTGGCAGAAGTCCACTATACAATGTTGTATATTCAATAGACACCCAAGGTGGGATCAATTTTGACTTGGGGTTATAATTTAAACAATCTTGATAGAGGTCCACCAGGAAATGATACATTTGTACATGTCAAATATTTAAGCTTTAGGCCGTGCAATTTTAGAGAATAATATTTTTAAAGTTTTTTTCTCATTGTTATTAAAGCAAACAGAGTTCTGCATCAAATGGAATGCTTTGAACAATATTGGTACAAATTCATGCAAGGTGAATCCCTGCCAAGTTCTAACGAAATCGGCCAAGTGATTTCAGAGGAGATGTTGTTTAAAGCAAAGTGTTTACTGACAGATGACAGACAGTAACTGATGGGAAAAGCTCATCCTGACAGGGTACCAGGTGACCTAACTAGAACTATCACTGGAGGTGATGAAAACCCCCCGAACACCCCACTGACACAGTATTTAAAATTTATGTAATATTTGATGCTTTGATTATTGGACCTGCACAACTTAAGTCTTCTGTGAAGTATAATCAAATTTTGACCAGCAGGTTTGGATATTAAAAGCGCCCAAGATTTAACTATATAAATCCTTTTTGTGACCTTTGATTTAGTGACCCGAAACATAGACCATGCAAAACACGGCATGGTGCTTATCACTTCTATGAAGTATAATTAAATTCTGACCAGGGGTTTTGGAGATCTAGTGTCCACAAGATTCCGTCTACGGATGGACTGACGGACTGACAGACGGACAGACAAGCTGAATCCAGTGTACCCCCCTATTACTATGTGTTCGGAGGTGTAAAATTAGAAACAACAGGACCAAGATGGCCCTATATCGCTCACCTATGAATTATGACAATATATGACCAAACTTCAACACTAAACTTTATATCATAAACATAACCATTCTGTTTGACCTTGACAATGCAAACCTTTTGACCAATTTACATGATGATATGGTTGTAAATGTCACCTGTATGGCATACACAAGGTCTTTAACCTGGTGACCTAGATTTTGACATCAGATTCAAATATTCATACTTGACCTTAACTTTATCAAGGCAATCATACTTACCAAGTTTCATAAAGGTCACATGAAAAATGCAAACTCTATTGTATACACACGGTTTTTCTATGATTTGACCCCGCAATCAAATTGTTGACACTAAATGACCAATATTCAAATTCGACCTAGATTTCATCAAGGCTATCATTCTGACAAAGTGTCATGAAATTACAATGAAATATGCAACCTCTTTTGAATACACAATGTTTTTCTATGATTTGACCGGATGACCTAATTTTGTTTACCCTGGGTGACCCATGTTCGAATCCGACCTAGATTTTATCAAGGCAATCTGATGACAAAGTTTCATGGATGTCCAATGAAAAACGCAACCTCTACAACATAAACAAGGTTTTTCTTAAATTTTACCCTGTGACCTAGTTTTTGACCCTAGATGACCCATATTCAAACCCAACTTAGATTTCATCACAAAATCATACTGACAATCATTCGTAAGTTTCATGAAAATTTAATGAAAAATGCGACCTCTATACACATGGGTTTTCTATGATTTGACCGGGTGAACTAGTTTTTGACCCAAGATGACCCATATTCGAACTTGACCAAGATTTCGTGCTCAGGTGAGCTAAAATTAGTACAAACCGGATGCAATAATCAACCAAGAACTAGTACAGTGTTCAAATTATTTACCTGCATCATTGACCATGCATATATCACATTTATCCTCTTGTTCTTCTGCGCATCGAGTTTGACATATTTTCTGTGAAATAAAAAAAAATCATTGGTTAGTTTATTACACTGAAACGTATATCATGGATAGAAGCCATGCTTAATAAATGTTGACACTATACCAAGTCTTTTTGGACTGTTTCTTCAAAAATTGAATATTATAAATTTAATACGGGGTGAGGAAAATGTGCATGGAGACTTAAGCGCAATATAGAAAAAAAGATAATTCGTTGTTCGTTACTTAGATATGTCTCTCATCATTTAAGAAATGAGGTAGTTCTGAGATTATATTACAGACACAGTCTATTTTTTATAGAGTTGTCGTTAGTTATTGTTTGTGTTCTAAAAATAGTAACAATAGTTCATATACTGTCCTACCTCCGAATTTAGACAGTGACTTAAATAAATCGATTCATATTACAAATGTATGTGATAACAGTAAAGTTTTTATACCACACGTCACTGCAAATTTTTAACACTACAATTCAGTCAGTAGATTTTGGTTTATATCAGTTTCTGCTTGTTCAACCAGAAGCTTCTGGGTCGACTCGCACCTAAGTTAACTCGTGCCTTAGTCATCTCGTATCCAGCTTGGTCAACTCGTACCTTCTATTTTAAAACTTCAGTTTTATCAAGGAACAAAGTGGAATGACTGATATATAATTAAAGGTGGGGACATATGGAATATTTCACACTATTATTGAATTCGTGGTTATAACATAACGTTTATATATTTACAAGTTGAATTCTTTGGTGTAGATTTATTTGCATGTCTAGATAGGTGTTTCCTTCATGTGAGCACAGTTGTGCAGGACTGATACTATTTTCTCAAAATATAACAAAACTAGATGGGTGTTCAGTATAACATTTGTATCGCCATCTTACCCTTTGTAAAAATAACCAGATAATTTTGTGACAAAATCTAAGTACAAAAAGGAGCATAACTCTGTCAAATATGACCTTGACCTACAAACGTTGGCAGCATCACCACCCTTTTGTCAGAAACAATGCAATTTGAAAGTTTGATGAAGATTCCTTAAGAAATGGCAAAGTTATAACCTACGTTAAGTTTTCATGACAAAAAACAAGTACCAAAACGGGCGTGATTTTGTCAAAACAGACCCTGACATGCAAATTTGACAACATCACGACCCCTTTGACATAAGCAATACAATTTGAAAGTTTGGAGAAATCTTAAGAAATGTCAAATTTGTAGCCAACTGTAAGTTTATGTGACGGCCGGACCGACCGAAGGACGGACAAAGCGATTCCTATGTAACGCCTTTTCTCCGAAAGGGCGACACAAAAAATGAATGAAGGTGTGGCGGCAAATCTCTTAAAAATGTTTACCAGCAACTGTGATTTCAGCAATCTGTAATAACAATTTATTATTTTAACTTGTTAGATCAATGGGGCGATACATCAAATGCATTAGTCAAACGACGCAAGTTAGAATAGGTTTCCTTGAATTCTTTTGGAGCCATGCCTCAACATCAACCATCACCAATTTCAAAAATATTTACATGTCAGTTTTGTTTGTCGGCCCGCTGTGATAATAATATCACAGGTTTTCTTGTTAGTTCTTTACATTTCTATGCAATCTTAGAATATAGGTATCATAGATTTACACCAACCATTATATTACACACCACCTTAGCTAACAATGGTACATTATGTCATGTAATCTACTTTTATAATCTGACAATGTGAAAAAGTATGCAAATATTTAACAACTTCCAAGCCCCTGAACATTACATCACTTTATACAACTTGAAAGAAACAATGGGAAGATTATCATATAGTATAGAGCAAGAACACCTGTGCTCTTAACAAAACCAATATTAACTTGAATTCAATGGTTTTGGTTGGTGTTATATCTTGCTAGGGTGAATTATCAACTTTCCTGGTCGCATCCAACAGAAAAATAGTTCCATTTAGTCCTAATATCAGCCTCATTAAAATGATATCCTGATTTACGCTCCTCTACTTAATTAGCGACGCGAATATACCGAGTCTGATTTTAATGAGATTATCCTAATATATACTATACTGAAACTAAGCAAGACTTAAGATAACATAATTTATAAAAAACATATAAAGAGCAGCACACTTTGTAGAGTACTATCAATTGGTTAGTATATTGTTTTCTTGCATACCGGGCCGGGGTATCCGCAGTTTTCACCAGTTCTGGAAAATCTTATATTACATACCCCCATGTCATATGACTCGTGTGTGTTACTTGTGACGTAACATTATAAACATTGTGACGTCACTTCCTCAAACAAAGCATGTGAATATCGCTTGTTTTTTTATACCATAATGTATTATTTCGATAAGTTTGCATTTAGAAATCTGTTTAAAGTGCAAGACGGTGTGCAAGAAAGTTTCTATCATGAGACTTTTGATTTAGATGGAAATATTCGTCACCCCAGACAACTGTTTTGCGCGAACTCGGCAGAGCCTCGTTCCCGCCAAAACAGATACTCTCGGTGACGGATATTTCGATCTGAACCGCGTACTCATGACAAAAACTATTTGTATCCATCAATTGTTTAAATGTAACAGTAATAATCTTTTTAAAACTTGTCATATTAACATACTGAGTGTTTTCTCACCTTTAAAATCAGGTTATTGGTCTTAAAAATACTGTAACTAGTCCACGGAATTTAGTCTTACTCAAATTATATTGCTGTTAAATCAGTTAAAATTTTGATTATGAGAAAGCTACTAAATCAAGAGCGCCAAGATGACCCTATATCGCTCACCTGTCTACTATTGGATATAATAGAAAATCATCAATAGCACAAAGGAGGGTCAATTATGCCCTTTGGCTCACGATTTTCCTCTCTATAAGCCTATGTTAAATTAAGAAACCCCTTGGCAGGGTCAGTTTTGACCCGGGGTTCATGATTTTAACAATCTTTGTTGAGGGTCACCAGGTCATGCCACATGCTAAAATGAAATAACTTTTCCTAAATAAGCCTCTGGAAAACAAGTGGCCTCCTGTTGGGGTCAATTTTAACCCGAGAGTCATAATTTGAGCAATCTTGGTAGCGGTCCACTTGGGTAAATACCTATGTCAAATATCTAAGCTCTAGGCCTTGAAATTGCAAAGAACTTTTTTTTCCTCCATTAAGCCTGTGTTAAAACACATGACCCCCAAGCTCGGTAAATTTTGACCCATGGGTCATAATTTGAATAATCTTGGTAGAGGCTTATAAGGTTATGCCACTTGCCAAATATCTAAGCTCTAGGCCTTGTGGTTACAGAGAAGATTTTTAAACTTTTCCTATATAAACCTATGGAAAACAAGTGAACCCCCGGCAGGGTCTATTTTGACCTGGGGGTCACAGCTTGAACAATCTTAGTAGAGGTCCACTAAAATATGCCACTTGCCAAATATTTAAGCTCGAGGCATTCCTGTTCTTGAGATGAAGAATTTTCCTTTCTGTTGCCATGAGTGCTGCATGGAATGAAATTAATTGAACAAATATGAAGACAATTATATTATCATTGGCCTATTGGTTTCAAAGAGATGTCGTTTGAAAGAAAATGTTAATAGACGTACGACGTACGCCATATGACGAACGCCAGACGGAATGCGACCCTAATAGCTCACACTGGCACTTTTTGGTTATTATTGGCTACAATACAATGTCACCAACAGCAGAAAGAATCAATTTTGACCTGGAGTACATGATTTGAACATTCATGGAAGATGTCCGCTAGGCCATGATACATGAAAAATATATTGTATCTAAGCTATAGGCATTGTGGTTTCAGAAATAATTTTTATATCGTTTTCTATATAAGCCTATGTAAAATCAAGAGACACCCAAGCGGGGTCAATTTTGAGCCGGAGGTCAAGTAATAGCCTAACTCTGTCAAATAAGACCTATGAAAATTTGACCGCATCAAAACCATTTTGTCATAAGCAATACAAATGTACAGTTTGGTGAAGAAATCCTAAGCTATAGCAAAGTTATAACCAAAGTTAAGCTTATGTTACGAATAGACCAAGCAATCCCTATGTGTTTCCTTTTCTCCGAAAGGGCAAAAATGATTATTAATTTTTTGATATATATTAGGGTGTCCTATTACTACCATATGACGGTGTCTAATTCGTTGAATTTTTTGACAGAATGTATACACAAATCCTACAGATGAGGGGTGTTTTTGCATGTGGACCGTGCTTAAAGGTTCTACAGTAAGTTTATGAAAAAATATTTAGTCATACCTAAACTGATTTCATCAGATTTCAAGATGGCACACTTTTTCTTTTTCAAGTGACTAAACATCTAAAGGTAGCAACCAATCAGAATTGGTCAGTTTTCTCTACATCAACTTATTTGTCAGCAATGTTTTATTGGACTGATATAACTTTCAATCTTGTTGGTCTTTGCCTTGTGGTTATGGATTGAAGATTTTTTAAGTTTTTCCAATAGAAACCTATAAAAATCAAATTACTCCTCGGGCGGGTCAATTTAAATCCAGGGGTCATAATTTGAAAATTTGGTAGAGGTTCACTTTACAATGCTGTATACTAAATATCTCAGCTTTAAGCCTTGTGTTGTTAGAGAGGTAGGTTTTTAAAATTTGGAAAAAATCCTATTTGTTGCCAAAGCATCCAGAGTGCTGCATGTCATAAATTATATTAACAATTTTGGCAGAGCTGTATGCAAGGAACATCCCTGCCAAGTTTCATCAACATTGACCAAGTGATTTAAGAGGATATATCATTTGAAGTAAAATTTGACAAACGGACGGACGGACAACGGACAGACATCCATCCGAAAAGCTCACTCTGGTACAGAGTGCCTAAATGCAAGAATTGCAACTACCAAGCATTTGTTCATGAGATGAAACAGTTTAAAGATTTTTTCTATTTTAGTAACAGTGGCCCCTGTGTCTAATAGACCAATTTAGACAGAAAGTGACTTTCCAATCATTTGTCCATGAACATAAGCCATGTATGCAATACACCGGAATACCTTCCTGTTGTTTTTTTTCAATTCCCATGCAAGGCTGCTATATTTTGATGAATGTGCAATCATTGGTTCAAGAGAAGAAGCAATTTAAAGAATTTTACATTTAGTAACTCCAGTTTGGTAAATTTACACTCATTGGATCATGAAATGACGCTGTTTAAAGAATATATTATTTAAAGTAACAATGGCCTCATTCCGATGCTTTACTTTGGAACAATGGAATGTTGCTGCAGGCAAGTATGGTAAGATTATTAAATGATTTGTCAGAGAAATAGTAGTTTATGTCAAATGTTTACGACGGACCCTAATGAACAAATAACTCATCAAGAGCTTATGGTTCAACGAGCTAATAAAGGGTTTACCTGGATTTGTTCAACTAATTTCGTCGACGTAATGTTTCCTCCTCTGTTTACTAAGCATTCTCCTGACAGATTTATCAGACCTTCTACATATTTTGGTATAGCCTGCTTTGGATCTTCACGATCTTCCCAAATGTTTCTCTATGTGAAGTGAGGTAAAGACAGTAATATTCTAAACATGATTCAACGAGGAAACTATTATGTTAAGAGCGGCATCTTTCGTATTTACTTCAAAACCTTACTTATTATACTTAGAAAATTTATGAATCAGAATGAGGAAGTTTACCTGCAATGTTTTTCGAATGTATTCTACTTCGTGCTTCCTAAGTTCCTCAACCTCATTTCCAAGTTGTATGAAAGGTTCTTTACCAGTCAGAAGTTCTCGAATGACTGTAATAAAATAAAGAAAAAGTATGCGTCAGGAAAACATGTACCTTCTTAACAGTTGATAAGATTTTCTTTCTCCTTCACTTTATGCCTTTATAACATAACACCTATGTCAGCCTCTTTCTTGTCATTTTAAAAGCCTAACACATACTCAACTGCTATACCATATATTCATATTGCTATGTTTCTAATTCCATTCCAAATTTGACCGGTTATATTCTACGTTAAATGTGCGTTTTGGATGCATTTGTCAGGGAGTCCTGGTTACACATAAACTACGCATGATGTGGAGGTTTCCATTTAAAAAATCCATTAATTATGTGCAGAAGAAATATTTCACACACAAAGAGCATAAACAGGAAATAACACATAAATGAAAAGCCCAGATAAATATGTAATATGACACAGAGGACTATTTGGTATTCAAAGTTTTTAGTTTATTTTGTAACGTATTCTACAAAATTATTTGAAAGTTTTTTAACCTATTCATATACTTTTAAAACGATTCTTACTTATTAAAAGGAAGTTCACATGTATGAACAACATTAACGAAACTGACAAAGCGTCTGCATGCATGTAGGTGCATTATATAACATATCATACAAAGTCAAAATGTCAACTAATTCAGGTTAAGAAAATAACTGTTTTTCACTATGAAGGAAACATAAATGCTGATATAATCAAGGTGACACAAACTCCAAACAACCAGGAGAGTAGAATAGCTGCCCTTATTTCTAAACAATATACATGTTTCAGATGTTCTGAGTTTCAAATCAATAGCTGTTGAAAATAAGAACTCAACATGAAAACTTTGCAGGGGGCGCCAATTAACAACAAATCATATCGCATCCTTTGTTGTGACTTATGCCCTTGGGCTAGATTAACTGTAATTCCTTCATGGTTAGATCTACGCTAGTTATTTACCATGGCAACGTTGTTAAAACGAGGTATTGTTAAGGATTTGAAACTTTTATGGAATACCGGAGTGTTCCGCACCATGTAAGTTAAACTTCTAGTAGAGTAACTGTTATATTCTATATAGGGCCTTTGTTCTACATTTTCTTTTAAATGATCTTGAATATAAATGCCAGCTTTTTCATAAAGACTAGATCTTAAAAACATGTGTCTTAAATAATATCATAATATTCTGTAATAAAATACATTTTGTAACAAAAGTTTCAACCTAACATCCTCGTATATGATGTAATTGGGCATGATTTAAGTTATACAAGTAAAGTTGCACTTGGGAAAATCTAGATTGGAAAAGTTTGTAACAAACAAAGTCTTAAACTTATTCCGAAACAAAAAAATCAAATTGAATAGATCGGGTTCATTTTACAAAGGCCGAATTTAAAATACATTTTCTGTCTTTTCTTGTCGTGCATGAGCGACTGAGCGGACTTTCAACGCTTGGACCGTTTCACGCAGTTGCTACTCTAGAATTTTGAAACGTTCGTCATACAGTCACGTGAAGTTCGTACCCGAAAAGATATATATTAAACACCCCGAGCCGATCATAAAACATATATAATTCGTATTATATATGCTTGATAGTCGGGCCGGGGTGTTTTATAAGAATGACTTTCCGGGCCAAAACTTCATGCGACTGCTGTTCGTCCCTATTGTCTTAGTCACTGACTTTTTATATTACAGGCCCAAGGTTATTGGTGTAGGCTTATTCTCTCACTCCATTTGTTGCTGCATCCACCCAGAACACAACAAGCGCCTCCCATGTACAAAAAATAATATAAATAGTAAGTTAATCGTGTTTTTACACGGAGTTTAGTGTGCTCGTTTATTATAATCAATATAACAGATCTTTTTCGAGTACTGCAAGTGACGTCACATGGAAAATTTTCCGATATTTTACGAAAGTCGCCGAAGATCGTAATATTTGCGTTTCGGTGAAATACCGGCTAATTTGTATTGGTGATTTATGTCCCAATAAACACGTTTCTTGTCGAAAATTTCCGCCCAACTGGGTTCAGTGCACTTAATTAACAAATGGCTTACAAAATATTAACAGGTGAAATTTTGAATCAATGGGACCTTTAACATAAAACTGTACGTAAAAATCCAATCACTTCCTAAAAATAGACAAATAGCAAGCGTATAGCCAGTCATTTACTAAAACAGATGAATTGTAAGCGTAAAGTCAATCATTTACTAAAATAGACGAACTGTAAACGTATTTAAGCAAATCGTTTACTAAAATAGACGAATTGTAATCGTACAGCCAATCATTTACTAAAAAAGACGAACTGTAAGCGTATAGCCAATCATTTAAAATAGACGAATTGTAATCGTACAGCCAATCATTTACTAAAAAAGGCGACCTGTCAACGTATAGCCAATCATTTACTAAAATAGACGAATTGTAAGCGAATGGCCAATCATTTGCTAAAATAGACGAACTGTAAGCGTATGGCCAATCATTTGCTAAAATAGACGAACTGTAAGCGTATGGCCAATCATTTGTTAAAATAGACGAACTGTAAACGTATAGCCAATCATTTACTAAAAAAGACGAACTGTAATCGTATAGCCAATCATTTACTAAAAATAGACGAACTGTAAGCGTATAGCAAATCATTTACTAAAATAGACGAACTGTAAGCGTACAGCCAATCATTTACTAAAATAGACGAACTGTAAACGTATAGCCAATCATTTACTTAAATAGAAGAACTGTAGGCGTATAGCCAATCATTTACTAAAATAGACGAACTGTTAACGTATAGCCAATCATTTACTAAAATAGACGAACTGTATGCGTAAAGCCAATCATTTACTAAAATAGACGAATTGTATGCGAAAAGCCAACCATAAGCTAAAAATAGACGAACTGTTAACGTATAGCCAATCTTTTACTAAGAATAGACGAATTGTAAACGTATAGCCAATCATTTACTAAAAAAAGACGAATTGTAAACGTATAGCTAATCATTTACTAAGAATAGACGCATTGTAAGCGTATAGCCAATCATTTACTAAGAATAGACGAATTGTAAGCGTATAGCCAAACATTTACTAAAATAGACGAACTGTTAACGTATAGCCAATCATTTACTAAAAATAGACTAATTGTTAACGTATAGCCAATCATTTACTAAAATAGACGAACTGTAAGCGTAAAGCCAATCATTTACTAAAATAGACGAATTGTAAGCGTATAGCCAATCATTTACTTAATTAGACAAACTGTAAGCGAATAGCCAATCATTTGCTTAAATAGACGAATTGTTAACGTGTAGCAAATCATTTACTAACATAGACGAACTGTAACCGTATAGACAATCATTTACTAAAATAGACGAACTGTAAGCGTATAGCCAATCATTTACTAAATTCGACGAACTGTAAGCGTATAGCCAATCATTTACTAAATTAGACGAACTGTAAGCGTAGAGCTAATCATTTGCTAAAACAGACGAACTGTAAGCGTATAGCCAATCATTTACTAAATTAGAGGAATTGTAAGCGTACAGCCAATCATTTACTAAAATAGACGACATTTTAACGTATAGCCAATCATTTACTAAAATAGACGAACTGTAAGCGTATAGCCAATCATTTACTAAATTAGACGAACTGTAAGCGTATAGCCAATCATTTGCTTAAATAGACGAATTGTAAACGTGTAGCCAATCATTTACTAAAATAGACGACAGGTAAGCGTATAGCCAATCATTTACTAAAAAAGACGTACTGTAATCGTATAGCCAATCATTTACTAAAAATAGACGAACTGTAAGCGTATAGCCAATCATTTACTAAAATAGACGAACTGTAAGCGTACAGCCAATCATTTACTAAAATAGACGAACTGTAAGCGTACAGCCAATCATTTACTAAAATAGACGAACTGTAAGCGTACAGCCAATCATTTACTAAAATAGACGAACAGTAAACGTATAGCCAATCATTTACTAAAAAAGAAGAACTGTAAGCGTATAGCCAATCATTTACTAAAATAGACGAACTGTTAACGTACAGCCAATCATTCACTAAAATAGACTAACTGTAAGCGTAAAGCCAATCGTTTACTAAAATAGACGAATTGTAAGCGTATAGCCAATCATTTACTAAATTAGACGAACTGTAAGCGTAAAGCCAATCATTTACTAAATTAGACGAACTTTAAGCATAAAGCCAATCATTTGCTAAAATAGACGAAGTGTAAACGTATAGCCAATCATTTACTAAAATAGACGAATTGTAAGTGTAAAGCCAATCATTTACTAAATTAGACGAACTTTAAGCGTAAAGCCAATCATTTGCTAAAATAGACGAACTGTAAACGTAAAGCCAATCATTTACTAAAATGGACGAATTGTAAGTGTAAAGCCAATCATTTACTAAATTAGACGAACTGTAAGCGTAAAGCCAATCATTTGCTAAAATAGACGAATTGTAAGCGTGAAGCTAATAATTTACTAAAATAGACAAACTGTAAACGTACAGCCAATCATTTACTAAAATAGACGAATTGTAAGCGTATAGCCAATCATTTACTAAAATAGACGACATGTAAGCGTATAGCCAATCATTTACTAAAATAGTCGAACTGTAAGCGTATAGCCAATCATTTACTAAAATAGACGAACTGTAAACGTACAGCCAATCATTTACTAAAATAGACAAATTGTAAGCGTATAGCCAATCATTTACTAAATTAGACGAACTGTAAGCGTATAGCCAGTCATTTACTAACATAGACGACATGTAAGCGTATAGCCAATCATTTACTAAAAAAGACGAACTGTAAGCGTATAGCCAATCATTTACTAAATTAGACGAACTGTAAACGTATAGCAAATCATTTACTAAATTAGACGACATGTAAGCGTATAGCCAATCATTTACTAAAATAGACGAATTGTAAGCGTATAGCCAATCATTTACTAAAATAGACGAACTGTAAACGTATAGCCAATCATTTGCTAAAAATAAACGAATTCTAAGCGTATAGCCAATCATTTGCTAAAAATAGACGAACTGTAAGCGTATAGCCAATCATTTACTACAATAGACGAACTGTAAGCGTATAGCCAATCATTTGCTTAAATAGACGAATTGTAAACGTGTAGCCAATCATTTACTAAAATAGACGAACTGTAAGCGTATAGCCAATCATTTACTAAAATAGACAAACTGTAAGCGTATAGCCAATCATTTGCTTAAATAGACGAATTGTAAACGTGTAGCCAATCATTTACTAAAATAGACGACATGTAAGCGTATAGCCAATCATTTACTTAAATAGACAAACTGTAAGCGTTTAGCCAATCATTTGCTTAAATAGACGAATTGTAAACGTGTAGCCAATCATTTACTAAAATAGACGACATGTAACCGTATAGGCAATCATTTACTAAAATAGACGAACTGTAAGCGTATAGACAATCATTTACTAAATTAGACGAACTGTAAGCGTATAGCCAGTCATTTACTAACATAGACGACATGTAAGCGTATAGCCAATCATTTACTAAAAAAGACGAACTGTAAGCGTATAGCCAATCATTTACTAAATTAGACGAACTGTAAACGTATAGCAAATCATTTACTAAATTAGACGACATGTAAGCGTATAGCCAATCATTTACTAAAATAGACGAATTGTAAGCGTATAGCCAATCATTTACTAAAATAGACGAACTGTAAACGTATAGCCAATCATTTGCTAAAAATAAACGAATTCTAAGCGTATAGCCAATCATTTGCTAAAAATAGACGAACTGTAAGCGTATAGCCAATCATTTACTAAAATAGACGAACTGTAAGCGTATAGCCAATCATTTGCTTAAATAGACGAATTGTAAACGTGTAGCCAATCATTTACTAAAATAGACGAACTGTAAGCGTATAGCCAATCATTTACTAAAATAGACAAACTGTAAGCGTATAGCCAATCATTTGCTTAAATAGACGAATTGTAAACGTGTAGCCAATCATTTACTAAAATAGACGACATGTAAGCGTATAGCCAATCATTTACTTAAATAGACAAACTGTAAGCGTTTAGCCAATCATTTGCTTAAATAGACGAATTGTAAAAGTGTAGCCAATCATTTACTAAAATAGACGACATGTAACCGTATAGGCAATCATTTACTAAAATAGACGAACTGTAAGCGTATAGACAATCATTTACTAAATTCGACGAAATGTAAGCAAATAGCCAATCATTTACTAAAATAGACGACATGTAAGCGTATAGCCAATCATTTACTAAAATAGACAAACTGTAAGCGTATAGCTAATCATTTGCTTAAATAGACGAATTGTAAACGTGTAGTCAATCATTTACTAAAATAGACGACATGTAAGCGTATAGCCAATCATTTACTAAAATAGACAAACTGTAAGCGTATAGCCAATCATTTGCTTAAATAGACGAATTGTAAACGTGTAGCCAATCATTTACTAAAATAGACGACATGTAACCGTATAGGCAATCAGTTACTAAAATAGACGAACTGTAAGCGTATAGCCAATCATTTACTAAATTCGACGAAATGTAAGCAAATAGCCAATCATTTACTAAAATAGACGAACTGTAAGCGTATAGCCAATCATTTACTAAATTAGACGAACTGAAAGCGTAGAGCTAATCATTTGCTAAAACAGACGAACTGTAAGCGTATAGCCAATCATTTACTAAATTAGACGAACTGTAAGCGTACAGCCAATCATTTACTAAAATAGACGAACTGTAAACGTATAGCAAATCATTTACTAAATTAGACGACATGTAAGCGTATAGCCAATCATTTACTAAAATAGACGAATTGTAAGCGTATAGCCAATCATTTACTAAAATAGACGAACTGTAAACGTATAGCCAATCATTTGCTAAAAATAAACGAATTCTAAGCGTATAGCCAATCATTTGCTAAAAATAGACGAACTGTAAGCGTATAGCCAATCATTTACTAAAATAGACGAACTGTAAGCGTATAGCCAATCATTTGCTTAAATAGACGAATTATAAACGTGTAGCCAATCATTTACTAAAATAGACGAACTGTAAGCGTATAGCCAATCATTTACTAAAATAGACAAACTGTAAGCGTATAGCCAATCATTTGCTTAAATAGACGAATTGTAAACGTGTAGCCAATCATTTACTAAAATAGACGACATGTAAGCGTATAGCCAATCATTTACAAAAATAGACAAACTGTAAGCGTTTAGCCAATCATTTGCTTAAATAGACGAATTGTAAACGTGTAGCCAATCATTTACTAAAATAGACGACATGTAACCGTATAGGCAATCATTTACTAAAATAGACGAACTGTAAGCGTATAGACAATCATTTAATAAATTCGACGAAATGTAAGCAAATAGCCAATCATTTACTAAAATAGACGACATGTAAGCGTATAGCCAATCATTTACTAAAATAGACAAACTGTAAGCGTATAGCTAATCATTTACTAAAAATAGACGAATTGTAAACGTGTAGTCAATCATTTACTAAAATAGACGACATGTAAGCGTATAGCCAATCATTTACTAAAATAGACAAACTGTAAGCGTATATCCAATCATTTGCTTAAATAGACGAATTGTAAACGTGTAGCCAATCATTTACTAAAATAGACGACATGTAACCGTATAGGCAATCAGTTACTAAAATAGACGAACTGTAAGCGTATAGCCAATCATTTACTAAATTCGACGAAATGTAAGCAAATAGCCAATCATTTACTAAAATAGACGAACTGTAAGCGTATAGCCAATCATTTACTAAATTAGACGAACTGAAAGCGTAGAGCTAATCATTTGCTAAAACAGACGAACTGTAAGCGTATAGCCAATCATTTACTAAATTAGACCAACTGTAAGCGTACAGCCAATCATTTACTAAAATAGACGACATGTAAACGTACAGCCAATCATTTACTAAAATAGACGAACTGTAAGCGTATAGCCAATCATTTGCTAAAATAGACGAACTGTAAGCGTATAGCCAATCATTTACTAAATTAAACGAACTGTAAGCGTATAGCCAATCATTTACTAAAATAGACGAACTGTAAGCGTATAGCCAATCATTTACTAAATTAGACGAACTGTAAGCGTATAGCCAATCATTTACTAAAACAGAGGACATGTAAACGTATAGCCGATCATTTACTAAAATAGACGAACTGTAAGCGTATAGCCAATCATTTACTAAAATAGACGAATTGTAAGCGTATAGCCAATCATTTACTAAAATAGACGAATTGGAAACGTATAGCCAATCATTTGCTAAAAATAAACGAATTTTAAGCGTATAGCCAACCATTTGCTACAAATAGACGAACTGTAAGCGTATAGCCAATCATTTACTAAAATAGACGAATTGTAAGCGTATAGCCAATCATTTACTAAAATAGACGACATGTAAGCGTATAGCCAATCATTTGCTAAAATAGACGAATTGTAAACGTGTAGCCAATCATTTACTAAAATAGACGACATGTAAGCGTATAGCCAATCATTTACTAAAATAGACGACATGTAAGCGTATAGCCAATCATTTGCTGACATAGACGAATTGTAAACGTGTAGCCAATCATTTACTAAAATAGACGAACTGTAAGCGTATAGGCAATCATTTACTAAATTAGACGAATTGTAAGCGTATAGCCAATCATTTACTAAAATAGACGAACTGTAAGCGTACATGTATAGCCAATCATTTACTAAAATAGACGACATGTAAGCGTATAGCCAATCATTTACTAAAATAGACAAACTGTAAGCGTATAGCCAATCATTTGCTTAAATAGACGAATTGTAAACGTGTAGCCAATCATTTACTAAAATAGACGACATGTAAGCGTATAGCCAATCATTTACTAAAATAGACAAACTGTAAGCGTATAGTCAATCATTTGCTTAAATAGACGAACTGTAAGCGTATAGCCAATCATTTGCTTAAATAGACGAATTGTAAACGTGTAGCCAATCATTTACTAAAACAGACGACATGTAACCGTATAGGCAATCATTTACTAAAATAGACGAACTGTAAGCGTATAGCCAATCATTTACTAAATTCGAGGAAATGTAAGCAAATAGCCAATCATTTACTAAAATAGACGACATGTAAGCGTATAGCTAATCATTTACTAAAATAGACAAACTGTAAGCGTATAGCCAATCATTTGCTTAAATAGACGAATTGTAAACGTGTAGCCAATCATTTACTAAAATAGACGACATGTAAGCGTATAGCCAATCATTTACTAAAATAGACAAACTGTAAGCGTATAGCCTATCATTTGCTTAAATAGACGAATTGTAAACGTGTAGCCAATCATTTACTAAAATAGACGACATGTAACCGTATAGGCAATCAGTTACTAAAATAGACGAACTGTAAGCGTAAATCCAATCATTTACTAAATTAGACGAACTGTAAGCGTACAGCCAATCATTTACTAAAATAGACGACATGTATATGTACAGCCAATCATTTACTAAAATAGACGAACTGTAAGGGTATAGCCAATCATTTGCTAAAATAGACAAACTGGAAGCGTATAGCCAATCATTTACTAAATTAAACGAACTGTAAGCGTACAGCCAATCATTTACTAAATTAGACGAATTGTAAGCGTACAGCCAATCATTTACTGAAATAGACGACATGTAAACGTATAGCCAATCATTTACTAAAATAGACGAACTGTAAGCGTATAGCCAATCATTTGCTAAAATAGACGAACTGTAAGCGTATAGCCAATCATTTACTAAATTAAACGAACTGTAAGCGTATAGCCAATCATTTACTAAAATAGACGAACTGTAAGCGTATAGCCAATCATTTACTAATTTAGACGAACTGTAAGCGTACAGCCAATCATTTACTAAAATAGACCATGTAAATGTGTAGCCAATCATTTACTAAATTAGACGGACTTTAAGTGTAGAGCTAATCATTTACTTAAATAGACAAACTGTAAACGTACAGCCAATCATTAACTAAAATAGACAAACGGTAAGCGTATAGCCAATCATTTACTAAAATAGACGAACTGTAAACGTATAGCCAATCATTTACTAAATTAGACGAACTGTAAGCGTATAGCCAATCATTTACTAAAATAGACAAACTGTAAGCGTATAGCCAATCATTTACTAAAAATAGAAGAACTGTTAACGTAAAGCCAATCATTTGCTAAAATAGACGAATTGTAAGCGTATAGCCAATCATTTACTAAAATAGACGAACTGTAATCGTATAGCCAATCACTTGCTAAGAATAGACGAACTGTAAGCGTAGAGCTAATCATTTACTAAAATAGACGAACTGTAAGCGTAGAGCTAATCATTTACTAAAATAGACGAACAGGAAGCGTATATCCAATCATTTGCTAGAATAGTCGAACTGTAAGCGTATAGCCAATCATTTACTAAAATAGACGAACTGTAAGCGTAGAGCTAATCATTTACTAAAATAGGCGAACTGTAAGCGTATAGCCAATCATTTACTAAGAATAGACGAACTGTAAGCGTATAGCCAATCATTTACTAAGAATAGACGAACTGTAAGCGTATAGCCAATCATTTACTAAAATAGACGAACTGTAAGCGTATAGCCAATCATTTACTAAAATAAACGAACTGTAAACGTATTGCCAATCATTTACTAAAATAGACGAACTGTAATCGTATAGCCAATCATTTACTTAATATAGACGAACTGTAGGCGTATAGCCAATCATTTACTAAGAATAGACGAATTGTAAGCGTATAGCCAATCATTTGCTAAAATAGACGAATTGTAAGCGTATAGCCAATCAGTTGCTAAAATAGACGAACTGTAAGCGTATAGCCAATCATTTACTGAAATAGACGAATTGTAAGCGTACAGCCAATCATTTGCTAAAATAGACGAATTGTAAGCGTACAGCCAATCATTTGCTTAAACAGACGAACTGTAAGCGTATAGCCAATCATTTACTAAGAATAGACGAATTGTAAGCGTACAGCCAATCATTTGCTAAAATAGACGAATTGTAAGCGTATAGCCAATCATTTGCTAAAATAGACGAACTGTAAGCGTACAGCCAATCATTTGCTAAAATAGACGAACTGTAAGCGTATAGCCAATCATTTACTAAAATAGACGAACTGTAAGCGTATAGCCAATCATTTGCTAAGAATAGACGAACTGTAAGCGTAGAGCTAATCATTTACTAAAATAGACGAACTGTAAGCGTATAGCCAATCATTTACTAAAATAGACGAACTGTAAGCGTATAGCCAATCATTTGCTTATGAAGACGAACTGTAAGCGTATAGCCAATCATTTGCTAAGGTAGACGAATTGTAACGTAATCCCAATCATTTACTAAAATAGACGAACTGTAAACGTATAGCCAATCATTTACTAAAATAGACGAACTGTAAGCGTATAGCCAATCATTTGCTAAAATAGACGAACTGTAAGCGTATAGCCAATCATTTACTAAAAATAGAAGAACTCTTAACGTAAAGCCAATCATTTGCTAAAATAGACGAACTGTAAGCGTATAGCCAATCATTTACTAAAATAGACGAACTGTAAGCGTATAGCCAATCATTTGCTAAGAATAGACGAACTGTAAGCGTAGAGCTAATCATTTACTAAAATAGACGAACTGTAAGCGTAGAGCTAATCATTTACTAAAATAGACGACATTTAAGCGTATAGCCAGTCATTTACTAAAATAGACGAACTGTAAGCGTATAGCCAATCATTTGCTAGAATAGTCGAACTGTAAGCGTATAGCCAATCATTTGCTAAGAATAGACGAACTGTAAGCGTATAGCCAATCATTTACTAAATTAGACGAACTGTAAGCTTATAGCCAATCATTTACTAAAATAGACATGTAAACGTGTAGCCAATCATTTACTAAAATAGACGAACTGTAACCGTATAGCCAATCATTTACTGAAATAGACGAACTGTAAGCGTATAGCCAATCATTTACTAAAATAGACGACATGTAAACGTGTAGCCAATCATTTACTAAAATAGACGACATGTAAGCGTATAGCCAATCATTTACTAAAATAGACGAACTGTAAGCGTATAGCCAATCATTTGCTAAAATAGACGAACTGTAAGCGTATAGCCAATCATTTACTAAGAATAGACGAATTGTAAGCGTATAGCCAATCATTTACTAAAATAGACGAACTGTAAGCGTATAGCCAATCATTTACTAAAATAGACGAACTGTAAACGTATTGCCAATCAATTACTTAAAATGACGAACTGTAATCGTATAGCCAATCATTTACTTAATATAGACGAACTGTAGGCGTATAGCCAATCATTTACTAAGAATAGACGAACTGTAAGCGTATAGTCAATCATTTGCTAAAATAGTGAGTAAGAGGTATGGAACTGTAAGTACGTTACTCACACGGTGGGAAATCACATGATCAAAATAATCTCTAAACAAAAGTAAAATGAAAAATGTTATAAAATAATGAAAGCTGTTCAGCTGTGATTATAAAAAGTAGCCTATCTTATGACAACATTAACGTATTCTAGAACTACTCAGGTTTCGTTAATAATCACCTTCTGATTGTGCTGAACACTTAAAGAATAAATTAGTTCAGTGTACTGAAGTGTTTATTACAATCGGAAGGAGACTATGATTGAGACCTATGTAGTTCTAGAATATGTTAGTGTCGCCATAAGATAGGCTACATTTCATATTTGAAGCTAAACAACTTTCATTACTTCTTAACATTTTCATAGATTTACTTTTGTTTAGAGATTATTTTGATCACGTGATTCCCCACCGTGACTCAACTTATGGTGGTGCTTACTCCTTGAATTGTCGGGCTGAAAAGGACGTATCTTGGTTGAAATGGGGACTTTGGCATTTACCTGACATTTTGACCGGCTTACATACACTTTTCAAAACATTTTTTGGGCTGTTTGGGAAGTATAATGTTATATTTCGTTAAAGTATTTTTGTGATATCAACAAATTATTGGCTTAATGCATATCTGCATATCTGTGTAGTAAATGTAGCGTAATATAGCTTATTATGAACCAAGAGGGCCAAGATGTCCCTATGTTGCTCACCTGGCTGCCATTTACTGTAATACAAGGGCAACAATCGCCTTACAGAAAGAGTCAATTTTGACCTTTGGTTTGAACAGTATACGGACAAAATCCCCTACGAACGAAATCCCCTGTATAGAGCTGTCAGTAAAGTACAGCGCGCTCAACATTTTTAGTGCTTGCCAATAAAACAAAACTTTGACAGTGAAGGGCACACAAGACTTTAACTAGGAATTTCTAAGTACAAATCAAGAAACATTTTCACAGAGTTATCTTCTCTTGCTAACAGATAGGTGTCATGATGGTACATAAGTACTCCAATGGTTAAGTCAACAAGTGGACAAGAATGAAAACTTTAACTGTGTTTCTAAGCCGAAAAGGGCCATAATTCAAAACTTAAAATCCTTGACAGAATCACCCGGTACCTTCACCTGCTTATGTTTGGGGATCATGATGGTAAACAAGTATTCAAACTTTAAAATATCTCAAACAGTTTAGTCAAAATGTGGAGTGGTACGAAAAACATTACTAAGATTCTAAGTCGATAAAGGGCCTTTAATTTCAAAACAAATCTTCGACAGAGTTACCTTCTCTTGCCTACAGATGGAGGTTATGTTGTAAACAAGCATTCAAAATTTCAAAGCAATATCTCTTAAGGGTTAAGGCATTAAGTTGATTTGACCCATATTCAATGTATTTTCTAAGTAAAAAAGGGGCATGATTCTGTCAAAAACCTTTAAAGAATTTTACTCTTGTCTGTCGATGGAGGCAATGATAATAAACTAGTATGGTAAGTTTCAAAGTAATACCTCTAATGGTTTTGAAATAAAGTGGGGTTACGAAAAACGTAACCAAGCTCAATTAACTTTCTAAGTAAACAAGGGCTATAATTCTGTCAAAAACCTTGACAAAGTTATATACTATTCTCTGTAGATAATGGGTAAAAAGATAAACAAGTATGGTAAGTTTCAAAGCCATACCTCTAATAGTTTTGAAATAAAGTGGGATGGTACGAAAAATTAAACCAAGATGAGACACCAACGTGGACGCCGACGCCGAGACGAGTAGGATAGCTCCCCTTTTTTCGAAAAGTCAAGCTAAAAATTGACACAGGCGGACAATTTTGCAAGGGGAGGACGAAATCTACTACATTAAAATGGACAGAGGGGACAAACTCCCCTACATAGAACTGTCAAGGGCGGATGATAATTTTCCACTACATACGGAGAATCCCCTTCATTCATTTTAGAACTAGAGCCATGTTAGACACGGCCACCCCCCACCCCCGCCAAGTGCTCTTTCTATGATCAAGTAATTTGAGGTTAGAGGAATGGACATGGTATAGTTTCTTGTTTAATAAAATGTAAGTTTTTGGCGGGGGATAATTGGGCAAGGTAGAGTTATGAATTTTGGGCATGTACTTCCCATCATTGTGCTCTATCAATGTATGATATTTCAAGTACTTCACTTCAGTACTTTTTAAGTTATGCTGCGGACAACATTATGCTTTGTACAAAGTAAATCAATAAAGGGAGACAATTAAAAAAACCAACATAGTTATTGTCCTTGTGCACGGCTCTTCCCCTGTGTGTCCTCTCTCATTAGTTGCAATTCGAAGGAATTTCCTCAGTACTTTTTGAGTTAAGATTCTTGGATATTGCACCTCCTATTGTGCTCTATCACTGTATTAAGTTTCAAGTTATTCCCTTCAGTACATTTTGAGTTATGCTCCGGAAAAGATACATTAAGAAAATGAAACGAAGGGAAGTAATACAAAAATAAGACAAGGTAGATTTATGGTATTTAGGCACTGCACTTTCCCTCATTGTATTTTATCACTGTATTAAGTTTCAAGTAATTCCCTTCAATACGTTTGGAGTTATGCTCTGGTAAAGACTATTCAAGAACATATAACAAAGGAGAATAATTGAAAAAATAGGCAAGGTAGAGTAATGGCTCTTGAGCACTGCACTTCATCTCTTTGTACTCTACAACTGTATTAAGTTTGAAGTACCTTTACCGTATAAGAAAATATAACAAAGGGGAATAATTCAAACATTAGGCAAGGTAGAGTTATGGTTCTTCAGCACTGCACTTTCTCTCAATGTCCTCTGTCTGTATGTAAAGTTAATTTCCCTTGATTACTTTTGGAGTTATGCTCCGGACAAAAGGGGAGATAAAAATAAAACTAGGGTATAATAGAGTTCAGTACGTACAATAACTATGGACTATTGATAATTAAGTGAAAACAGTTGTTGAAATTTGGTTCTTTATTAAAATGCTGCTTATTTTCAACACTTATCCTGTCGATTGAGAAAATATTTTATTCTTTCACTTCACTTATAACATGTAAATATTAGGGTGAGGTTGAAAGTAAATATCTAAAAACGATATCTTGGCAGGCAGTATTTCCATCCATAACACATATTGTACATGAACAAACTATGACAGACATTTAGCAGGCCGAGTTAATAATTACCTCTTTAAGTATAATAATAAACTTTGATACAACCGTCAATTGAAATTGAAAATTCAGACATTTTTTCACCTTTTAAAACTAGAACTATCACTGAAGGTGATGAACACCAACCTTGACCTAGTGACCGGAAACACAAACCAAGCACAACTAGGCATGGTACTTATCATTTCTGTAAAATATCGTTAAATTCTGAGCAGGAGTTTTGGAGATTTGGCGTTTACAAGTTTTTACTTTCTCGAGCCCCTGTGACCTTGACCTTTGACCTAATGACCTGAAACATGAACCAAGCACAACTAGGCATGGTACTTATCACTTCTGAGAAGTATCATTTAATTCTGACCAGGGGTTTTGGAGATTAAGTGTCCACAAGATTTCACTATCTCGAGCCCCTGTGACCTTGACCTTTGACCTAGAGACCCGAAACATAGACCATGCACAATTAGGCATCACTTTTGTGAAATATCATTAAATTCTGACCAAGGGTTTTGGAGATTAATAGCGTCCGCAAGATTCTGTCTACAGACGGACAAACAGACAATCTGAATCCAGTATACCCCTTACACTTTGTGTTAGGGGATATAATTACTACAGTCGACATTGTATTAAGCGACCACCCAGGGGACCTTCAAAATCCGGTCTCTTAATAGAGTGGTCTCTTAATAGAATTTGTGATATTTCTCTAGACAGACATTTTTTTAACTGTTAATAAAATATATGTATATATACAATGTATGTTTGTTTGTTGTATTTTGTTCCTGTATGGCATCTTGTATTAAATAACAAAATTATTCTAATAGAATTTTTATTTTTTATGTACATGTACATATTTTTTAGATAGCAAGTCATCATCAATCATCATCAAAATCATCATTTCCAATAATGTCTTTAACGAGATCAAATACAAACTTCTGCCTCAATTCAAACCGAAAGTAAAACCGGAAATGCGGTTGACTCTAATGTACTAACGAATATTTGAATCAAAATCAACATTATACGTTAACATAAACTGTTCATTTGAAGTGATATAAATTTCTATGAAAACTAAAGGATAGTTTGCTTCTTTATCTTCATATCACCTCAAATATTGTTAAAAAAAGATTGTGAAAATGGTGAACACTTTTACCTATTTTTAAGATCACGTGACTAGAATGGACGTGTTATTTTGGCTCTCCGGAAAAATTTGATAAAAAATGAGTTTTGGACATATTATTTGGATATAAAAGTTATGCAGTAGGTGTATTGGTGGAATATGACTAAAAGCAGTAGGAAAAAGGATAAAAAAAGAAAAAAAGGTAGTAGTACGGACGAGGAATTTGTGAACCTTAGCAAAATATATAAACCGGGAGGCCCGACAGGGGCAGATTCAGGAGATACAGGAGAACTTTCAAGTGATTGTACTACAGTAAGTGAAATTCTAAATGCTACTAGCTCAATTCTATTTGACGATCTGTTACATGCCTCTCCACCTGTATTTGAAGAATTACAAACCTCTACTCAGAAGTTAACTACGTGTACCATTAGTGATAGGGACAACGTGGTTCGTGAGATCATGGCTGATAAAGCTAAGAGTCACTTGGGCGTAGCCGCAGCTGAAAGTACAAATGCCGATCCGAATCCTACAAATGCTGACATTATAAGTTACTTGAAGAAAATTGATACAAGAATTTGTAGTATGGAAACTAAAATTGTAAATATGGATAACAAACTGCAAGCTCTAGACAAACTTGAGAAAAAAGTTGATAGTTTTGAAAAAGAACTGAAAAATTTATGGTTACATGTACACGATACTACAAAATCTAATAGCGAAAGAATCACAAAAATTGATGAGCGGGTAGACAATGTTGAATTTGAACTTACCGGGAGAGACGACCAGATTGAACAGCTTAAAAAAGAAAATGCCAAAATGAGAGACGAAATGTCCTATTTGAGATCTCAGTCTATGAGAAACAATTTGATCTTCGGTGGAATTACAAAAGGAAAGGAAAAAGATGAGAATTCGACAGTTACTGAAGGTAAATTACGCACGCACTTAATCGACAAACTTGAACTTTCAAAAGAACTAGTTGATTCCATGAAAATCGAGCGAGCACACAGGATGGGCACACAAGAAGAGGACCCTAAAAAATTCTATAACCGGAAAATCGTATGCAAATTCACGTACTTTAAAGATCGGGAAATTGTGCGCAAACAGCGACCGAAGTTAGAAGGTACAGGATACTTTCTTCACGAGCAGTTCCCGCCTGAAATTGTTGCGAAACGACGTCGTTTGATACCAAAACTGAAAAAAGCCAAAGACGACAAAAAGGAAGCTTGGATCTCATATGATACTTTGTTTATTGATGGTAAACCAGTGAAATTTGACTAGGGGTGTGTGGAGAATGGACTGAAAATATTAGTCTGGAACTGTAACGGACTTACTGAGAGTAAACTGAGTAACTCCGAATTTATTAGCAAAAGTATTGAAAATGATATTATTATATTATCCGAGTCATGGACTGATGCAAACTCTAGTTTAGATCTCAAAGATTTTACATGTTTCAATTACTATAGAAAATATAAACACAGAAGGGCCAAGCGAAACAGTGGGGGCATTGTTATATACTTAAGAAATACTATAAAAGAGGGTGTTACTTTTGTAAAAAACCATTTTGACACAATAATTTGGTTAAAATTGAACAAACATTTTTTCAAAACACAAAATGATGTATTTCTGTGTGGTGTGTATATGTGGGGCGACGACTCACCTTTAGCGGAAATTGTTAATGAAGATTTATTTGATATTGTCACCAATGACGTTTTACATTTTGAACAATTGGGTACAGTTTTACTAGCTGGCGACTGGAACGGTCGTGTAGGTAATAAACCAGATTTTGTTATGTGTGATAGAAATATCACTGATATTGATACTAATGATTATTTCCCGGATGAACCTCTATTACGGGCCTCTTCAGATAAAGTTTGTAACACACGAGGAAAAAAAATAAAATTGCTTGATTTGTGTAAAATAACATGTATGCGATTAGCAAATGGGCGTTTAGGTCGAGATTATAACACGGGAGCGTCTACCTATTATAATCGGCAGTCAAGCAGTACAATAGATTACTTGCTATTGAAAGAGATAGACTTTTCGATGATTGACTGTTTTGATACAGGGCAATTTAATGAATTCAGTGACCATGCCCCGTTGAAGTTCGTGATACATTGTGTTAACGTTTCAAATAGTGTTCACGACAATAATGTGACTGTTCATGATTATTATAAATGGCATGACGATCTTAAGGAACAATTTAGGCGTGGGTTAATAGGCAAGCTACAGGATTTAAACCATATTGTAAATGAAAATGTTTTGAATGATAAAAATGCTATCGATTCCATGGTAACAGATTTTTCCCAAATTATTTGCAAAGTAGCAGAACCCCTATTTAAGCATACATTTAGTAGTAATAAAAAGCGAATGCGAAACTACGAGAGTCTATGGTTTGATAACGAATGTATTGAAGCTAAACGGAACTACAAACAAGCATTGCATGTTTTTAATAGGAATAAATCACATGAAAATAGGTACATCTTGTGTGATTTTAAGAAAGCTTATAAATCTATAGTTCGTAGAAAGAAACGAGCGCATAAAATTAAAAAATCAAAAGAATTATGTGAACTTAGGAAAAGAAAACCTAAAGACTTTTGGCAACATTTCAAAAAGAAAGTATCATCACCAGGGTCTGACATTCCCGTAAATGAATTTAAGGAGTATTTTGCAAATATGTTCGATGATATCAGAGCAACTGTTATAGATGAGGTCGATGATTTTAATTCGAATAGTGACATGAATTATAATAAGCCCACTTTTGAAGTATTAAATGATCATATAACCTGCGACGAGGTTAGATTAGCCATAAGTTGTTTAAAACGAAATAAAGCATCCTGTCCAAGTGACAACTTACTAAACGAATATTTCATCGCTTCAGTTGATATTTTAGTTGGCCATATCACAGATTTATTTAATAAAGTCTTTAACTCTGGTCATTTTCCAGAAATATGGACGCATGGTTACATTGTACCAATTCACAAGAAAGGTGACAAAAATAATCCGAATAATTACCGTGGAATAACACTACTCAGCAATCTCGGAAAATTGTTTACAAGTATATTAACTAGTAGAGTTGAAAAATGGTTCAATGAAAATAATATTCTGTCCGATGCCCAATTTGGTTTTAGAAAAGGTTGTAGCACTGTTGATGCAGTGTTTGTCTTACATAATTTAATTGAATAGGTATTGTCACGCAAGTTACGTTTACACTGTGCTTTTATTGACCTTAAGAAGGCCTTTGACTCCGTATATCGCAATGCTTTATGGTTCAAATTGTTTAATATGGGGATCGATGGTAAGATACTCAGAATTTTTAAAGCAATGTATTCGGTCGTTAAATCTTGTGTACGACATTGTAATACTTACTCAGATTTTTTTAATATCTCAATAGGACTTCGACAGGGACAAAATAATTCACCAGCCATGTTTGCTTTATTTTTAGAAGATCTTGAATTATTTTTACAAAACAGAGCAAGCTGTGGACTATCCTTATTTGACTTATGCATAATCATTTTATTATTTGCCGATGATATGGTTATAATCGGTGAGTCGCAAGATGAACTACAAAAAAAGTCTCAATGATCTGTATGAATATTGCGAAAAATGGGGACTTGAAGTGAATACGTCTAAGACAAAGGTGGTTGTATTTCGAAAAAGAGGTCCAGTTTACCAAAATGAAAACTGGTTTTATAATCACCAACAACTCGAAGTTGTTGACAATTTCAATTACCTAGGAGTTGTATTTAATTATACAGGATCTTTTGTCTTAAATAACCAGTATCTATACGGCAAAGCGTTGAAGGCAGTGAATGTTTTATTATGTAATATTAATAAGTACGAGTTAAAACCATCTTTGTCTCTACAACTATTTGATTCCTTCGTTGGGTCTATTCTAAATTATGCGTGCCCAGTATGGGGATTTTCTAAGTCGAAAGACCTCGAGAGAATACATTTAAAGTTTTGTAAAACAATACTAGGTGTTAAACTAAGCGCAAGTAACGCGGCAATATACGGCGAATTAGGGAGATATCCGCTTTATATACACCGTTATGTCCAAATTGTCAAATACTGGTTTAAATTGCTTAATACAAACAACATCATTTTAAAAGATATTTATAATAATGCGCAAATTGAATGTGACAAAGGGGTTAAGAATTGGATGTACAAAGTTAAGTGCTTGTTGAATGAATTCGGTTTTACTAATGTTTGGGTTAAACCAGAATGTTATGATGTAAAGTTATTTATACCGGTATTCAAACGGACAGTGGTTGACTGTTTCATACAAAAATGGTTCGCCGATATAGAAAATAATAATGTTCTGAACACGCTGTATCGGCATGTTAAAACAGTTTTTAGTAGGGAGTATTATTTAGAAAATATAATCTGTAAAAATAATCGGTGCAACCTAACTCGAATTCGAATATCGGCACATAGTTTACGAATAGAAACCGGGAGATACGGAAGAGATAGGCTTGAAAGGCACGAACGATTATGTCAGTTATGCGACCTTCACGACATAGAAGACGAATACCATTTTATTCTGAAATGCACTGTATTCCAAGAGCTACGCTCAAAATACATTAAGCGATACTTTTATGAAAGAGCAAATATGCATAAATTTTTAGAATTGTTACAGTCAAATAATAAATGTATTTTACTGGGGTTATGTAAATATATCCGACTTGCAAATAACAAAAGAAAAGACCTTATAAGATAATCACCTATATTTTGAGTTTTAAGTATTTTTCCGTTAACAGCTTTTTCAGCTCATATCTCTGTCAATTTCATTTACTGATAAAATGAAAGATTACACGTGGAAGTATTTTTTGTGTAATACAAATGTATGTGCACTTGATCTTACTTGATGGACATAATTTTATGTTCTATATTTGTT
The DNA here is from genome assembly GCA_022818135.1 of Saxidomus purpurata. NCBI lineage: Eukaryota > Metazoa > Mollusca > Bivalvia > Venerida > Veneridae > Saxidomus > Saxidomus purpurata. The sequence goes on from JAFMSR010000007.1 coordinate 21,846,735, forward strand.
ATTATGTAACGAGATACTGTATATTGTATAAGTTACTTAATAAAATTTCTTCTTCTTCCTATTCATGCACCAAGAAAATGGTTGTTTGCTTGATCGTTCGATAGTTACATTTAATTGCCGTATTCAATGTATTTAGGTGCAAACAAACTCGCTAACTACCCGGGTGAAGAATACCTAAAGGTTTTATTCGTCAATTATTTAAAAACGGTCGCTTAATACATATATTTAGAGGAATTGGGACCAATTTTTACTGGCCGCTGGTCGCACAATAAATGAACGCTTAATGGAATGATTTTATATAGTGAAAACGGTCGGGAGGGATTTCAAGTGGTCGTTGAATAGAAAAGTCGCTTAATGCAGGTAGTCGCATGTACAATGTCGACTGTATTTAAAATATTTCAGGCATCTTTGTAGAACCCAGTGTTCCCCCTGGTTTAGTCATAGCATATAATGTCATTGTTTCTGTTTCCCCTGCTTATCCTTAGAACTTGAAACAATGGAAAACACTTGGTTTCAAACACTCTTTATTTGTAATCAAGAGAACGGGTACATTGTATATGAATGTTCTTGAGCTGACTCTACTTCAATCACTCTACAATGTAGTGTATAAACAATACTGAAACATCTGTTCGTATTTAAATATCTAAGCCTCACAAATAACTTTTTATAAAGTATTATAGGAACTTGACTATGAGCAGTGTTGCAAAAACCAGGTCCAGCTAGAGAATCCAAATGAAAGCTGATTTTACGAATGGTAGCGTGTAGGCGGTGCGGAAACGAGAGGGACACTTGAAAACATTGTCAGTGTTTACAAAAATTAGAGCGACTTTGCTTTCGCTTTTCCATGCGATCACAGCGAAATGGCCGGGGATACGGCGACTATTTCGCCAACGTCGCCCTCAAACGTGATCGCTGCGGGAGTCTGCCCAGGGAGGATTTTGTCCGTCATGTGCAGGTTTAGGTAGCGGATTTTGTCCTCCCATGTCAAAATAATGTAGAGGATTTTGTCCACCTATGTGCCTTTTTTTCGAAGGTAATTTTGTCCGTAGGAGATTTTGTTCTGCAATCGCTTTGAACAATCTTCGTAAATATCCGCTTCTTAAGGCTACATTCTAGATATCTTCGCACTGAGCCTTGTTGATATAGACAAGAAGATTAATTCTATATAAGCCAACGTATAATTACGTGGCCTCTGGGCAAGGTCAATTTTAACCCTGGTGTCATGATCGGAACAATCTTAGTAGAGGTTAACTTAGGACAAAACTACATGGCAACTAACTAAGCTCTATGCCATGTGGTTTCAGTTAAGAATTCCTACTTTATACCAATGAACCACCGGGCAGGGGCAATGTTGACCCGGGGATCATGACAAGCCATATATCTATGCTCTGAGCCTTTTCGTTTCGGATATGATTTCTAATAAACCAAGTGACCCCCGGGCGGGGTAAGTTTTGACCCGGGTGTCATTATTTGAACAATGTTGGTAGAGGTCAAATAAGCAATGTTTTTTGCCAACTATCCAAGCTCTATTCCATATGGTTTCAGTAAAGCACGTTTTAAAGATTTCCTACAGAAGTCTACATAGAAACAAATGACCCACCGGCCAACATTACAGGCCACATATCTATATTCTCGGCATTGTGGTTTCTGTGAATGAAATTATTAAATGTTTCTCCTATATAATCTTGGTAAACAAGTGACACACTGACAGTGTTACTTTTGACCCAAGGGTCATGATTTAAACAATGTTGGTAAAGTTCACTAGGTGACTTGTTGTTTTTAGAGAAGACAACTCTTAAAGATTTATACTATATAAGCCAATGTTAAATCAAGAGCCCGCCCGGGCAAGGCCGACTTTGAGTAGGGCGCTATAATTGGAACAATTTTGGTAAAGGTCCACTAAGCAATTCTAAATATCGTAGGTCTAGGCCTTGTGGCGTAAGAGAAGAAGATCTTTAAAGTATATATATGTAAAATCAAGTGACTCCCAGATTGGGGATGTTTTGATCTAGAAGTTATCATTTAAACATTCTTGGTAAGTTCCAAAGCACATCTTCACATCATATGTACTTACTATGACAACAGGAATTCGAAAGCTTCTGATATAAAAATATGAAATGAGTTGCGACCGCAAGAATGTGTACACTATAATTATGTATCATACAGGATGTTCTAAAACAAGAGGGCCATGATGGCTTTATATTGCTTTCCTAAGTAACCTTGCTCATTAATAATGATAATTAATTGATAAATTGCATGATGATTAAATGCAATATTGGCCTCTATCGTGTTCGCAAGTATTTTCAATTGTCTGTAATGATAACCTAGTTATTGAACCCAGGTGACTAAGACTCAAAATATCCATACAATCATTCCATCTAGTTTTTATGCAAAATGGGTATCAAATGTAGCCTCTAGGATGTTAACAAAGTTTCCTTTGATTTGATATTATGCCTTAATTTTTAGACCCCATGCAATCAAGTCAAACCTAGCCTAGATATCATCAAGACAATCGTTCTGTCCAAATAACATAGATTATATCAAGGCATTCATTTTTCACAAAGATCCAATAAAAATGCAGTCTCAGTTGTATACGTAACGTTTATGAACTGACCCGGTGACCTAATTTTTGATCCAAGATAGCCCATATTCAAACTTGACGTCTATTTAATCACCACGCTCATTCACAAATGACAAATACAGCCTCTATGGAATCCAGAAGGATAAGTGTGGACAGACGACAGACAGACGACTGACACCTACGATCAAAACAGCTCTACTAGCACTAATAGAGCTAAAAACTGAGTCATAAGTCTTACATTACGTGTGACATCAAAATTTTGCTTCATGCACATTTACACATCATGTAAAATAGTAAGTGCTCACAGCTTAGAGCAGCTCATGAATCTTATGCAAAACTGTTGAAGAAGCTGTTGCTATAACCTTGACTGTATTTGTGAGACACATTTTTCACTTTCTTGCACTTTCTTGCACTTCTGCACAATGCACATTATTTGTGCTCACTGTTAGAAAGCTAGAGGGCATCTGATACAACACTGTAGGAAGAATTGCGTCCAAAAGAATGTGTCTACAGACGTACAGACAGACAAGTTAATTCCACATCACGCCCATTCAAGCTTTGTTGGACCTGTGTGTGGGTGTGGATGCAGGGGTATGTGTGTGTGAGTGTGTGGTGGGGGGGGGGTAATTAACAAGGCTGCTATAAATTCGATAACACACTCGAAAGGCACGAAAAAGGTATCAAATTCAGCCACCTACCGACACCAAAATTGTAGTAATCCTCGCCAACTGTTAGCTTTGAATATCTTTTTGTTGGATAGTACCCAGGTGTCCCAAAGATTTTAGACTCTGTAAAAGTTACTTTAGTCTCCCCTTCTTTCATTTCCCGAGCTAACCCAAAGTCAATTAGTCGGGCATTTAATTTCTTGTCCAAGACAACATTTGTGCTTGTCAAGTCCATGTGTAGTGTTATTCCCCTGCATGTAAAGTAACATGATACCAAAATAAACAGAGATATAGATGTAATGTCAAAAGAGATTCGTCATTAAACCCGATAGACAGATATTTAAATATAAAGCATTTACTTGAACGAGGAGATCTCCTCAGCGTTGCATTCCAGTACAATAAGTTACAAGGACAAAATGAATGATAATAATTCTGTAATATTTTAACCACATTTTCAAATTGTTGTTTCTTGATTGTTTCAGTTAAGGGTCTTAACTATAGACATTAAACTTTCATTGACAAAAATATGAATTCTATAACTATACTGCTACTAGTATCTAAAAGTATAAGGGTATATGTTTTAAAAGTTCAAAAGCGTTAACTTTATTATTGTAATCTAAGATAGTTCTTTTAGTTACTCTTTAGTAGTGTTGATTTCAATTAAACGGTCTTTATTTGGATTTTTTCTATCTTTTTACATATTGGTAAAACATGTTCTTTATCAAATTAAGTAACATTGTTTATTGGTATCTCACTGTATTAAAATAGAAGAGTTTAGGAATTCAAGTAATCCTCTTTAACAAGAGAGCCAGGATGGTGCTACATGTATATCGCTCACTTGAGTACATGACATATTTATGACCCAATGTGATGCCAATTATAACTTAACCTTTAACATAAACACAAACATTTTGTTTGACCTTAGGCTAATCAAGACAAACACTGTGACTAATTTACATGATGATTGTCTTTACAATATGGTCTCTATATTATTTAATACGTTTTTATTTTATTTGACCTGGTTTCTTAAATGTTTTTGATCACTCGTAACCGAAATTCAAACTTGACTTGTAAATCATCAAGGCAAAACCTCTGTGACCAATTTAATGAAGATTTTATATAAAATTGAGCCTGTAGTGTTTATGAAATATTTCTTTTATTTGACCATGTGACCTAGTGTCTCACCCATGACGAGATTCGACCTTGACTTCGAAATCAGATACACACACATTCTTACTAATTTTCATGAAGATTAGCTATCAAATGAGGCTTCTAGAGTATTTACAAGCATTTTCAATGATTTGCCCTGGTGACCTAGTTTTTGACCCCACGTGACCCAGTTACGAAGTAGACGTAGAGTTTATAAAAAAATGCATACCACTTTTCAAAATAAATTGGTAAAAATTTGATTTCTCCGGTGCTCACAAGCTTTTTTAAGGCTTTGACACAGTGAGCCATTTTCAAAATCATTAGATAAACATGTGGGTTCTAAAGTGTTCGTAAGTTTTTCCTTTGATTTGGTCGAGTGACCTAGTTTTTTACCTAGCCTGATCTTGAGACAACTATTCTGAGCAATTTGAAGGATGTTTGGTGGTCAAATATGTCTAATAGAGTGTGAACTTGACCTAGAGTTTATCAAGACAAAATTCCTGACCAATTGATAGGATGACTATGTGGAAAATGTGGCTTCTAGTGAGTTCCAAAACAAATTTTGGACAGTTTGTCGTTCGATCCTAATAGCTCATGGTCAGGTGAGCTAAGAAGCAAAAATGTTGCTAAAGAGTAATGTTTTACCTTACACCGGGAACTGGTGTATGGAGATAATCCAGAGCGGAAGCGATTTGAACAAGTATTTTTTTGCGCTTGAACGTTTTCAACACGATGTCTTCACGGTCTTTGCATTTCCTGTCCTTTGACACCATCTCGAACAAGTTCCCTTTCTCCAGATATGGCGATATGAAATAAAACTCTCTGAAAAGCATAATGATCTAGTATATAACTATGCGCTGGAATAGTCATTTACCTTTTCTTTTTGTTTTCATACTTAATAGCTTTCTTGAAAGACAATAATTATCATTAAGTTGTATTATTACGGATATGTGGTAGTTTTGTGCAGTTAATCATCATTCTATTTTTTCAATAAACACGCCATCACACATTTTATAAAAGCATTCTTATTGTGCATCACAAACCTCTGTAATAGACTTAGTCCAACTGAACTTCAATTGTCTTTCGTCAAGTTTGTCATTTAAGCTCCAGCTTACGCTTTCTAGTCTACAGTAAGCTTGATATACAAGTAATTAATAAGAAAAAGAATTAACCGTTTGTTTCCATCACCATCCTTGTCCATATATGCAATCACTGGAACAATTGCAAAATGCATTATCCTCGAAGCAATCCTTTCCTGAATGATATAAAATTGCAGTATGTTACAGAAAATGATACTTTAACGTCTTTTATAATATAGTACTATTATCATTTTATGCTTTTCTTAAGCTCAGCATTTGTGTAGACGTTTGAATATCGCAGACACTTACATACATGCATGGTGTCAATTAATAGGTCCGCAAATTACAGTCTACATGCATTCATGGATCAACGATTCCATAACATTTCATTGTCAAAATACCGCACACAATACCTATCAGTGTATGGATAAAACATACTTACGGTATAAGGGTTAGATCATACAAATTCTACAAGCAATGTCTAAATCAGATAACTTTGCCGCTGATCTACAAAACTTTTTCTGTGTCAATAATATACTTATCTAATATTGAGCTTAAATGGAAGATCTATCAATTTACGAAAGAAACTGAAACAGTCCTTTGTAGGTTTAAAAAGATACACATGTATCCACAATCTCCTCTTTACGTATTTTGCTCGCATTTTACTGACTTTCCTTCTCAAGTAATTAGATAAATGAACGTTACGTTACTACGTAGGAAATTATGTTAAAGAAGATCTTGTATTTCTGGGCGCATGTGTAATTAGGCTGTTAACCGCTATCTGAAAGGGTTTGTTTCATATACATAAAAGGAGTAATACAATTCATCATGCTTGTATTTGTAATTTACATATTATGCAAAGCTACTACAGTTTCGGAAGTAATGCTCGTTAAAAGTATCATAAATGATTATATTATAACAAGTGCAAGACTTTTCGACACGAAAATGTCACAGAAAAAAGTTACACAAACACAAACGCTCAGAGTGTGATATAAAACAGAAGTGATAAATAGGTATCGATACATACAAACAACCGTAAAATTTCAAAATAGGGAAAAACATGGGGAATGATTTGCCAGGTTTATATTGACAGTAAATAACTGTTGTATGTTGAAACCCAATACCATGGGAAGAATTATGATATTGGTCTTTATAAAAACTGAGAGCTAAATTTTAAGTTTAACTTAGAATGAGATATAGTTCTGTCAAAAATCAAAACAGTCAGGGGAACTATTTCAAGTCTGTAATCCATAATCTGCAAATAGTTGAGCTATAAAGTTTGTACTACTGCGAAAATGAACATTTTATACGGATGAGCGGGCGCTAAGTATCTAAAATAGTCAAGTATTTTTTTACATATCACCCTATGTAACGTTTGACTAATCAAATTCATTTTTCTGACTTCACCAACTTATAATAAGTCCTTTCGCTCCTGACATATATAGAGAGTCACATTCCTATACATTAAATAAGAGACGTATGCACAACAATTATAATACATAAATTGTCATTCCAAAAACAGTTGCTAAAATTAGCTCAAAGTGCTTATTAAGAACGATATACGAGAAAGACGAATGGCTCTGGCTCAATTGGATCTAATGTAAATGTTCGTTGAACATTGAAATGATTTAAAATTTGCTTCAAACGTGTATTACATATACTTACATTGGTAGCGGCCAACATTTTCGTGCTATTATTTCCTTCACAGATAATTCTCTTTATGACTACACGGACATCTAGACCTGGCACTGTAGCTTTTGCTTAAATGCAAATAATTTGAATTTGAAATCAACAATTCTCAGTATGACCTATGTGAGTGGCACGGAAGCAGAAATAATATTTCATAGTCAAATATATTATGAATAAATTCTAGCCATTCTGATGTGATATGCAGTGATACAATGGGAAATAACAGTATACACTGGTTTACAGTTTCGATACTATACAACATAGATCTCCAAACTTGAGAGTGATCTACCTAGAAATGTAATTTCAGCTGAAAATCTATAGGAATAAGCTATTTCAAACCGTCCGCCTGGCATGTTTGCTAGTTATGCATACATCATAAATACATCATCGGAAATTTTATTATCTTATTTATCTAAAGATATGCAATTAGATACACTTTATTTAACCCCATAGATTGAATAAGTTGTTAAACCTGACCACATATCGTAGAGGTCTATCATGTATCGTTAAATATATCCTGAGTGGGTAATATTTACTCCATACAAATCGAAAAAATAGACGGAAAAAAGTTATGTTTGAAGCTGTAAACCCGTGTATTGGACATGACGCCTTTATTAGTAATCATGTAACTGTGTTAATCAAAAGTAGTTTATATATCATATATAATAAGAGGGTTTATCTCATTTATGTCTATCCCGGACACGGAACGCGGTTCCCGATTAACGATAAGAGTTGCTAGGGAATTATTGTGTAAAAATGTAAAATAGAAATAGAAGTAATATCCGAAAAACAACGTATGTCGCATGTTGTGATTGATAAACTTGAAATTAGTTACAGTTAAGCCTAAGAATACTAGATATAAACCTTATTCATCTCTGAAACACCAAGAAACCTCAGTACTAACTGTTGTTTTGATTCCTGGAGACAAAACAATGAATGAAACCTTACTTCATCCCACTTTCGCAACTACTCCACATGAAAACGTTGTACATTTTAACTTATATGTACCCATTTAAATAGATTGAATGTATAGATTATGTGTCTGACGTCTTCCGCATTCTATCACAGACAATTGTCAACATTAGATATTTTTTGAAAATATAGTAAATGTATAATAGCTTGAATAGTGATACGTATACAAATGAAATGAGTCCATTCCAACACCCATTATTTGTGTCAGATTAAACTTTCTCATCGAAATTAAAAAGTAAATCTGCACTACATGATCAGATCAACACAATTCTGGATAATTAACTGTGCATTTAAGGAGCAGATCTCTGTGAGAAGTTGTACTGGTGGAACATCCAAGTAAATATCCTGTGGAGTTTGGTTGAAATAGGCCCAATGATTAGGAGATGTCGTTTAACGGTTTTCTTTCCGTTTTTGCTAGAATATTATCCTGTAACGTTTGGTTGAAATAGGCCCAGCAGAGTTCAGTCATTTGAGCACTTTTGATACCGGTCAATCCAAAAGAGCCATGATGGCCCTATTTCGCTAATCTTGCTAATCTTAGTGAACAGAGAACATCTGTCACAATAGCTCACCATGAGCACACCAGACAAGCCTTTTACAGCGGGATACTAAAGCAAGATTGTCCTATAACGTTCACATGAGACCTACTTATGAACATATGTGACCAAACTTAAACCCTCAAATATATATCATAAACGCAAACATTCTGTTTGATCTTGACAAAACAAATCTTCTGATCAATTAACATAATGATTTGCTATAAAATGTGACTTGTAGAGCACCAACAAGGTTTAAACTCGGAATTAACCTGGTGACCTATTTCTTAATCCAAGATGATCCACATAAACATTTTGACGAATTTTCATGACGATTGATTGTAAAAGTATGGCATACATAAGGTTTTTAACCGGGTGACCTAGTTTTTGACCTCAGATAACCCATATTTGATCCTAATCACAAGTTTATTAAGACAATCATACCGACCAAGTTAGATGAAGACCTAATGAAAATGCAACCATTTATTGCGTACACAAGGTGTTCCTATGATTGGACCCACCGTAACCTAGTTTTTGACCCCACATGACCCATACTCGAACTCGACCTAGATCTTATCAAGGCTGTCATTCTGGCCAAGTTCATGAAGATCCAATGAAAAAGGCAACATTTATTGCTTTCACAAGTGAAAGCTAGTTTCTTGTGAAAGCAGCAAGAATGTCACTGTCTTTTTTGTTTGAGACGACCCCAATGATCTGCATCGGGAGCGCCACAAATGAGCAAACATAATATCATTTTTTTATATTATTCATATCTTATTATGAAACTGTATGAGGTAAGATTGTTTCAATGTTTTACGTATGTTTCTATTGTTTTCAGGATTTGGAAAAAATAAACAAGAACATAAATTTTTATCTACTTTATGAATACTGTTATTTGATACCCAGAAATGACTACTTGAATAACCAAAAAAACGTGCTATGGTTATTTAAAAAGTATCATATAACATAATGTCATCACTTACTTATGTAAACATCACCAAATCCACCCTGCATAAAATTTTGTTCGCAGTTACTCATCAAACCCTTGAGTTCGTGATCTTGCAATGTAATTAATCTTCCGTCATGAGGGCGTCTTAACGTAGGTATTTGTTCACGGGCATTTCTAACATCTATGTTGTAAGAAAGGTGTATCCCTGGAAAACATATATTTGTTTATTAAAACGCACTAGAGATATCATAGTATGAAAATTGTCATACTCTATGTCCAATGTGAAAATCATATTATGTACATGTTTTTTCAAACAATATTCCTAAGCTCAAAAGATATACCTTTCATGGTTTTGGTACATGCCATTGTCATCAAAATTTCTAGATTAACCAAGTTGTAAGTGTATTTAGAAGTATCTGGTAAATGGTTTCGAAAATGAAGAGACAGATACATTAATTCGGCAAGTTTTAAGCAAAACAGGGCAATAGGTCAAAGGAGTCATCATTCTACATAATATTCATAATTTTCTACATTTGTACAATGCAAATTAACCAAACGCTTTGATTTTCAAAATCGATTCAATATTATTCAAACACACATTATATATTTTCATGTCATTCCTTTGAAGTCATTTCCAAAATCTGACAAAACGTATTATTAATTTAAAATAGTCTCTACATATACAGATGAGGCAGAAGTAATCATATATACATTACTTTTTAGGTTCACTGTCCTGTCCTGTGAAAGCAGTCATGCTTTCTGAAAGCAATGGACTTGGCCAAATCGACATTTCGATAGCAATCTTATCCATCATGATGATGTTGATACCGGCTTCAGATTACCCTTGTTACCTTGTTTAACATGCACATCAAAACAACTCATGGGAATCAAAGTAAGATCTTATTTTGTGAGCTATATTTATGACCTATCTTCTGAACGAAACATGGGCTGTGTATCTTTTTAAACATTTCGAAAGTGTTTCGTGAAAATATTGTATTTCAGTACCTTTTCTCTTTTGTGATTCGTTTCTAAGGGATATCATTGCTGACTCTGCTTTCCACATTTGAATCTCAATCGCCTTTCAAAAGGAAAGAAAAGTAACTTTATAAGAGATGTATTTAATTTCATAACGAGTTGAAAACAAAATAAACATTTTTTTACGATTAGAATTATGCCCATAGGACACGGATGCCCTCGCTTTTCACCTTTATCACAAAAGAAGAGCAGGTTTTCATAGAGTGACGATTTACAGCTATATTCACTACAAGCATGATTTTACACCATAAAAAGGGAAAATCCAAAAGAGACATGGTAGAGTTACGGTTACTATTAGTTACTGCACTTCCTCTGTATATCTTCTATCACTATGCCAATTATCAAGTAAAAGTTTTTCATGGTTTTGAATTATGTTTCGGAAAAGAATAATTTCATACTATAAAGGGAGATAATCAAAAATAGCGTCAGCTATCGTTCTGGCCCCGGTTTCACAAAAATACAAGTGATATTACCGTTCAAAGTGACCATCAAAATTTCAAATAAAACATTAATCAGTGATTTATACTCCTAGAATAATAAATATTGCCAGAGTTATAACCCAAAAATAACGATCTGTATAACAGTTTCATTCACAATGAATATAGAGGAATCTGTGAAAATCTTTTTTTGACAATCCAAGTCAAAAATAAAATATCCACCCTTTCGGTTATGTGTATCTTAATTTGTATTTGTCAATAACAGAAATAACTTGGTAAAACTTATTTCTTATATGTTTTAACGCGTACACTGTTATTTCAGCATCATTCGTAGCTATATACCAATATGACCATTTTGAAGGGTAATATAACTTTAAGTGATTATTTAGTAACATGCTCTGTTTATGTCAACACTTATCAAATACTTGCATGCTTATTCATTTAAGATACCGACGGATGGACAAATGGAAATTTATATAGCCCCTTACGTTTACATCTACAAATTACAACTGTTCTTGAATTGTGATGCAAAAACCATTAACTATAAATACATGTATTAATACTCCTGTTACCTTGATGTTTGAACTAGTGAATTCAATGTCTCTCACATACTCCAAAATGGTCATGTGCGGTAAAAATAGTACATACATGTAAATTGGTGCAAGAGCCAACGCACGGAAAACGTAATCGTTATTAAGCCTATGGTGACTTTGTCCTTCATAGTGTGTTTAATTGGGGTTATCACTTGTCCCTAGCAACCCTCACATGAAATATGTAGGTGAACGCTGAATAAAGTTATCTTTCAAAAATCATTTACAATAATAAGGTGACTTTGAACTTGACATGGTACATGATGGCATACACGATAATTTGAATTGCCTGTTAGTTTAATACAAGATGGTCCTTATCACATGCCCGAGACGTATACTAATGACACAATGTGAGTAAAATTCAATCTTAATCTATTTTATCACAGACACATATATTCTGACTAATTAATGTGATGACTGGCTATAAAAAGTAACGTCTACAGTATCAATAAGGTTTTCCTCGATGTGTCAAATTCTTGTTAAAAATTATCAAAATTCCAAATACTAACTTCATCAAAAATGTTATTTAATGATGTATAATGCTGATGTAAATGGAAATTTAAACTGGATTTTATCTTTGAGATAATGCCTTCAGATACATGGTTTTGTAATGTATGGGATAACTAGTACATTAACTCAGATTATAAAAACTCAAACAACCAAGTTTCTAATTACCTGTTATACGAAAAGTATCTAAATATGTTAGATATTAAGAAATTTAGGTTTACGTTTGTAAAATTTAGAGTAGATTCACGTGAACTAGAAATTGAGACAGGTCATCACCGAAATATTCCAAGGCAAAATTAATGAGGTTGTGTAATGTATGTAATAAAATGCAATTGAAGACGAACACAATTTTTGTTATGTTGTGAATTTTATACTAATTTCCGTTGTATTTACATAGAATTATTTTTATATAATGACCATCTCAAAATAAGTTCTGTATTTTAATGTTATTGGAGAAAAAATTCTGACCAATGTTCACAATGACTTCGTTGTAAATACGACCTCTATGGCATACACACGGTTTTTTATGATCTGACTTGGTTATCTAGTTTTTAACCCCAGATGAACTCTAATTAAACTCGACCTAGATTTAATCAAGGCAATTATTCTGAAGACGTCTCATGAAGATCTATTAAAAATTGCAGCCTTTATTGCATACACAATGTTATATGTGGACAGACGACATGCCTGATCATTTCTGCTTTAGTATAATTTGAATAGTTGAATTCAATCTGTTGTTTTAATCATTGCTGTAAAATCGGGACATGTTCTAATTAACTTACAGCGTCAATAAATTAAAGGTCATAATAATAAATATTAGTCAGCAATGTCACAAAAGTGGATTTTTTTTTTGTGTGTGTGTTGGTCGAGCAAATGAACCTGATGCAGACCTTTATTGCATGAATCTTTCCTTCAATGATAATGCCCAAAATCTAATTCAGTGAGCGAGTGCGATACTTTCCGAAGTAATTTTAGCAATAACAGACCCTGTACAATTTATAATGACTACAAAGTTGGTTACTTATTCCCTATTCCTTATTCCTTTTTCGAATAAGGAATAAGGAACCATTTACTTATTCCTTATTCAAATCCGAATAATTAACACAAGTGATACTGCCGGTGACACGAAAAATGTCGTCGTCATTCTTTCACATTACAATATCTAACTGTTTAAAAGCCAAACAAACTTAATTTAAGCTGTTACTAAGAGCATTTTTGAAAAAAAAGAACAAAGTCGAATAAGGAATAAGTTTTCAAAACGCTAATAAGTAACAGAAGAGATACCGCCGGTAACACGAAAAATGTAGTCGTCATTCTTTCACATTACATATATCTAACTGTTTTAATGCCAAGAAAACCTAATTTAAGCTATTACAAAGAGCCTCTTTGAAGAAAATGAACAAAGTAAAATAAGGAATAAGTAACTTGTTAGAGGACACAAAATATGTCGTCGTCATTCTTTCTCATTACCAATATCTAACTGTTTAAAGGCCAAACAAACTTAATTTAAGCTATTACTAAGAGCATTTTTGAAAAAAAAATGAACAAAGTCGAATAAAGATTAAAAGAACTGGTTACATATTCCTTATTCAAATCCGAATTAGTAACAGACGTGACACCGCCGGCGACACCGACAATGTCGTCATCATTCTTTCACATTACTAATATCTAACTGTTTTAATGCCAAGAAAACTTAATTTAAGCTATTGCAAAGGGCCTCTTTGAAAAAAATGAACAAAATCGAATAAGGAATAAGTAAATAGTTGGAAATGGGTATTGTGAAAAAATGACGACGACATGTTTCGTGACACCGGCGGTATCTCTTCTGTTACTTATTCGCGTTTGAATAAGGAATAAGTAACCAGTTACTTATTCCTTATTCGAATTTGTTCATTTTTCAAAAATGCTCTTAGTTATTGCTTAAATTAAGTTTGTTTGGCCTTAAAACAGTTATATATTAGTAATGTGAAAGAATGATGACGACATTGTCGGTGTCGCCGGCGGTGTCACTTCTGTTACTAATTCGGATTTGAATAAGGAATACGTAACCAGTTCCTTTAATCCTTATTCGACTTTGTTCATTTTTTTTCAAAAATGCTCTTAGTAATAGCATATAGCTTGTGAAAGAATGACGACGACAGTTTTCGTGTTACTGGCGGTATCACTTCTGTTACTTATTCGGATTTGAATAATGAATAAGTAACCAGTTCCTTATACAACTTTGTTAATTGTTTTCAAAAAGGCTCTTAGTAATAGCTTTAATTAGGTCTGCATGGCCTTAAGACAGTTATTATTAGTAATGTGAAAGAATGACGACGACAGTGTCCGTGTCGCCGGCGGTATCTCTTCTGTTACTTATTTGGATTTGAATAAGGAATAAGTTACCAGGTCCTTATTCCTTATTCAACTTTGTTCATTTTTTTCAAAAATGCTCTTAGTAATAGCTTAAATTAAGTTTGTTTGGCCTTAAAACAGCTAAATATTCGTAATGTGAAAAAATGATGACGACATTGTTCGTGTTACCGGCAGTATCACTTGTGTTACTTATTCGGATTTGAATAAGGAATAAGTAACCAGTTCCTTATTCCTTATTCGAAAAAGGAATAAGGAATAAGCAACCAACTTTGTAGTCATCAATTTATAAGGTAATATCTGGAAATAAATGATCACAGATGTATGTTTCCGGTTTCGAGATGGATAGCATGCAGAACTTCAGTCCAGACATACGTTGGTTGGAAAATGTAAACATGTTTATTTTTGCAATGCTTTTTTTTACTGTACATGTACATGTAAATGTAGCATGCTGACAAATTTCAGTTTGCATCATAATCAGTGTCTGTCATGCAAAAAAGTAAACTTGAAGATTGACAGACAGACAGACAGTGTTAATGCTTGGACAATATTATATGGAAAAACAGGCTTTCAGCTCAGCTTAACTTATACGAAAATTGACTTAAAGGAATAGATTACTTATTTTTCTCATAAGTTTCCAATGTTGCTAAACAAACCTTTCCTAAGTGCACCATTTTTTCCGCCATCATTGACACAACATCATGGAGCTTATGAGCTTCAGAACCTGTACTTTCATATTCTTGTGTTTCATATGATATGGCCTCATCTTTCACAATATTACACGACAATTTCACAACTTCATATTCGTCAGATGCTGATATAGCAATGTTTCCATCTCTGAGCTAAAAAAGATAACCATATGGAACTTTCAATTTTTCCAATAATTGATGTATCGATATATTTTTCACATTAAACAAAGAAGAATAAAATCGGTTTAACCGTCATAGCTTTAAAACGGATTTATATTATGCTTATGCATTTATCACAAATTCTTTTACCTACATGGTTTTCCCTATGAAATGCTTATCGGGGTCTTAAATTGCATAATGTTTTCAGTGATTTGTTGAAACATTTCGTCTTATATAGAGAAAACCATTGAAATTATCGCTTCTGCATTTGTTGCATCGGCAAGTGAAATATATATAGAATAAAATGGTGCAAACATTTTATAACATAGTTTCCGATTTCACCTACCCATTTAATGATTTTTAAACTGTTAACATGTAAAGTCTGACGGATCGGGTGTCCCCGTGGTTTTCACGGAAATTATCAAATATCATACGGAAACCATATTAAAGCTAGGGCCGTCAATATAGATGTTTGAATTGTTTGTTTCTACTTAATAAGATAAATATGGAAGAAGTGCCACCTTTTTCTGCTTATTGTGTATTTTGGTGTTTTTTTCAACTGTCACAGTTAAATGTACATGTATTTATGTTAACCACAACTAACCCCAAGTGGTCATATAAGCTAGTATTGAGAAAATATTTTACAATCCTATTACTTTTAGACCATAGAAAATTAAAGCACAGCCATTTATACAGCAGAAATAGAATATAATGATTACATAAAAGTTACAAGTATAAGTGTTATTTTTATAGATACCATTTTATTCACTGAATAAGTATCATAACACTTCAAATCGAACATCTACCATGTACACCTTGGTTCAATGAAGATTGAACTTTCTGTCACAATTGAGGAATTCTTTACTTTACGGCTATAGTGCTTATAAGTAAAATCATAATCATATACGAGGCATTACGGGCAGGGAAAATTTTACATTTCAATTTGTTTTTCATTTTGCAGTCCCTGTTGGCAGCATACTCAACAGACATTTTCAATACAACATCCGTATTACTAAATAGCAGAGTGACTGCCATGGCTCATGCTACATTGTGTTTATGTAATAAATACACATGCTTTCGTAGCATCGTAGATGCAATATATATCATAATCAT
This sequence comes from Saxidomus purpurata, assembly GCA_022818135.1. Classification (NCBI taxonomy): domain Eukaryota; kingdom Metazoa; phylum Mollusca; class Bivalvia; order Venerida; family Veneridae; genus Saxidomus; species Saxidomus purpurata. The sequence continues at coordinate 21,863,237 of JAFMSR010000007.1, forward strand.
AAATTATTATGTAGCAGACCGGTTGCAATAGCTGTAAATTTATATGTAGCACAGTGGCTGCAATAAATGCAATTTACAATGTAGCATAGTGGCTGCAATAAATGTAATGTACAATGTAGTACAGTGGCTGCAATAAATGTAATTTACAATGTAGCATAGTGGCTGCAATAAATGTAATGTACAATGTAGCACAGTGGCTGCAATTAATGTAATGTACAATGTAGCATAGTGGCTGCAATAAATGTAAGGTACAATGTAGCACAGTGGCTGCAATAAATGTAATGTACAATGTAGCAGGGTGGCTGCAATATACCTTTCTTACTAAATAGCAGTGAAGCTGCAATAGCTTTCAATCACAATTGTACATTCGTGGCAGTAAATTATTCAAACAGTTACCAACTCGCAGCTGTTTACAGTAATCAGGCAAAATAGGTGCTCTTGTTTATACATAATCATATTTCGGTTATCTTTCAGATGAAACGCAAAAGATTAAGCAATCATGGGACTTCAACAGAAGCCGAAATAGTTAAAAAACAGCCTACAAGACCTAAATCCAAAAGTAAATATAAAGTCCTAAAAACAAACAAGACAGGAAGTGCTTCATCAAATTCTAAACACAATTCAACTGGAGAGTTGCCATCAACAGGCAAAGCACGTAAATCCGCCACTGCAGGTGTCAGTGGCCGCGGAAAAAGAACAACAGTGCAGGAACTGGATCATACTGCCAAAGCGCCAAAGGTACTTTCAAAGCGGCGCAAAGAACACGAACGTTCACAGGAAGCAGTCACACAGGAACTATCCGACAGTGACAGTTCAGTTACAACCACTGATTCAGACGAAGACACGTCCAGTTCAGAAGAATCGTTTACAGACATTGTGAAAGACCACAACGCCTACATTACCGGCACGGCTAATAGTGGTGCGTACGGGGAACCAGCTCTAGATGTCCCCATCTCAACCCCAATCTCATCGCAGGTCAAAAAATCATTGAAGAAAAAAATCTGGCAAAATACCTTTATAGATATGGCCGAGTTATTGCCCTTCCACCCTACCACAGGTCATTCAAATAATCAATTTTCATTCACACTTGATGAAAAGTCACAGTTAAGCATAACACCGACTACAAAATCAAGAAAAATTCATTCCATAGAGGCATGGTCTACCGCCTCCATTAGGTTTGTGGCTATATATGCCGAAAAATTCCCAACCCATACCCCCGACCTGATGAAATATTTTGAAATTGTTCGGGATATAGCTTCCAGGCGAGGTGGGCTTGCTTGGCAGTCTTATGACACCCAATTTAGGCTATTGAAAGCTCAGGCCAATATTCCTTGGCACGTCATGCATTATGAGCTTTGGCTTAGGGCATGCACAGATCCCCTGCCTACACCTATCCAGCCCCGTTCTTTCCGGCCCCAGCCCTTTCAGTCCTTTCCCTTTCAAAACAACAAATCTGGACAAAAGGGAAAAGGCCTCTCCAGTCAGCCCCGGTATTGGCCCAAAACATGCTGGCCTTTCAACCGTGGAGAGTGTCATTCAACCACCTGCACCCTCCCACATGTATGTGGTTTCTGTAAAGGATCACACTCAGCAGGTCAATGCTCTTACAGAAACAGGGAACAAGCCGCCCAAGCCCTGCTTGGTCAACAACAAGGACGTCAGTCACATTCTGGTAAACAGCCCAACAATAGAGCGCCACCACACGGACTGCCTCCCAACTCCCATAAAGGTCAAACCTCTCTCTGATCTCTTACAAGGATATTTTGATAAACCATACATAATTGAAGGTTTCATGTCTGGTTTTCATATTGGTTACATTGGAGATAGGTCAACTGCTCAACAGTCGGTCAACTTAAAATCGTGTAAGGAGCTCCCTGAACAGGTCTTAGAGAAAATCAATAAAGAATTAAATCACGGTAGGTTAGGTGGACCATTCAAGTCACCCCCCTTCCTGGGTTTAAGGTCAGTCCGATAGGGGTCGTCAAGAAAAAAGTACCAGGTCAATACCGTTTAATACAGCATCTTAGCTTTCCGGAAGGCCTGTCCATTAACGACAACTTAGACCCAGCCCTCAAAACTGTATCATACACAAGTTTTGATGACGCTGTACAATTATTACTTCAATTGGGTCCTGGCACTTTGTTAAGCAAGACAGATATCGCCGATGCTTATCGTCTTATACCAGTCCATCCAGATGACTACAACTTGCTTGGTTTTCATTTCAATGGCTTTTTCTATTATGACAAATGCCTGCCAATGGGGGCATCTAGCAGTTGTTGTATTTTCGAACGTTTTAGTTCAAGTCTGCAATGGATTGCCAATTCAGTTTTAAATATACCTTCAATAATTCACATTTTAGATGATTTCTTAATAATGGGTCCAGCGCGCTCCACTAGATGTAATATTTACCTGAATAAGTTTTTGTCAATGTGCAGTTCAGTGGGCGTCCCTATCAAGGCTGAAAAAACAGTTCAGCCAACAACTACCATAACATTTATGGGTCTCGAGTTAGATTCTCTTAACATGATGGCAAGGCTGCCACATGATAAACTGGTTAATCTGCGGGAAAAGTTGAATGCACAGGTCAAACGCCGCAAAATTACACTGCAGGACTTGCAAAGTCTGATAGGGCTCCTTAACTTCTGTTGTATAGTGGTAACACCAGGGCGATGCTTTTTGCGTCGATTAATAGATTTAACAAAATCAGTCGCTCATCCAAAACACAGAATTACTCTCAACCGAGAAAGTCGTAAGGATATAAAAGCTTGGTTACTTTTTGTAGACCATTTTAATGGTAAAAACCTCCTTTTAGATGGGAAATGGGTTTCAGATAAGCAACTACATTTGTTCACAGATGCTTCAGGCTCGCTGGGCTTTGGAGCTCTTTTTGGAAAACACTGGTTCTATGGCACCTGGCCAATGCACTTACAAGCTCACGCAATCACTTTTAAAGAGCTTTTCCCAATTGTTTTAGCACTGACCATCTGGGGAAATTACCTGAGAAATAGATGCCTTATCCTACACTCCGACAATGAGGCTGTTGTTCATATATTGAATAAACAAACGTCTAAGGATCCTGAACTCATGTGTTTGGTCAGGAAATTCGTCTTATTATGTATGCGCTTCAACATTCTTGTACAAGCAAAACATATTCCCGGTAAACTTAATACTTTAGCAGATTTTCTGTCACGCTTGCAGATCAGAGAGTTCAAAGCCGCAGCACCAAACATGGACGCCACGCCAACAAACATTCAAGCCGCTCTGTTAGATATGAGTTAAACAAATGTGTACTACATTTGCTCAACAGTTCTATGGCACCTGCCACAAAACAAGCATACCGTATGGCTTTCAATCAGTTTAGAGAATTTTGCCTGGTCACATACCCTAATTCTCCGCCTTTTCCGTTAACAGTACAAAAGGCTGCACAATATATTGCTCAATGCTACATGAGAGGCTACAAATACTCAACTATCCGCTCCCGTATTTCAAGCCTTACATACTTGCAAAAATTGCACTCGGGTCAAAACGTGTCTGATTCCTTTCTTATCTGCAAACTCTTGTATGCCATCAAGATACAAACAGGTACTTCAGACAATCGCTTACCAATAACGGTTTCCATTTTGTCCTCTCTGATTGGGGCCTTGGAATCTGTAATGGATTCATATTACGACAAGGTTCTGTTTAAAGCAATTTTCCTCATTGCCTTTTGGGGCTTGTTAAGAATTGGGGAAATTGCACTTACCACCACCGGTAGCAGTAATGTGGTACTTGTCGAACGTGCACATTTCGTCAAGAGGAAAGGGAAAATACTTACTGTATCTCTTAATATGCCCAGGTACAAACATTCAGCTGGAACCCCCGCAGTCGTAGAACTTAAACGTAATGTCGTCAAAAATCTATGTCCAGTACGTGCCTTGGCTAGATTTCTGCGGGTCCGAGGTTCATCCCAGGGTCAGCTATTTAAACGCCAATCTGGTCAATCACTTTACAGCGTCACAGTACGCAGAATAGTCAGACACTGTGTTTCTCATATTGGGTTAGATCCAAACAAATATACACCACATTCTTTTAGAATTGGTGGTGCAACCCATGCTTTCAACTGTAATCTGCCAGCTCATCAGATACAGAAGTTAGGCCGCTGGAAATCCAAAGCATACCAAAGCTACATCCGCTCTTGAATAACAATTGATTGAAGACTTTTTCGGTATCGTTTTTCATTAAACTCTTGACTGACTTAGGCAGCAAGAGTCTTAATTTGTTACGCGCTTCATTTCTAACCCCCTGACTGGCTTAGGCAGCAGGAACATACAACTTTAAAAGGCAGTATGATCTAAATTACCTCCCTGACTGACTTAGGCGGCAGGGGCATGGTTATCAACACTTACGACAGTTGAATTTGGCGCCTTTTCTATTATATACAATCATTGTACATTTTATATTACTGTATTTTGATACCTCATGACAACGCATGTAGCTGTTAGTTTATTGTTTGTTTATTTTGCCTTTGTTATATTTGACTCAGTTCTATTTTACTCTGTTGGCTGAGTTCTTGAGTCAAACAAGTTGTATTTTGTTTTCCGAACCCACAAGGTCTTCGGATGTCATAATATTTTACTGTATCTTTATAGGGTAAAACGAGCTTAGTTTATCATAATACTTTTCGTTGTTTTAGTGGGTACATAACATTAGTATTTCCTACGTCCGTCCCCTATGTTCTAAGCTCCCAAGTTCCAGTCAATGTAAAAACTTCCATCCAAAACCCCAATGCTCATACTCGTCTGGCGGTGGTGGCAGTTTTTGCCAAAGCCAAAACTCGCCACTTTATGGCGGTTGAACACCCCAGATATTTCGAAAATCCTTTTATATTTTAGTATGCTACCATTCATTGCATAATATTTTGATTCTGAAACTTTATGGCTTAATAAAGCCCATTTATCAATCAAACGGAGTTGTGTTTCAATTTTCTCAATACTAGCTTATATGACCACTTGGGGTTAGTTGTGGTTAACATAAATGTATTTTATGTCCCATAAAATAATTTATGTGACAAACTGGACCCCCTCTCGCTAGATCTGTTTGTTACGCAGAAATGCCAGCTTGAAGCCGGAAAGGAAACTACCGCATATTAATGAGCTATTTAGTTGTCTTTAACCTACTTCGAACGAACAAAGAGAAACGTGATTTCAGTCAAAACCCACCTCCTCCCTCTACCCATCCTCTTAGAGTCATTGTTTTGTTCATTACTAGTTTTTAATTACAATTTTATTGTTGTAATTTGTAGGGTTTTCATTATACCATCTTTTATATTAGGTATAGTCATTATTATGCTACTAATTCTAGTCATTAGAATGCTACTAATTCTAGTCAATACTTTTTTGTTACATGTGTTAATATCTAGTCTAGCTGGCGGTTGAACACCCCAGATATTTCGAAAATCCTTTTATATTTTAGTATGCTACCATTCATTGCATAATATTTTGATTCTGAAACTTTATGGCTTAATAAAGCCCATTTATCAATCAATACTGGCTTCTTTAGAGGTGTATTTGTATTTTGACATCTTAAAGGTCCGAAGCTGGAACGTGTCACCTATACGTGTTTTTTTAAAGTTTGGCTGCCATCAAATGTACACTCCACTTGTCAAAAAGGTGTGAATATTTTTGTTAATTGCACATAGTGTGACACAATAGTCCCATATCTTTTCTGGTTATTATAGTCGCGATACTCTTCTGTAATATTTTCTTAAGCAAGACCTTGCTGGAAAATAATATATTTGAGAGAGAGAGAGAGAGGGAGAGAGAGAGAGATATGTACATGTCTTTTCGCAAAAAATATTTGCATGTTTTGCTTTAAATTTGAGATAAATTCAGTGCAAATTGTCTTTCAATGCAGCGCGTATCGATTTATATTTCTTCTTAAATCTTAAGCTCCATTATATTTCAATTTACCCTGATTTCTTTTTTGAATTTGACACAAATCCCCTTTGCTTTTTATTCTAAAATATATATGAAATCTATAGATCATCATCATCAATGTACATGTAGCCACACTGTTTTTATTACGCCATAAATTGGTTTAATCCGGACGTTGATTATTGGGGGGGGGGTAATAACAATTACAAAACAACGGTCATGTGTTAGTAAAAAACATTTAATCTTGGACTTTCATTATTTTCTTTTTTCTAGACTAACGTGAGTTAATTTAGATGTCAAACTATATATACTATTTACGTAACTTTAATAGAAAACGAAATGTACATTCATTTACAACAATTCATGCTAGTAATAAACACAGAAAAGAAATTCATAATACTTTATATATATCAAGATCATGATTAACAAATACTACAAAAATACAAAAGAGCGAGTGAATAGAATGATGTGTGTATAAGAAACAGATATGTATGAGAAAATATACACAAAAAGTACAAAACAAGAGAGTGATAGAATGTGAATGAACAAGAGGGAATGTAAGAGATTTATGATAAAAGAATATTAAATGAAAATGTAAATGACAGGGTATGGTCGAACAAAAAGTATGGTCAGACAAGTAAAGAGGGGACAATCGGCTGTCAGTCAACATATAGCCACATTTTGGCTTATAAGTAAATTTGGATCTGCTTTCCGTATTATTAAACTTTATTACCATATACATGTATTTTCCTTTTAAGATATAAATTGTACGATTGAAAACAAGCAAGTACATAAAGCGGCCACCCGTAATATGATAGTTAAACAAATGCTTTATTAAATTACGAATCAAGTACTCGGCTGTCTTTTTATATAAGCTTTAACTTTCTTTTACACCGACTACTCGAATTTTTAAAAAACGGAGGATCTCGCCGGTTAGACTCTCGGTGCTGCTTTAAATGTTGGATCTCACTTCTTTAAATAATTAAATTTTTATTCTGCATAGCGTTGGGTCAACCTTGGTTATTATAAGAAACAAAGTACCTCATGGATCTATAAATTTCATTGAAGGAAAACAGATCTGCTTACATTAAATGTGTTATAGAAAGTGTTTTTGACAAAATACAATGTACATGTCATTACACATATTGCTATGTCTTTATTTAGTACTATAGTATGTTGTGCATAAAATGTTATTCATTGTCTTAACATTTAAATGATTTATGAACTTTAAAAAACATTGACACGATGATTATTTATCACGTCATATTTTATCACACTGCCCCTTTTCAATTTCTATTAATTAAAATATTCTTTAAATTTAGTGCAATATATCAGTTAGTCAGCTCGATATCATGTATCGGTAAATGTAACAGTCCCACTTTAGCGCTAGCATACATTATCGATTTTTGCTGATTAAGTTATTTATGACTTACATGTATTATAATCCCGAAACTTCCGATCGGCCACGATCAATATTGATGTAGACAGTGTTGGATTATCGATTTTCTTGAATCTGGTGCTGCATCAGCTCGCGGTTTAGCGGTGGTACAATAAGTTTAATATGGTTACAATACTTACGTCAAATGTGCAGTTAGTGATCACTTTATATATTTAAAAGCTATCAATGGTTATGCATTGTATATAAAACATTCAGTGATCGTTAGGGGATCGTCACAGTCATGAACAACTTAACTGGTGTAAGTTAGTTATTTTTAAAAGTGCTTAAGTTTTGACATCGAATATGTAAGAAAAGCGCTGCACCTTTTAAGGGCCTCATTCCTAAATAAATACCTTTTCTAATTTACAAACTAAGTTATCCACCAGGGTGCAAGGTCAGGGAAGGGGGTGCGTTTTGGGAGGGTTATCAAAAAGGTGTTTATTCTTAGCTGTGTTGTTCAAAAGTATCTTTTCAAAGTTGAGTTTGCCATTGGGATGGGAAACACTGTAGTGACTCGCGTTTCCTCAGAGTTTTATGCAAACCTTGGAATCGTCGTGAGATTATTAGCATTCTTTTCAAAAACGGTTTGAAAAAAAAATACGCGGATTTAAGCGTTTCTGTGAACCATAACTTCAGAAATAGTAAACCACGGACCTATATTCACATGGATTGGCAACTCTCGTATTTTGCTACTCAATTCAACTTTTTTGTCGTGAGCTTAGAGAATTTGGCGAGATTTTGCATCCAAGGAATATATCCGTGGTATCCGAATATCTGAATTGTTTCCAACTGTTGGCGGCTACATTGAAGTGTATATAGGTCCGTGAGTAAAGTAATGTTTGAAATAGGCGTTTTTGTGTAAATACGAAAAGAAAAATGTCAAATACGTCCTCATAAATGCATGATTTCCTGCTAAAAATATCTCCAGGCGAGTCGTCAAAAAACATGGCAATTGTGCAAAAATCTCACAGCAATAAATCAATACATTGTGGTATGTATGTACATTGTACATCAGAAATGTGTCACCCTACTTTTCCAACCTATACAGAAATATCATACATATCAAAGGAATGTTACGTAGAACGCAACCATGGAACGCATGAATAGTTTGTCAATTCTAATGAAATACTTTACATGTACAAAACAGGCTGTCTATCAAACTATTGACATGTCTTAAGTTTGTTAACCTGTATTCCCGCGCATGCAGTTTACCAAACTATGGTTCCTTGTACAAAGTGAATAATGGTAATGATTATGATTATGAGCATGTTAATATGCTCAACATGTTGAGAATACTAATTTAAAAGCAATTTCTTAATCAACAGCTTATCATCACGGCATAATATAACATTAAATGTGTTTGTAATGTATTATCAAATGTTTATGTTTTCTTTCTATTGCAGTCACTTTGTGGATTATGTTGTATTTAACATCCCTAGTTTTGGCGTCCGTTTAAACCCTGCTCCATACCCTTTTCATATCATTTGACTTATGTTTACGATGACCTGCTTAGACTCGAAAATCATTATCTTTTAATGTTTTCAAAGATAATAGTTTAAAATGGGGTTAGGCAGAGACCAAATCCTTTCAGAACAGTAAAGATTGTCTTTTCATTACTTTCATCAACTGTCACTTTTAGCATGCAGCAAGTTACATACATGCTTTCAGCATGGGCAGAAGACTGGTGCGTACAGGTATACACAGAAAAGTCCTGTACATATGTCGCCTAAGTGGAAGGCTGGTTTCATCACGATAAGCTGCATTCCTCTGACTGAAGTTGTCATTTGGCCTTAAAAAAGTATCAGTGACCTATACCTTCGACATACTGACAACAATATCAATAGAAGTCATCTGCGGGTCATGACCAACCCCCACATCAAGTTTCAAGAACCTAGGCTAATCCATTCTCCAGTTATCTTCTGGAAATCGTTTTACTACCCCAGGTCACTGTGACCTTAAACCTTCTGACCTAAAAATATACAGGGGTCATTTGCTGGTCATGACCAACCTCCACATCAAGTTTCAAGATGCTACGCTCAAGCGTTCTCGAGTTATCGCCCGTAAACCGTTTTTATATACGGGTCACTGTGACCTTGACCATTGAGTTAATGACCTCAAAAACTATACGATTTCTCTGCTGGTCATGGTCAACCTCCACATCAAGGTTCACGATCCTAGGCCAAGGTATTCTCCAGTTATTGTCCATAAACCCAGGTCACTGTGACCTTGACCTTTTACCTATTGACCTAAAAACAATAGGGTTTCTCTGCTGGTCGTGAAACTTGATATTGGTGTCAGCTACCTTTATCAGATGTTATGATTAAATCATCAGCTAGTTGCAGATTTCACCCTTTAGTACTTTATGATGACTTTTAGTTAAGACAAGTCTAAGCAAAAATAATTTTACTTGTGTCCGTTATTTTGACATTTGTGACCAGTTTTTGGTAATAGACCATTTTCTTTATTATTTTCACCCATATTGACCAATTTAGTTACTTGGAAAATTGCAACAGTTTAGTATAAAAAGGGTGGTTTTTCAACTACCTTAGTCACTAAAGTTCCAAAATTCCGAACAGCAGCAGGTTACACACCTTTGCTTAGTGATACAATCAGGAAGAACAGACTCCTTAATATTGAAGTAATAATTCAATGGCATAATTTGATCTAATTACTCATATTCACTGATACTCTAAGGCCTGCATATTTATCGGCAATAGATAGGTAAATATTATATATTTTACTACCTGTTCTAGCTTTTTTATGGCAACTTGTGCTCCTGTATAGTCCCGTATACACTGTTGATCTCTGAGAACCGTAAGAAAGATATCTATGCAAGCTTTCACATAGTTTCCGTCAAGCTCCATTTTTGGTCTGTGCAGGATTTCATTACGCATTTTTCTTGCCTGTAATAGAAAGAGTCATCAAGTAGTACTAGTAGCTTGATTATACCATCATGTAAGTATTTCACTGGTTAGTTATATCCATGACAAATACTACTTGTAATTCACCCACACCGGGAAAGCAATTTGAAGCATTCTTACAAGAATGAATAAAAATAATACACCTATAAATGCTCTGAAAACTTGTCACAACAATTACATGTAGATTTACCTTGAACATTTTCAATGTAGCAGACTCTTGAATAGCACCTAATATTTAATAGATGGCCCTTTGGGTACAAAATTAAAGGTGTATTCTATGTATGAATGAATATTGATTGCCTCTCAGGAGAGCAATATGTACTTGTAAGTTAGAATACATTCTGCAAATTGTGCATTATAGCTTAATTAAGTATCATTAATATAAGCTGGCCATGATGGTCCTATATCGCTCGCCTGAGTGACGTTGTTCATCAAGAAAAAAACATTATGTTACATTTTCATGATGATTGAATGTAGAATGTGACCACTATAATATTCACGTGGTTTTGTCTTCTGCTATTTGCAATGGTGAACTAGTAATTGACCCCAGGTCACCCATTTTCAAAACAGCTAGACAAACATCTTGACCAATTTCATGCAAATTGGGTATGAAATACTGCATTTAGTGTGTTAACAAGGTTGATTTGATTTGACCTCCGACAGTATAGGACCCATCAAACCAACTTGGCCTAGAGATCATCACGAAAATCGTTCTGACCAATGTGTTCGTGTTCATTGAGTTTAAAATATGGCCCTAGAGTGTTAATAAGGTTTTCCTTTGATTTGCCAAGGTGACTTAGTTTTTGACCGGATATAACCTTGATTTCAACAACATATTATGTTATTCTTACATCATTTCACGAAAATCAAATGCAAAATACAGCGCCTTTTGCATACACAAGCTTTTCTTATATTTTGACATCGTGACATAGTTTTTCATTCAAGATGATACATTTTCCAACATAATCTACATGTCATCCAAGCACTCATTCTGGCAAAGTTTCATGAATATCCAATGATAAATTAAGCCTCTGTTGTATACACAAAGGTTTCCTTTATATTGATTTTTTGTCCTAGTTTTTGAATCCAAGATATCGACATAAAATTACCAGTACACTAATTCTGACAAAGTTTTACGAAGATCCAAAGAAAAATGAAGCATTTTGCATACCCAAGCTTTTCCTTTGATTTGACATAGTGATCTCGTTTTTGACCCGAGATGATTATGAAGATCCAATGAATAAAGCCTCTACATGTACTGCATACGCAATGCTTTTCTTTGATTTGACCTGGTAACCTAGATTTCAATGCTAGATGACCAATATTGAAACTTAATCTAAATTTCATCAATTAACTTATTCCGACAAGATAAATAAAGATTTAGTGAAAAATGTAGCTTGTATTTGGAACGTTAAGTTAATTATGGCAGAAGACATTTGAGGTCGAGCAGTTCTTACAGTGAAATTAAGTATAATTGGGTCATCTATCTATTAAAAGTTGCATTTAGTAAATAATGTCAAAGACTATGAAAAACTGTTGTACAAATTTCATGTATATCAAGTTTGGGGTACATGTCGTATACGGTTTACAGGTATGTCAAAATAGAGAATGTTTCCCTCTCCACATGCATTACAGATCAAACATACATTTCTTAGTTTCGTTGTCATACGTCATCTCTTGAAAATAAACGATCAAAATCATATCAAAAACATCACTTTCATAACACTTAACTGGAATCACACAAAAAAAAATGTTCGGTATTATGGTTAAATTGTTCTTTCAATTCTTGCAAGTTTCTGTAAATTACGAACAGTCCTCTTGATATGTTATTTTCGCTCTGTTTTCTCCAGATGACCATTTTCGTGTTAGAACAGCACTGGTTACCTTAATTATTAGTATAAGACCGAAGACAAATGCAAAGGTTGTTGATTAGAGCCCAAAATGAGACTAACACAACCTTACGGAGGTATATTTTTTGTCAAAGCTATCTATTTAAATCATAACAGATGGTAATATTCAATGATAATCCTTAAAAAAAATTGTTGTTGTTTCGATACTGAAAAACATGTGCGAAGACAAAATATATTATTTTAATTTTTCCCAGAGAGTGATATTACAATGCACATTTCACAATAATAAGCAATGTACACATATTGGTTTAAAGTTTTTGTATCAAGCCGGTGACCTATTATAATAAGCATAAAAAGAAGTTGTGACCAATATTTTATCAGTGATATATATAGGATATTAGACTTGATCTTGTCACCAAGAAATTCTGAATAGTTTAAGTTACCTGATAGATTGGATGTTTTGTAATTAAACGACGAATTGTAACACCCAAATACTTTTGCATAGATGTGTTGTTGATCAGGAAACATAAAAGTCCCATGGCGTCTGTTTCTTGTGCTGATGTTTTAGGTCCTGTTGTGTTTAGGAAACACTTTGCAAAGCTCCAAGGATTTGAGCACCATGTAGTTGGCTCCGTGTTTCTCCATAACGGTTCTTTAAAGCGATGATCTCTTATGGCGACATCATAAAGTTTACTACATATTCCAATTGGGCATTTTCTACGTCCTTTAGCTTTGCTACCGAAGCAGTTGTTAGGCTTTCGTTGTATACATTTTGTATATTCATTACATATCTGTTTATCATTTGCATGCTCAGGTAGAAGGTTCCGAGAGTTACACTGGTTACACTGCTGTAAGGGTCCTATGGTACAGTTTGTTATATCTCGTAACTGCTGGTCCAGATACTCTAACGTTTTGTCACCAACATAATCTTTCAGTCCTTCCTGTAAATACTCCAATCCTTTGGTGCCGTAGATCCAATTCTTGAATAAATTGTCGCCACTCGCTTCGTCTGACATTATGTAAAAGAGCTTCAAATCTGAAATATATAAAACATAACCATTTCTACTGTTGGATTGACTACATATACAATGTGTTACACCTTTAACACCGTATTGCTTCTGAAAATCAAAGCCGTCAGCCAAAAGAAATGCTGTATATTTTAGTTCAGTATTGTAACCACAAGAATAACATTTAGCTGAGTCTAGTGTTTTGATATTTTTCATAATTTTATATGTTTTTATGTTATCATAATGATAAATGTCAAACGTTTCAGTGCTCATTTATTGACATACAAGGTGACATTGTGACATATTCGGAGATGCTAAATTAAGACATACAGTACGTTAAGTCTATAAAACACTACTAATTATTGAACCTATGTTGAAACCCTCTTTTTCTTCGAAAATGTACCTGTTTGTTGTTACTTCGTCTAGAAATATGAATATTTTGGTGGTGCACTACATGTACACATGCAGGCAACTATGAGCGATGATGATGTCGATGAGCAGCCAGTCAAGGTTTGTATGCATATTTTTTTTTTGTCACTTTTAAATGCATTTTATATACAATGGTGAGTGTTGATGCTGACACGGTTTCAGATTCAGTCAAACTGGTATATTACGCTTTAAATTGAATGTTTTTGACTTTAATTTCTGAATTTGCACGAGATATTCGGTCTAAGAGATGAAACCTGACAAACAGGTTTAACGGCAATACGTTTTTAAAAATCGAAATAAAAAAAACTCATGGCTAAACCTTTACCACGACACTACATATACTGACTGAATGGCAGTTTCAAAACATAACTGTTATCGAATTAGATGTATCGCTTTATTAAAGACTGGTAAACAAATGTTTACGTCACTGTCTAAATTCAGCGGTAGGACAGTAGCAATACTGGTAGGGGACTATTGGATTGTAAACATTAATCAGTCACATGTTGTTTCAGTAGTTGCCGTCATAGTCAGGTGAGCAATCTGAGGCCATTATGGACCTCTTGTTTCATAACTTGTTAATCAAACTCTTTTTTTTCTGGATGATAACCAGTACTCACATTTGAGTGACCCATAGCAGTCATAGCCCTCCTGTCTAATATGAGATTTCAAATGAATAAGGATTAAGAGTATGTTGGAAAGTGTATTACTTAAAACACATATATCCCCTTTTTGTATCTCCCTTTCAAAGAAAAGGCAATACATAGGTATCACTATTTCTGTCCGTTGGTAAGTCCATCTAGAACACTTAACGTTTGCTATAACGTTGCCATTACTTAAAAAACACCCCCTACATCTAGGAGATTATATTCGCAAAACATAAATAATAACAATGTAAAGGACATACAGTATGCTTTGCAAGTAACATAACTGTGGCAACAAATTTTATTGAGTAATCTCACCTTTATGAACTTCTTTAATAGGTTCAACCTTTTTCGGCATGTTGGATTTTTTTTCAATTTCTACAAATGCCTTTGACATGATCATATACTTACTTTCAAATATATATGAAAGTCATGTGCCTTGGAAGTAACATAACTGTGGCAAGCAACTGAAGAGTTATTGCCCCGCCCCGCCCACCCGAGAAAAAAATGCAATATTTGACCTTGTTTTCATTCTGAAAGCTTTAAGACCTTTTTATTTGTTATCAAACTTTGGTAATTATAATGTGTATTGGTACAATTCTTTGATCTGGTTCATTTGTCAGCTGAATGTGATCAGAATTTGAGCTGCGTCATGCGAAGGCCTGTCTGATTTTACCTTGTTTACACTCAGTGGGCCTCAATTGGAAAATAATTAATAATGTGTATTGGTACAATCTACTGCTCAAATGTGATTGTGGGCTGCATGTGATCAAAACTTGAGCCACGTCATGGGAAATTCTGCCTGATCTTACTTTGTTTACTCTCTATATGACTTAACCATTGATCAATTGTAACCAAATTAATGTATTGATCAATTGGTTGAGTTTAATCATGGGCTGAATGTGACCAAAACTTGAGCCGCATCATAGGAAAAACTGCCTTATTTTACCGTGTTTACTCTGAAGGCCTCATTTCTTGATCAATTGTGACCAAACAACGGTATGTGTATTGCTATGGCCAAATTCAATTATGGGCTTAATTGGACCAAATTTTAGCCACGTTATGGGAAAACCTGCTCGAATTTATCTTGTTTACACTTTGTAGACCTCATTTAGGGAAAAGCATCTTGCTGGGGGAATAAATGTCAAATAAATTGTTTAGCTGATCTTTTTAGCAGGCCCAATACACAACACAAAAATAAAAAATAATACTTATTATGGATAGCTGTAATAAGAAGATAATCTAAGTTAAAAAGTCTTAAAAAGTAATTATTTATAAATAACAAATTTTAAGTAATAAGTATTAAGTTATAAGTTATAAGTTTTAAGTTATAAATATTAAGTAATAAATTTTAAGTTATAAGTTATAAATAATAAGTTATAAATAATAAGTTATAAATATTAAGTAATAAGTATTAAGTTTTAAGTTATAAATATTAAGTAATAAATTTTAAATAATAAGTTATAAATAATAAGTTATAAATATTAAGTAATAAGTATTAAGTTATAGATATCATGTCATAAATTTTAAGTAATAAATATTAAGTAAAATGCCATAAATTGTGTAAGTAATAAGCAATAACTTACAAAGCCAAAACAGGCAAGACACATATTGATTGCATAGTGGACTATTGTCTGAATAGTCCTATTTGTATTTGTGGTACTTAGAATAAGCAGACTATTGAAATGTTTAATTATAAACTGTTTTGCTATTTATTTATAGGGCAGTGCACCTTATTACATTAGAAGTCGCCGCGGCAGGAGTAAACGGGCTGAATACAAAGTATATGTTGGATGGCAACATTACAATAGAAATGCATTCCGGAGTGTAACTACTGCCAAGGGCGGCGGAACAAGAACTATACCATGCAAAGCTGGTGAAGATACAACAGTTATTGAAATTATTGAGCAGGCCCAAAAATGTTTCTTTAAAGATTGGAGCAGTTATTATGGAAAGTTAGAGAGTAAGACAGTGAGTCTCATTAATCCATCATGTGAAGTAGTGTCACAATTCACAGATACAAATGACAATCCGTTATATGAAAGCGTATTGAATGTATCCCTCTCTGTGCCATCTGTATCTGCGAACAAAATCTCAAAGTGTAAATGAGTCAGAATCGTCACTTAGCAGTACAAAAGTATTGCATGTGAATGACAGCGGATTGCGATACAGTTGAATTGTTTGAGACAGAAAAACGTTTTCAGTTAATGAACAAAATAGTGGAAGACTTGATATTATATATGGCAAAGTCAAACAGTCATTATATTCAAGTACATCCAGACCATATGAAACATGCATTTCTATGGCTGGCAACAATTAAATACGTGATGATTACAATGTTTTTGAAGACGGGCTTACAGTGAGAGGATTGTCTAAAAATGATTAAACTTACTCAGAACAGTCCAGTCAAACCAGTAGAGCGATACTGGCCCTTTTGGGCCTCTTGTTTCAAAAAGCAATTTCTAGATAATATTGTCAACATTCTAACACATTTATCACTGAAAAACTCTTAGATTATCCATATCTGATGCCGCTATTTGTTGCTAGCAGTGTGTTTAATTATTTGTTGTTCTTTTAGTAAATGCTTGACAATTTACTGACTTCGTTTTTTCTACATTCAAGATTTGAAGCACGTTTGCTTTGTTCTTTAAGCCTTTGAGATATCCCCCACTACTTTGAAGTTTTATACAGAGTATATGTCAGTTTCAGTGAACACAACTTTAACTGAAACAACAGAAATAGCGCCCAAAGTTATATCCTAGGATTATGACCCTATTTATTTTGATGTTTTACAAAGACTTATATAATGTAGATATTTTAGCCCGGTTAACTCAATTGGTAGAGCACGAGACTTGTAATCTCGAGGTAGCGGGTTCGATTCCCGGGGCTGACCAACTAAAATTACTAACAGTCTTTCGGATGAGACTAAAACCGAGGTCCCATGTATGGGTGCTATACACCTGGCATGTTAAAAGAACCAGGGGTGTCTCTGGAATTGGGACGCTTTCTGTATCTTGCACTATCCTCCGAAACCTAAAATAACTAACCTCTTCTGGGGGCGTTGGTCATGTGGGAAACCGGTACCAACGATAAAACCCTAATATACTATATATGGGAAGCATGGTGGTAAACAAGTATTCTAACTTTCAAACTAATATCTCAAACAGTTTAGTCAAAAAGTGGACTGGTACGAAAAACTTAACCAAGATTCTAAGTCGATAAAGGTCCTTAATTTTTAAAAACATCATTGACAGAGTTATCTTCTCTTGCTTAAAGATTGGGGTAATGATGTACACAAGCATTCAAAGTTTCAAAGCAATATCTCTTAAGTCAATTAGTGGATTTTATCCATATTCAATGTATTTTGTAAGTAAAAAAGGAGCATAGTTCAGAGTTATGAACTCTTGTCTGTTGATGGAGGTAATGATGATAAATAAGTATGGTAAGTTTCTAAGCAATATCTGTAACGGTTTTGAAATAAAGCGGGGTCGTACGAAAACCTTAACCAAGCTCAATACACTTTCAAAGGAAAAAAGGGCCATAATTCCAAAAACCTGATATGAATTTACTGTTTATGGTGAACTTCACACTTATCGTCATTCGTCTGCGTTCTGATAAAGAAGTGACAAGGCTTTTCCGAGAAGTTATGTATGTCCGACTTTTCTTAAATAATGAAATGAAAATGACTTCAATTGAAACTTTGATTTAAAGTCCGATATAGTACAGTGAAAGTTTAACCAGTTCTAACTCACTGTTTCCAATGATTTCCGTATGCGTTGTTTGTCCGGAATGTGTAAACTATGGAATGCGTGCTGGGACATGTCACTTGCTACATTAAACTTGCCACTTGCTACTTGCCACTTTTATTTAACTTGTTTCAACGCAAATATAATCAAAATATGAAAGATTAAATGGGTAACGCGAGGGCTTAATTATTAGACTAAATGAAACCTATACTTGAAATCAAAAGTATCATAATAAGCAAATCCCACACAAGCTCATGGGTTTCAAAATTTGAAAAAAAGTTTGTTGGCAAGTAGCAAGTGGAAGTAGCAAATGGCAAGTAGCAAGTGGCACGTAGTAAGGGGCAAGTAGTGAGTAGCAAGTGGCCAAATATTTTTTGACTAAAATAGAACAATTTGTTCTAGAACTATAAATACTTATATACTTAAAAGACAATAGTGAAACCCTTCAACTGGTGTGGGTTTGGCTTTTTAGCATAAGCCTACTTAGGGTGGTCACGCACAAACATACAATTCAAGGACAATGTAATGGCGCACATTTGAAGTCCGGCGTGCACGGTACCGTATGTCGTAGCAAGTAGCAAGTGACAAGTAGCAAACTTGTGGCAAGTGGCAAGTAGCAAGTGGCAGATTTTGGATAATTTATTATGGTATACAATGTATATCAACGTCCGAATGAAAAACAAAATGATTACGGGTTTGGCTAACATTATATCACAGACTTGTCAGACATCTGGTTGATGAAAATACACATTCTCTTGATTTCGTTTCCGGTCTGTATCTTCCATATGGCATTGACCGTCAATGTCACACTTAGGTCTGAAAAAGGGACGTAATCTAGAGCCCATACCTTTTATTCAGTTAAAATGTGTTCTTTTTTTAAATGAAGTTTTCTGTAAGTTGCATGTACAAAATACGACAGGTGTCAAAACGTTAAAAATACTATATTCAATCCCCGAATTCGAACTTACGGTGTCAAGAATGCAAGTCAGAAACCTTACCAATTACTACAACATCGGTTCATTACATTCTAACGGTTCGTATTTTAGTGACATAATGTAGTTAATGCGTAAATTAACGAAAACGTCCGTAAACATTAGCCAAGAGTGTCAATATTAAATAATAATCGAAATATTATTGGTGGCAGGCGTTACATTATGATAAACATTGTACGGCGTTATATACCTACTGTCGTTATAGTTTAGCTAATAAAGAGTGAACTTTATTTATATTTTCTATTACATATGCTACTATATAATTTGTTTCTTTAAAATGTGTTCGTTCTACTTTATACATGCAGTGTTGTTTTATTTTAAATAAAATATAAACTGTTGTTATCCATATGATAGGCTGGCATTCAGTCCTTACATTTTCTATTTCTTACTAAATTAACTCCCTTTGCTCCCAAAAATGTAAGTCCTTACATTTTCAATTTCTTACTAAATTAACCCCCTTTGCTCCCAAAAATGTAAGATGATCAAGCCCTGTCAGTAGATATGGGCCAGAAAATATTCTGCTTGAATAATGACAATATACTATCATCTAGCCTGGTGGCGAGGCTATCCATATGATGATTATAACGAAATTGAATATAAGCATTCGTCATTGTTGTAGTCATATTTACGGAAATTTCCGGTACGGTCCGTATCATTAAATCGTCTGTTTCCGTTCGCCTGGTCTGGTCTGGTCTGGTCTGGCTTTTATCATGAACCCGGAAAACCCGGAAATCATTTAACATGTTATAAAAGCTACATGTATAAAACAGGTATCACTGTAAAGGTGACGTTCTGACGTTTCCAAATATATATATAACTTTAACCCAAATCAAGTAGTTGGCACACAAATACCTTTGTAAAGTACGGATTTTTTGGCTATTTCAAGAAATGTAAAACCCGGCAATAAAAAACCATGTTCCAAAGACAACATTTTTCATCCGACTGATATAAAACTGATATCATTGTAAAGAAGCCATTCTAACGTTTACATATATATATATATATATATATATATATATATATATATATATATATATATATATATATATATAGTAATATATAGTAAGTAAGTAGTTATAACACTGCCCAAACTGACATATAAAAGCCAGAAGATCTATGGCGCTGGGGCATGTTTCTATATGTAAATTATACATGCTTCACATCAGGGAGCCCTTTTTCTAAAATTTGAATGAACTAATGAATCAAAAGTTTTTTTAAAAATGCATAAATACACATTGAAAGATTCTTTATCAATTGGTGTAATTATTTTTTCAAACAAAAACTTGTGAAGTATACAAAAATGTACTTTCAAAAAATGATTTAAACCAACTGCCAAAAATTTGAATTTGCCGGGAGGAGCTAATTAGGTCATGAACCCAGGTGAGATAAAGAATGTAAACAGTTCTTACGTGGTAATTTTATAAACAATTCTATAACAGGAGAGATCTTCATTTATCAATGAAATCAACACCAGTTACATGTAATTAAAGCTTTGCTGTGATTCATTTTTGAAGAAAAGTAATTAGTATCTGTATCTGTATCTGTTCGTATACGTAGGAGGACCACTGCTGGTATAAATCCTACGGGAGGGGACTCTAGTAGCACTGTGGGAGAGCTTGTTTAAAGCTCTCGATTGTCTCAGCGCGCACTACACTTTCATTCAGATGGTTCCAAGTCACGATTGTTTTTACAAAAAAGGAGTGTTTGTACTGTTCAGTGTGAACGAAAGGCACTGTGAAAGATCTAGCATTTAAGGTTATCCGTCTATCTATTATATTGTCGGATTCACAGGCACTAAAAGCTTTTGTTCTTATTGATTCAGGATCCACTGCCGGCACCATACCCCCTGCTATCTTGTACAGCATCACTAACCTGCTGTGGGTTCAGCGGTCTTCTAGGGTGTTGAGTTTCAACGACTTTAGCATGTCTGTGACACATCATTTTTCTTTACTTTGATAATTGTTCAATATAAATCTTGCACCAAGTCTATTTATTTTCTCCAATTTGTCAGTGTCCTTTTTAAGATATGGATCCCAGATTATCGATCCGTATTCCAGTTGTGATCGTACTAGTGCGATGAATGCTGTTTTACGACACCCAGTTGGACAGTGCTTGAGGTTTCTACACAGGAAGCCCAAAGTTGAATTTGCCTTTATGTATATGTTTGATATATGTGAAGACCAGCTCAAATCTTGTGATATAAGTATTCCGAGATATGGGTTTGAATCAACTTATTTCAAGATGGTGTTGTTCAATTCATAAAAATGAGTTAATTTGTTTCTGATGCTTAAAATATAACATTTTTTGGCATTGAATTTCATACCCCACATAGCCGCCCAGTTTTCAAGTGATATCAGGTCTTTTTGAAGTTCTATCTGGTCGTTGATGTTGCGGATAGTTCTGTACAATAAACAATCCCCAGCAAAGAGCCTTACCTGTGATTTCACACTTAGTGGCAAATCGTTGATATGGCAGAGAAACATCAGCGGGCCCAGGACCGTACCCTGGGGGACTCCTGAATCCACTGTGACACTTCGCGAATGTTCACCTTCTACTACAACGTTCATTGTCCGCTTTTTCAGGAAGGAGGATAACCACTAAATTTCCACGAACACCATAACTTGAAATTTTGTGTAAAAGCCGATCGTGAGGGACAGTGTCAAATGCTTTACTAAAATCGAGTATGGCAACATGTGGCCACGTGTTTTTTACTGTCAAAAGAAGTGAGTAAGTCATGCATAGTTACTAAAAGTTGTGTTCCAGTCGAAAATCCTGATCTGAAGCCGTGAGTTAGGTTAGTCAATATTTTAAGTTGTTCAAGATGTTTCAGTAAATGTTTACATATGATATGCTCTAGGATTCCACTTGTAACACTGGTAAGGCCAACTGGTCTATAGTGTTCTGCCAAATGCTTATCTCCTTTCTTGAACACCGGGGTGACATTTGCGTTTCTCCAATCTTCAGGAAGTTCACCACTATCTATCAAAAACTGAAAGATTGCACTCAGTCCAGGCAGTATTTAAGTGGATAAAATATCATAATACATCATTATATTTCATTTCTTGTAGTTTCATTAGATGTTTATTTGAAAAGTTTAAAATCAAGATAAAGTGAAACAACAAATGTCTTATTAGTATAATTATACTGTTTTGTTAAACCATACAGTGGTTCACCAGTAATTTTCTGCACAACCTTTTTCTGATGATATTATTCCCTGGACGAGCTGTTAGACCATTTCCGAGCCATGACTGTGGATTTGCTGTCACACATGGAAAATTCAAACAAAATACACATGGAATGTCATCCCTGGGTGGATCACTTTGACTATCCTTTTGGTTAGATTTATCCTGATTTGTTGGTTGGCAATGGTTTGATTCTTGTTGCAAAACACAGTTACTGTCATTTTTGTTGAAGTTGCGCATACATTTACAGACATCTATTCAGGATCTGCATTTAATTTATTAGATTCATCAACATACCGGCTGCTAACGGTACTAGGAGAGTATGTATCATCATCTTTTATAAGTATGTCCCATCCATTAAAATTAAAAAATCTTTCTGTGATTTCAATTTATTCATTTGTCATGACCATTGTATATCTTTTTTTTTCACTTGCAACAGAATCAGAATCCATCCTTTCCTCACAAACATGCACCCATACAGTGTTTACTTTAATCAAACTCTGATAATTTTGACCACATTACTGCAGCAACACTTGCTAATGGGTGTTTATAGTTCTACATTCCCAACTTTAATAGTTTATTATTTCTACATTGATTGATACATTATCTCAATTAATGGACCTGTCAGCAGTGGCAGAAAGGTTAAATAAGTGTGCTGGATTTTAAGTTTCACTGCTTATTTTCATCTGATAAGTTGTGAGGAATGCTGGTGCAATTTTTCTAGTTTTGTCATAACTTTGATATAATATGGATGTACAAAATATGGATATTATCAATGAGCAACCATCATTAAAAAGACTTCGAGATGACCTCAGAAAAGAACAAATGAACTTTCCATCCGATTCAAAAGAATCCAGAAAAGTATCTAATAAAAAGCAGAAATTAGCCAAAAACAGACTTCGAGGAAGACTAGAGTATTATTACAAGGAGGAAAATGACAAGATTGAATTACTTAACAAAATGGCTAAACTGAAAATATTTCTTGGTGAAGGGAAATTAAATGTTGTGTCCACATTTGAATTATTACACAGAGTGTTTGATTATTTTATTAAACATTCCGAGTGAAAGAGACAGAAATCAAAATCCTACAGACGTTGAAGGCTCTATGTACATTTGAATTATTACACAGAGTGTTTGATTATTTTATTAAACATTCCGAGTGAAAGAGACAGAAATCAAAATCCTACAGACGTTGAAGGTTCTATGTACAGGTACCATAAATACAGGAAGATGATGCCACAACTGAGCAGCTGTATGTTGGAAGTATGACTTCTTTACAGACACTAATTT
Source organism: Saxidomus purpurata (assembly GCA_022818135.1). Taxonomy (NCBI): domain Eukaryota; kingdom Metazoa; phylum Mollusca; class Bivalvia; order Venerida; family Veneridae; genus Saxidomus; species Saxidomus purpurata. The sequence continues at coordinate 21,886,645 of JAFMSR010000007.1, forward strand.
CACAAGTTGAGTCACATTCATCAAGGTGTCCCAAACGCTTGCAAATTAGAGGGACTACAATGCTTCGGCATGTCATTTCAATGGATATGAAATGTGATGATTCCCAGCATTCATTTTCGTGGACATCGTCACCACATATGAAAAATGGCAAATTTCTAATAAATGCCAGAATTGCCGATAAATACTTTTCATCAGGTATATTACCAAATCAATTTGGCAAATATTGTGAGGCATCAAATATTAGAGACATGGGAGAAAAATACCTGAAAGAATTTCAAAAATCTTATGAAGAAGTTGTTTTACAAGAAACCAAAAAATCTCAGGAAATCTCATTAAAACAAAAAATAGCATCAACAGCTGCTATGTTGCCGGATGGTGAAAATATTACTGGAATAAATATACTTACCGACGCACGCCATTGTTGGCGTATAAATGCTGCATTTAGTGATGTAGGTTGCCTAGGACATGCAACAATCAAAGTGTTGGACATTCAAACGATTTCAAAAAAAGATGATGACCCATGCTCTCAAAGACATGAACTTATTGGAGTAAAAAGAATTTATCAAAATTTGGATGAACAATCTTGCCCTGTCAATATTCACGCACATGATAACAATAATCAAATAAATGAATACATTCAAGAGGAATGGAGTCCAACTGAAAATGCCCTTATTCATGGCACATGACAAAGTCAATTGCAAAAGCTGCCTAAAAATAACATCCGGTCTAAAAGCAAACTACGGGGACATTTGGCATGACGAACTCTCCGATAAAGCTGCTTCTATTAGAACTCATGTACATGTATATCATTCAATGAAAAACTGTCAGAATAATGCAGATATTTTAAGAAAAATTCTTTTGAATTTGATAGATCACTATAAGGGTGATCACGAAAACTGTCTACTTGCATCGAGGTGTAAGACTGACCAAAATTATGAATGTTCCAAATATGTGATCAAAAGCGAAACAGCAGAAAAAATCCTGACAAACTTCTTAAAAGGACTGCATGTCTATAAAATGCTGAAAAATACAAATTTTTGCATGGATACACATTACGTGGAATCTTTCAATAATGCACTTTTACAATACGTGGAAAAAAGGATATCATTTGGATCAAGTACATATAAAATGAGGATTAATTTGGCATTGCTAGTCTAAGACTGGAATGAGAATGTGAACAGAAGTTCTACTTCTGAAAAGGTTGTCAGTTATAAAAGAAATCCAGAAAGAACATTCAGTGTTTCAATTGAAAAAAGAAAGGCAAATAATTTCAGAGAAGAAATCTGGGTAATGTGGATTAACAGAATATATAACCTTTAAATGTAAGTTCATATTTTAATTCTCGTCTGCTACAGCATGGCAATTGTTAACATCTGTTGGTGAATCATTGATTAACAAGCTATTATTAGTTGATAAACAGCCCAGTGTAGCGTTGCTCTTTGATAGTCTCCTCCCACAAATATTTACTGCCAGGGTAGTAAAAGTTGGGGCTTAAAAGAGCTTTCCTTCAATTTTATGCTTTTTTTAAACCTTTTGCATAGCCACCGACATGTATTGTGGCACGGACCTATGTGTATATATGTCCGTGATTGTGGGCGGAGCTCAAGTGCTTTCTATTTAGAGCGAACTCTTAATAAATTAAGTGATTTCAGTAGGTAGTTTTAATAAAAAAGAAAGATGTTTATTTGAAAATCTGAGCGATTCGACTGGTTGGCAAATGGGGTCAAACACTAAAGACATTTAGGGTAGGGAGTGAAGTACCGAGAACTGTAACTTTAGATAACTTAATTATTTAATTATCTCCCTTTCTGTTAAAACCATGTCAGGAATATAAGTTGGATAGTATTGAACACTGGAATTGAATTGATACTCGAATCACACAGCGATAGAGGACATTGATAGGGAGTGCAATGACCAAGAACCATAACTCTAGCTAATCCCATAATAGATGTATTTATTACCCTTCCGTGAAATTTCCAGCCGTTTGATTGGTCAATGACACGTAAATAGATATTGATATTAATGGGCAAGCCGGTAATATACACTTGCCATATCCCGTCACTGTACCCCACACTAAACGCTAGTGTTCGCATTAAGTACATCAATGGAACAATCATAGTCAAACTAGGATGCAGCTCTGCAGTATTGGACCATCACTGTCGTCTTGTTACAATGTACCAATTCAGATCTGTATGCAATGGGATGTGGTCACCATATTGTATAAAGGACACCTCCTGTGCCTTCAGCGCTTTGATTTATTAAGGCGTTCGCTTTACAAAAGGCGAATTTTCTAGTATTTTTTAAGATACTCGTCTTCAGACTAAAATTTGTTTCGGGCGTTTAGCTTCGATAACGGGAAGAGAAACAAATAAGATTTTATGTGTTTCAATTATGGCTAATCGGTCAAATTAAAAAAAAAAGCTTCAAATAATCTTATTTCATGCATTCAAGTTTAAACACTACAATCAGTTTTACGCGGGTGATTACAGGATATTTGTTTTCATACTACAACTTATAAACAGAACGTAATATACTGTAAATCAGGTGTCACTCAATACAAGTTTATGCCTAATGATAGTATGTGCAAACATTATGTATAATCTTTTGAATTGGAAATTGCCGATACTTGTCAGTTTGCTGCGATCTTTTGAATTGATTGAATTGAGTGTACATGTCAAATATAGTTTACGCTAGAGGTGTGTTAAAAAGTATAATTTTTAATGCATTTTTTATTTTAAAATGGAAAACGTATACCAAGTAAAGTGTCACAAGAGAATATAAGATGAAAGTCATCGCACATTACAAAAAACTGTCTTTAGGAAATGTAAATAATAAAATTGTACTGTGTTTATTTTATTATAAACAATATTTCTTTATACAAATGTAACAATTGTATCCCTGTTCTGACTGTATAAAATACTGGCGGCTTATTTTCCAATCTGGCTATTTTTCAGGTACATTTAAACTGCAAGAAACTAGTAGCTTAGTTTCTAGATCGGCTTATTTTCTAATCGATGTTTAGGGTATAAGAAAAAAAGATAAAATATTTTTGCCTGAAACCATGATACTGATGATTTAGATATTTGGCATGTCGCATGGTCTAGTAGAATTCTTCCAAGATTGTTCAGATTATAACCACTGTGTTACAATTGGCGGGGTTCACTTGATTATGTTGAAATTGATCTATAAGATAACCTTTGCGGCCCACCTTGAACCAGTTTGAATATTTTGTATTTTTATGTGAAAAGAAAACCTAATCTTTCTTTTTAAACAAAACACATCTAAATAACAACGAAAAATAGTTTTTATATTGAATGCCATCTTGGACTTCTATATGACAATGTCATCCAATTGACACTTCAGACATGTAACAAAAGATTCATATGAAAATAAGCCTGTGTGCTTTTCTGCACACAGAATGTGGTCGGGGACTATACTAATGTGGAAAGCAGTCTAAAACTATCCCTGTTAGGGATAGCCTGATAATCATCATGAATATGATATCATCAAACTAAACAAAGTCGTTATGAACATTAGTCGGCGCGTAAAACCTTAAACTCCTTCGACAAAACAACAGAGATCTACCAGTCTGTGCTGTAAGCTAGATTGTAATAGCTGTCCACTTCTTGATACATTATTATAAACATGTCTTAGAGAACGACAACTCCATATCAACAGATGTCTGCGTTGTTCAATTATAGATCAAAACATATACTGCCGAATATAAGTAAGTTTATCTGCTTAATTGTCCAGAGCTACATTGCAGCTATTATACAATTTGGCATATAATCATACAAAAGAAAATTTCCTTGCAGCTTCTTGTTTGTATCTATGCCTGCAACCAATTCACCATTTATATAATAATTTGAGCATAATACCGTCTTATCATGTACGTAATAGTAAAAAATGGTAAAATTGTCAAAGATAATATATATTACTTACAGCAAATGTCAGACGTGTTTGTTTCCTCCACCAGACACGTTTCTTACATCATATTTGAATGTCCTCATAGTAAAGTTTTCTGTCAAGTAGTTAACAATTTAAGAATGTTAGAAATAACTTTATAAAACAGTAAACTGACAACGTTAACACTAAGTATACTGTATTCCAAAAGTAGGACCCCACATTAACCAAACAATGTTGTGTCATGCTTGACATAGCGAGAAAAGAGGGTAAGATATATTTAAAGACTTGATGGGTGTTAAGTAGAACACTTGTGTTAATTACAATTATTTCGTGACAAAATTTAAGTATAAAAAGGGGCATTACTCTGTCAAATATGACCTTGACCTACACAAAATTGCAGCGTTAGACACTTTGTCATAAGGAATGCAATTTGAAAGTTTGATGAAGAAATCTTAAGAAATTGCAAAATTATAGCCAATGTTAAGTTTTCATGACATAAACTAAGCATAAAAAAGGGCATAACTCTGCAAAAATGTGACCATGACCTACAAAAGTTGGCGGCATCACAACCCTTATGTCACGAGCAATACAATTGTAAAGTTTGAAGAAGAAATCTTAAGAAATGGCAAAGTTGTAGCCAACATTAAGTTTTTGGGACGCATGGATTGACGGACCGACGGACAAAGCGAACTCTATGTATCGCCTTTTCTCCGAAAGGGCGACACAAAAAGGTTTTAGCTCGTCGCATTCCGTCCCATCGCGTGTATCCTTGGGTTTGATTTTATATATTTACAAGTGTTTGATGCCTAACGTTAACATTGTTCAGTCTTGATACTTGATTAGATTGAGGAAAACATGTGTTTATATTTTTGCCTATCTCCAAAAAACGTTAATTGATCAGACACGAAACACATAAACACGCATTCCCACAAACACCTACAAACAGATACAGCCGCATGTATACGCTTAAAACTGTTATTTCCTCTGTTACCAAATTGGGACTAAAATATCATAAAATAAGAAAAAAGAAAAAATATCAAATTTAGGATACGCTTTCATTTTACCCTGAAATGGCATCAGCGTTGGCCTAAAAATGGTGACCATGTTCATGTACTTTGTGCGGATAGTTCTTTTCACTACAGACAGACTGGAAACTGGGTAACACGATTGACATTGCAAGTAGCATATCACCACTCTCACCGTTTGCTAAACGTCAAAACAAATGGGTTATCTTAAACCTATTACATATATTTTATGTGTACAGTTACATGATTTATGTTACGAATGCGAAAAGGTACATCTATGGTAATGTAAATAAAAATTTCAACTTAGTATGAATCATGACGAAACATTTAAGTCAGTGGTCGGACTTTTGGAAGTAAACCCGCTCGAAAACATTGAAAAGTACGAACACTCAAATACACAACTTATATCGTTATAAACATTTGTAGAACAACGACTTAAAATTCTTGATCTGAACCGCAACGTATATGAACTTATCTCTTAGAAATCCAGCTGCCTTTAGAAATATGGCGTAACAGCTTCTTCGCATGTAAACATTCGAAGCAACAGCGGTGACTGGGACGTGATTGCACTCAAAGACCTAAACCAGTCGGTGACAAAATCCTCACCCTTCTAACAATAGGAGTGCTTTGTTAACTATGACTATGTTTGGTCTTTGATATTGTCACCTACTATATAATATATATAAAACAAGAAAAAGGGTAACCTAAGCACACATTTACTACTAAAAGTGCAGACTGTCTGTACAACTTTTTGCTGAAATGACAATATGAAAGTTTTGTCCTGCTTATCCCGAAAATTGCAGTGTCTTACATCAATGGAATTGCAAAACAGTAATGCACAGTGATAGAAATAGATGAGAAACTGACATAAATGATAAGGTGCATCTCGTCTCAGTATTGGTGACAATGTTTTATCGTGAAGAATACCATAATTCGTATTTTCTTTGTTCAGTCATTGCGTGATCAAATGCCAATACATGTAAGAAGCGCTTAGATACGGTATCATATTTCTAAGATTACACCCATGTTTAAGTTTACAAACTGTAATGTAACTTAAAGATATCGGAATAACGGTGAAGTACAATGGCCTATAAATGTACACTTGTATACAATCTCTAAAAAAAAACCTGCTCTTTTGTACAAATTGTTATACCATACCCGCATACCACGTGCTCGGGTAGCATGCCATATCTAAGTCCTATACATAAGACCACGCATTATTTATTTGTACTTGTAATGTTCTTATTTTATTAGATTTTACATTTTAATTTCGTTTCCAAATTCGAGGTCTTATGGTTTCGCTTCACTCCGACAGCACTTTCTGCCACGGTTTTATGACAGAGTTTGGAAGCGGTTTACAACCAATTTTGAAAAATAGTTTTTATAAACACTCGTTAACGTTGTGTGAAAATTACACGGGATGAATACGTTTCTTTCTAGATAACACGGGACTCGTATGCTAGACTACATCAGTCTTAGATGTAATTAACTTTCTGTATTTCCGTGTTTGTTTTAAACATACTAATTTACATCATATCTTAGTTTCAGGGGTAAAAGGGTAAAGGAAAGAAAGATAGTGATCCAACAAGAAAATGGTTTGGAAAAAATGGAAAGTCACTTTCCTCGTGCTCAGATGTACAAGTGAGTGTCCTTACTGCCATATCAGCAGATCGAACTCAAGTTTGTATCTTACACAGCCTGTTGAACTCCTGATAAAGCCTGTACCGAATCGAGATAATAGCAAGTTGTTCAAATGAATGTTAAAATTTACAAATCTACTGTGAAAGAGGAAGTAATATTGAGTATATACGATATGTATCATTTACAACTGTATTTTGTTCACTAGTAAATAAGTACAAGAAATACAGAGGAACTGCAGCATGGATCATTAATATGTATGAACACTACATGGGTCAAGATTAGTGTAATTTTCGAATGTGTTAATTATGTTGCAAACTTTTCTCTTCACATGACATTGGCACCTTCCTTCAGCTGACTGACAAAGCAGCAGGATTGTGGAAACAGCTAAGCATGCATTCCTGCTTACAGCAAAACCCAGGAGCTGAGACTACACAGAGATATTAGATACAACAAAGTATCGCCATGCAGTTCTCCTAGAGAACAATAGTAATACTTTGCCGCCCATAGTGCTTTGGTTTTGTGACTGTGATTGCGGGACGGAAGACCATAGGTCAATGTAATGAATCTACAGTCAGACATGTTCACGCAGTTGGTTTACAGTTGCATGAATAAGAACTCAGACCATGGAGTATGATAGAGACTGTACGAATTTGTGTGACCTCGAAGCATTGAAATGGAGACAGGCATTCAGTGCAAACGTCTACAATAGATAAATGTTATAAACTGTTGTGAATTAATTGGTTATTTTGATAATATCAGAAGACTGAAGAACACTATGCAATTATGAGTAATACTCCTTTAGTTAGCATTAACACGTCTTAGTAATTCATACTGACTATTTAAATATAAGAAACATGCAAAGCGCTACATCTTACGGAAAGACTGTGACAAGTTTATAGTATATTTGAGTTAGAATTTAAGATGAAATACTGATTATTTGATATTATTCGAAAATAAACACTTAAACATGTGCAGCTTTCTCTATATTTAATATATCCCTTCAAGGGATAACTTTGGCATTCAGAAAGCAAGTATTCTACACACTCTACGCACAAGAGATTCACAACAATATACCCGTAACATTAATCTGTAAAGAAGTCGAACATGAAGTAATTTGGGTTGTCATGGCCGCTTAAAACTTGGAAGGGTATGCACTCAGGCTCCTACAAAGATTGATAACAAAACTGCAGCAACACCAATGAATACTTATATTACGTCAACAGAAAGGAGACCAGACGCGACAGGCTATTACTTTACACACAAAATTAACATTGTTACTATAAACAGTTAAGCACGCAACTTTAAGGCAATGCGACGGCTTGAAGCAACTCAAGCCAACTAACCATTTGTGACTTGCAACCACACAGCAGCGTATTACTATGAGAGTCCAACTGTTTGCGCAATTATAAGCCTCGGTTTCAACGGAACGTACCGGAACCGGTATATTTGTTTTGTACCAACGTTGAAAGAAAAGAGCCCATAAACACAACCAGCGCTAACGGGATGTGCCGACTGCGTAATATGCGTTATATTGATACCTTTACCTTTGCAAAACAGAGAAGCTAGCTAGGTCTTACCAGTACTTTAAGGGCCAGACCTAGTGACCTGAAGCAACACGAGTCAGCTACCATTAAAGTGGCAAACAGTATCATACAACGTAACATGCTTTTGCCTTGCTATGAGATCAATTTCGTTTACCGATTATAGACGCCGACGTCCCGCCGGGAACGTAACTGATTACCAACTGCGAAAGACGTTAAGCCTATAACCAGAAAGATTAGCGATTTCTTTCGCTAACATGTTGGAAACGTTATTATTTAATGAATACAGCGCCTGATCACCTTTAAGTCGATGAAATTTTACCGCCACAATAAATTTCAATTTATCCCCCAAAATTTCAAACTAGCCTATTCGCGAAGGTACTGCACCTCGTCCTCAATTTTTCTTTTTAATTTTATAAACGATACAGATCGTTCCCACCTAAATGTAAAACAACTATTGTCGGTGGAGAAGAAAGTAAAACCTGACCCTGAATTGAATGCCTGAGCGTTGTCCACCGGAGGCCTCTCACATCCCACCAGGCAATTGATTTATTTAGTTGGAGGTTTGCTTTTCCGGTTGTCTTGGCTCTCTCGCCAGCCCAGTAAGGAATAGAATATCCCAGGACCCAGATGTCTACAAGTATTTAGATTAAGTTCTATAAATGTTAAGTAAACTACATGTATAATATAATTAATCAAATTCCATGTAAGTTGAAAACTAAACGATGTAAATGCCGTTCGATTTAATATATCCTATTTCACTTCACTATTGACGTTGATAGGTTTCAGACACGAATATCTTTGAAATAGGGATTCTGATAAGTCCAGCTCTAGGCCAAGGAATAAAATTTACTCGGTTGGACCTTCCGCCTAATTCAGACATAGTTCGCTTAACATTTTCCATGGCACGAGAACATAATTCTGTTGTTTTATCACACCTAAAAAGTCATCCAGGTAATGTATTAGTTTATCGGACTTTGACTTTAACTTGACACAAAATTCTAAGAATCTGGCAAATTCGAAGGTTATACAACTTGATGCCGCTAAAGGAAGTGCTTCGTCAAAATAAAAATGTTCGTCAAAGCAAAATCCCAATAGTTCAAAATCTGATGGTTGAATTGGTATTAAACGATATGCGCTTTTGATGTCGGACTTAAATAATTTACAGTTTTTTCCCAAATCTTGGATAAGCCGGACAGTTTCATCGAAACTTGTGTATTTTACTGAGCATACCGCTAGGTCAATGAAATCGTTGATTGACTCGCCTTGGTGTATCATTCGAAATTCGCCTGGAGCTTTTTCGGCAACAAGCCCAATCGGCGTAACAATAAATTAGGTAGGGGTGCAGAACGAACGGGCCTGCTACTTTTCCTGCTTTTAACTCCTTTCTGATTTGTGTTTAAATCATATCAGGGTTAAGTACGGTTGAACGTTAATTGTTTGAATCGTTGAATAGCGTGCTAAAGTTTCAAAATTTACGGGCGATTTTGCTTTATTATAAATGTCAAAATTATGAGGATCTGCCAATGCCGTGCTACTGGTATAACTGTTTCCGTGATTGCCACCTTCCGCGGCCTTTGAAAGGTCTACGAAAGCCCCGGCCACGAAAATTATGTTGAGACCTTGATATCTGAGAATTCATTGGTTGCCCCGAACGATTACAATTGATCTCAGGATGTGGATCAGAACACTTTGCGCAAGTACAATTTAGCAAAGTACAATTACCACTGTTAAAATCATCGCATGTGTATTTGGCAGTTGCATCTTTTACTTGCATACACCGCCACCAAAGATCATTATTTATCTGTGACCATGACGTCGGGGACAATGGTTGACGTAAACGAAACTGTTCGCCATACGTCCGCCACGCCATGCCGCCCTGACGAATGGCACATTCCCTGTCGCTATGGTTTAACAAGTAAATTGAGGCATAAATGATGAACACATTTGTCCATTTCTCTACGGACAATAACTGATCTTTGATTTCTTTTTGCGTATACTCAATGTGCCTGTCTGCGGTCAACTTGAAAACACTACCCTTGCAAAATTCTGACAGCTCGACCCTTTAACAATAAAGCTAAATTTATGTATTAGCCTCTTCAAATTTGTTATTTACGAGACGATGGGACGTGTGTAGCTAAATCGTCACTGGCGAGACGAACAAGAGGTGACGTTTGCTGAGGATTTTTCAACAATGGGTTCGAAACCGACTCGTGAGACTGTCCAAGTAAGGGTACAGTATCATGCCCGTCGCCACACCGCTTTTGTGTATTGACTGTTGATCTTGGGGTGTCCTTGTCAATTACATTATGTTTTTGACGGAATAAGACCTGAACGAGACAAAGTTTGTTCAAAATCAATAAAGTTTGACCCACCGTTATTGTCTTGTAGAAGTATGTTGTCATTTTCATCCACTTCATCCAAACCACACTGTCTCCGACCACGTGGAGCCCCCGTGTGTTCGGTCTTAACGCTGGATTCTCGTCGTTTTGAGCCTCGTCCATCAGACATCATAGTCATATTCTATGAATATATCACTGTTATCACAAAGGAAACATTACAGACTGGTCATAGCCTCGGTATTTACAGCAGCTCAGTGTATTACTTGAAATACAAGAGTTGCAACAATTAAAAACATCGGCCATGACCATTGAAATGTAGTATCAAAACTTGTATTTCAAAACCAAATCTAATTTAACCTTCCACTAAGCTTCAGTTGGTTTTGCACTTCGATAATTTGCTTAAATTGTTAAATGGTTTATATGGCTTTTGGCCAACTTACAAATAACTATAATTAAATTGTTTATTTAGTTGACAGTCGTTATGATTACCTAGTGATCAGTAACCCGGATTCTGTTTTAATATTTCGTCGCGCATTAATTTGGATGTCATTACGTTACTATTAGTTAGCATAATGCAAATGGCCGACAGCAATCAGCTGTTGGACTGAAGTCTTCATGTACACAATTATGGCTGGATTTATACATTAAGATAGGAAATTGAATGATTCCGTTGATTTAAGTCGTGGATGCACTTTTCTTTTTTTACTTCTCAAAGTGTGTTTGTTTGGTGACATGCCCTGATTCCTTAGAGTCCATTGACGTTCATTAGCCTGAACGGACTTGGAAACTGTTATGCGCAGGTACTTTTTTGTTTCATACATGGTCACTATCAAGTTCATATTCAAGGTCAAAAAGTCATAATAACCCCCAAAAATAAGTGCAAATAAAACACACATAAGCATGAGCACTATGTGAGCGCTAAACAAATACGATAATTTGAGTTTCGTACAAGTTATTTATCAAGATAATATCAAAGGTCAAAATGTCAAACTGATAAAAAATCACTGTTTAATGAAATTAGTTTATCTGTTGATTTTATAACTAGATCTATATGACAAAACAAAAAAACAAAAATAATATCAAACAGGGAATGCCACGTACCAAAAACGCAGCCTCCCCAAACAAGTCCTGTTTAGTAAAATATTAATAATGTTACACAGAAATAAATTTTAGGTTTTCCCATGTTGTGTGATAAAGAATAAAGCTAAATTCTAACACGACCAGCGAATAACCTACATACATGTAGAACAAAATCTATTTGGGTTATTCTGCAATAAACCGACCTTGAACGACGCTGCACGTGTATCGTGTTTCGGCTGTTCAATTTGCCCGACATATAGAGAATCTTACATGGCATACTGTGGATGACTTGGGGCAAAGCGCGGGGATCCGATGGATGACACACGTCCAGTTAACTTGATTAATGTTACGGTACCATTTACACTGTCTTTATTACTTGTTTTGATGTTATTGTTTTTTGTTTACAAAGTGACGTCATTAATCAAGAGAAACTGTGACGTCATCTATCTATACCCGTTACTAATATGTTTCGTAACTTAAATCGTTATTGCGTACTCTGAAAATTCAAACCATTTCTATAAATGAAATTCCTGTTACATTTATTCGAAATAAAGGCCCTCGGATTATTCTACTTTAAACCAAACATGAATAGATCTAGATCTACATATTATTTCTTAAATATATCCACACATTATTTTCCCTTTATTCTAAACTCTATGATATAGCAATCTTGTTTAATATCAATACTGTGCTTCATAAATGCATTTTTTTCTTATAACCATTTATCATGGGGAAATGCAACATGGCGTCCAAATATTTCGTTGTTTTTTCCACAATTATTCGTAGTTTCAAGTGAGGTATCCCACTAACACGGCATCATTAAGAATTAAATGTCCTCACATTTACAAAAGGGAATGCCAGTTTCACAATTGGTATGTAGTGATTAAATTCGTGATAAACCAACATGATCCGAAATAGTAGCCAAACAAACATATTTAACATACACTTATAGTTAGTTTGGCGCCTTACATTTGTCCTAAAATATGACATTGACTTTAATCTTGTGCTGCTGTTTTAAGCTTCTTTAAAACCAGTATTTTATAGTCGTACAACAAACAGCTGTGAATAAAGCACCTATCTCTGGTGCCATTTTGAAATTATGCGTTGTTTTTAGTTTATTCTAACACGACCAGCGAATGACCTACATACATGTAGAACAAAATCTATTTGGGTTATTCTGCAATAAACCGACCTTGAACGACGCTCCACGTGCATCGTGTTTTGGCTGTTCAATTTACCCGACGTTTAGTGAATCTTACATGGCATACTGTGGATGATTTAGGGCAAAACGGGGCGATCCGATGGATGTCACACGTCCAGTTAACTTGATTGATGTTACGACACCATTTACACTGACTTTATTTACTGTTTTGTTGTTATCGTTTTTGTTTACACAGTGACGTCATTAGTCAAAAGAAACTGCGACGCCATTTATCTATACACGTAACTAATATGTTTCGTTACTTGAATCGTTATTGCGTACCCAAAAAATTCGAACCACTTCTATCAATGAAATTCCTGTTACATTTACTTGAAAATTAGATTATTAAAGTTTTTGATGAAAAAACTGAAACACCGTGTATATACATACATCTTTCATGAATTTAAATCATGATTCATGAAAGTAAATGCCTTAGCATAGATGCTTTTGCATGTATTATTTGCGTCTTTGTTTTTCTTTACATATTTCGTACCATCGTTTCCAAATCACAAAATATCATGATACTTATTACAGACAACTCTGTGGTGCTACCAGGTTATCTACATTTTTACATAACGATCTTTGCGCATTTGCAGTTGAGTTCCAAGTTAGAACAGGCCCCGTGCTTAAAAAAGTTCATTGAGCTCATTCTCATGCTCTGCACGAAATCTTGCTTAAGTAATATGAAGTCAATCCAAGGTATATCTATTTACAAGGTCTGCTTTAATGTAAAGATATATCAGCTAAAGAAGAGACCTCCTGATTTTTGTTATGGAACCATACTTTGTAAAACAATATTACATGATTTTACTTCATATAACTTGACCACAATTTCATGCTGAGAATAAGATTGTGCTCAAGAAACCTTTATAAGCATGGGGCTTGATTCAAAATGTGTATTCATTAAGGTGCAGACTTTACAACATCATATGCCGAATACAAATTCTTGAGCACGGGTACCAAAAATGAGTTGAAAATGAATTCAGGGTACTCATGTTCTATCACATTTTCATCCGGTTGAAATGCAGTTGAGGATTAAAATCAGTTACTGTTAAAATTCCTTTTTACACTTTACATCTGCCCAAAAACATCTCAAAGGATTTGAATGATCAAACATTGCCACAAGTCTGCTGATGTTATATTAGTGAATCAAAAACGCGTGTCTGTTTTACGTGCAGATTGAATTGATCACAGTCTAGTAATTTTAACGTTTGTGTGACTTTGAATATTTGGGTTACTGTGTTTACAGCGCTGCGGATCATAGTGTTTGGAACCTTTCTTTATAACTCTGGTGGAATGTTAAATATCTATCTTTGATCTTAGGATTTTAAGATATTCCTCAAAATATCTTAAAAATTAAATAAACTACAAGATTTCTTTTAGGTGTATACAGTCGACTCTCGAAAGTTCGAACCCGGATAATTGGAACACCCCCGATTATTCGAACACATTTTCGGGTCCCGAATTTTTTCCTTCTAAATTCAATATGTTCTACTACGGTTAATCGGAACCCGGATAATCGGAACTTTCGAACTGATATTATTGTCCGCTCATTAATAAAATAGTGTGAATAACTCCGGAAAGTTCGAACAGTGTCGTTCGTTAATTAATCAATCAGCTGGCCGCATGTTTTTCACACCTCGTGAAAATTGAACAGGTGCCAGCTTGATTGAGTAAATGACGTCACATGGTAATAATCGAGGATATGTGTATTTGTTTGCCGCGCGTGCTAACACTTATGATTATGTTTGTGGCAATCGTTCGCCTGTCATAAAATGAGTTAATTGTTTCATATTCAATAAAGCTATATAAAATCTAGATTTTTCAATGTCAACCACACAATTATGTCAGAACATAGTGTACAACGTCGAGCAACCTGGTGAAGGTCCCAGTAATGGGGGAATAGCCATGTCGGCGAATTCTTCATTTGAAAAGGTTAAGTCCAGCAGGTAACCTCCACATCGTCAACGAGTAGAAACCGGCATCAAAGATTTACATAAAAGAACTTCCACTCAAAACTCAGTAATCGAGTACGTTCCTACACAGGTTTTAGTACACTTCACTCTAGACAGAACGGCGTTCTTACAGAACGGTCTTTAGTACCATCTCCAATATGGCCGACATGCTCACTCCGGAAAGTTCGAACTACCGAAAATTCGAACAAATTTTGCTTCCCCGAGGGTGTTCGAGTTTTCGAGAGTCGACTGTACTTTGAAAAGTGGTTGAGTGTATATTGTGCAATAAGTCAACTAATCGGAAACAAATCACTATGATATTTAAAACATATCACACACATTATATATCCAAAATGACTGCAAACTTTTAAACAATCCGACATCAACTCTTTGTTTTACGATCGATTCTATGATATGACCATGCAAACTGAAATTCACAAAAAAGAATTGTATTTACTGTAAATTGCTTTGATTTCGCGAGGTCCTTTTTTCGCGAATTTTCCGTTATCTGTCGACTAAGATGATACAAAAATAATCGATTTTCGCCAATCTTATATCACATTATGTTACTTTTAAGACAACAAGTGCATAAAAACAGTATTAAAGTTTATCAAATCACAAATTTTCACGAAGTATTTCGGCTAAGTAATTAAACAGCGCTCCTCTATAATTAAGCGCGTGTCACTGCGCTATTCTGTAATGATACATGTACTATTTAAAAATATACTGCGCATTTTGACACAAGGTAAGGTCGAATAACGCATCTCGCGACTTTAACGCCACTTATTTGAAATTGAACTTTGAGCCAATACAATATTATGATACTCTCTATAGTACCGGTATATCTTGAGAATTCAAAGGATATAAAACACTTTATTACAAAATTATGGACAAAATTCAAAAAAAGTTTAATTTATGCTACAAATAAAGTGTTCTAACAAATGAACAAACAGTAAGCCAACAATAAATTTGATTTGTCAATTCATATCAATATTTAAAAATATGAGATGGATACTAATCACCTGGGGTAGTAAATTGAAAACATACACTTGGAAAAGTGAAAATATCAGGATTTTTGTTTTTTAATAGCGTAAATGAGCGAAATGTAAATGTAATAAATTCTTGTTGTTGCGCGCTGCTTTCTAAGATACCAATTTACCGCGCCGTATCTTGATTTGACATTCGAGCCATTTTACGCTCATGTTCTTTTGAGTGAACCCGTCATGTCGAATACGTGTATTTTGAGTTAACGAGATTTGACTGTAGCTCAAGTTTGTGTCTTGCACAGTTTGTTGAACTTTATGTTAAAAACCTGGGTAGCAAGTTGTTAATGAATATTAAGATGGGTGAATCTCCTGTGAATGAGGATGTAATGTTTAAGTGGTTGCTGGACTTTCAAAAGCTTCAAATGCGCATTATATTTTGAAAATAATTAACAACTGTGCAAAAGTATACAAACGGTATGCAGCATTTTCAAATGTATTTTGTTTACTAGTAACTTAGTACTAGAAATACAGAGGAACTGCAGTGTGAACCATTTATATGTATGAATACTACCTGGGTCATGATTGGTGTAAAAGCAAGCTGTTACACTTTGCTCCCAATCATGACATTGACACATTTCTTTAGCAGACTGATAAAGCAAGCAGGATTTCTGACTCTGCATTCCTATTTACAGCAAAGCCCAGGAGCGGAAAAACTACACAGTTGCGCAATAAAGTATCGCTATGCAGTTCTCCTACAGAAAAATAGTAATATTTTGCCGCCTATGGTGCAGTGGTTTTGTGTCTGTGTCTGTGGGAAAGAAGACACTATGTCAATGTAGTGAATCTACAGACATGTTCACGCATTTGGCTCACAGCTGCATGAAACATCAAAGCGCTGTGAGCCCTGAAGGCCTGGGGGCTATAGATTAACTCCCCTAAAAACAACTTTTGACCTTCGTGATTTACGCTGAACCTTACCTAGAGCGGGTCGAAATGTGCATAGGGCGAAATTTAGTATATGACACAGAATGAATGATTCACAAATATATGGGTGGCAGGGAAGTTTGTTTTATTATCAAACGTACGTTAAATGAAAAATAATCACATGGTCAACAATATCAATTGAGAGTACAATAAAAATAATTCAATCTGCGCTTTGTTCAACTTCAAGCGATATCTGATGATGTGGATCGAAAATTATTGTGTACCAAGGACAAGACCTTGAAACAGAAATAAACAAAGCAATACCAACAATGAAATATAAATACAGTACTGTACAATGTGTATAACAGGGAAAACCAAAAATGATTCTTGGTTACCTTGTAGTTGTAATCGGTGAAACCGTTCACTGGGCCTTGACATGCAGCGTCCTCCATAAATGACGTGAGATCCTTCTCGGGAATGTACGTAAATTGTATCTTTTTTTTTTAGAGAAATTTATTTTAAGGTAAATATATATGTAATCGTTCGTAAATAAGAAAGTTGTCAATGAAATAACATTAGAGAAATTGAAAATCAAACTACAAACTCTTATATCGAATTCCGTAAATTTCCGTAAATATCCGTACTTTTCCTCCGTGATATGCATATGATTATCTTCCGTAATCAGTTAACAGCGCAGTAATTTCTAAAACAGAAAATATTGTGTAATGTAGCCCGTAAGCTATAGACCTTTCTGCAATCGTTTGAAGTTGTATGTACTGTTTTTATTTGTAATATGTTCTTATCGTATGCGACATTCAAACAAAAGATTGATCTGGTCTGTCTTGCACTACTTTCCCAAAGCGCATGTTTACAGTTGTTATTCGCACATAGCACAGTTAAATTGTCGGCAGTGTTTGAAATGTGGTATGCTAACTTAGGCCTAGGGGACTTTCAGTCCCCAGGCCAAAAACTCAGACAATGAATAAGATAGCAATAATGTATGATAGAGACTGTACGAATTTGTGTGACCTTGAAGCACTGAAGTGGAGACAGGCAGTGACGTATTAAATTTTACTAGTTTGGGGTATAAAATATGATACATTTTATGTTTAAAATTATGCTGAAAAAAGTCCCTTCTTTCGGTTATAGTACCGGTCAGAACTCTAGGAACCAGTCACCGAAAGTATTGAATACAGATTGCACAAAATTGTTCTACAATCGATATAAAATAAATAAGTTTTAACTTGGTATGTTTTATGTGTGCCTTAAAATCTGTCCTCAGTGCAAACGTCTTCTTACACTGATCGAAGTGAAAAGGTTTGCTTTCACCATGTCTTGGGCTCCTACAACAGATAAATGTTATAAACTGTTTTGAAATCTGAATTGATTGGTTATTTTGATAATATCAAAAGACTGAAGAACCCTATGCAATTACGAGTAATACTCCCTCAATTAGCATTAGAATGTATTAGTAATTCATACTGATTATTTAGAAATAAGAAACATGCAAAGCGCCAAATCTTCCAGAAATACTGTGACAAGTAGAAGATTAGTGTTAGAATTTAAGATGAAAATACTGATTTTATTACAGCAACCAGCGCATATACTACAAACCATAAAACACCATAGTCATATTCTAAAAATATATCAGACTGTTACGATATAGGAGACTTTACAGACTGGTCATAGCCAAAGTATGGCACAAAAAGTAACACGGAAAAAAATCGTGGCGGAGACATGATTTTATTTTTTATGCTCATACATGCACCATGTTCGGCAAAGCAGTTTAACTGCCTTTGAACGAACGATTTACTTTAACTGAACGATTTGGTGTATTTATTTAAAAAAGTTGCAACAATTCAAAATATCGCCCAAGACATTTTAAATGTCGTATTAAAACTTGTATTTCACAGCTAAATCTGATTTAACCATTGGTCACTAAGCTTCAGTTAGTTTAGCACTTCAATAATTTGCTGTTCAGTTTGGTTTTGACCGATGTTTTGAATTGTTGCAACTTTTGTATTCCAAGAAAATCACTGAGCTGCTGTATATCGTTCTGTATTTATTGCATGACCAGCATGATTAGTGTTTGAAGTTGGTTGTTCTCTCAAGTTCAGGTACAAACTCACTTTTCTGGGTCCTAATTGCAGTTACCCCAAAAGCTGAAGATACAACAACGTGATATTGATTGGTCGTTTCTTTCACCGTGTGGAATAATTCAAACTGTTAAAAGTAAGAGACTTACGGTGCCCGTGAAGTGACATGTGATACATTTTTTTATTTCGTAATTACGAAATACATTTCGTATAAACGAAATAAGATTTCGTAAAAACGAAAGAAGATTTCGTAAAAACGAAATGTTATTTCGTAAAAACGAAATGTTATTTTTACGAATAAGATTTCGATTTTACGAAATATATTTATTTCGTTTTTACGAAATCTTATTTCGTTTAAACGAAATAACATTTCGTTTAAACGAAATAAATACATTGCGGTAAAACGAAATGTTATTTCGTAAAAACGAAATCTTATTTCGTAAAAACGAAATCTTATTTCGTAATTACGAAATATCTTATTTCGTAAAAACGAAATCTTATTTCGTAATTACGAAATACATTTCGTTTTTACGAAATAAGATTTCGTTTTTACGAAATAACATTTCGTTTTTACGAAATAAGATTTCGTTTTTACGAAATAACATTTCGTTTTTACGAAATAAGATTTCGTTTTTACGAAATGTATTTCGTAATTACGAAATAAAAAAAAGTATCACATGTCACTTCACGGGCACCGTAGAGACTCTTGTTTATCTAATTCATTTTCAAACACAGTATTTCAGTGTCATGCAATAATTAACTAAAGGGTATACAACTCTGGCTTTGTCGAACATGGTACGAGTATATAAAAAAATAAAATGTCTCCGCCACGATTTTCTTCCGTGTGTTACTTTGTTGTGCCATACCTTGGTTTGACCAGTCTGTAAAGTCGCCTTTATAGTAAAAGTCTGATATCTATAGAATATAACTATAATTTCTGATGGTTGGTTATAAATGCGCTGGTTGCTGTAACGTTGTCAGTATCTTTATCTTAAGGGTCAATTACCAAGACCAAATCGAATTTTCTTTTAAATTGGGAATAATATTATTGTAACAGCGAAATACAGTTTGAAAAATGCTTCTTAAACTTTACAATAGCCGTGGAGTATTTCCCTGTTTGAAATACTGCTGCAGGAAAACGAGTGAATGTTTTCCTTAAATTGACCTGGATGGTATTTTTGTCAAAGAAAGCTGTCACAGATATACGTTCCACATTATTAGAAATAGAGTTCTTTCAACTATAATTCACAATAGTATGCTTATTCATATACAACCTATTTACAGCCTCTTTCGGGAGACTCTTTCGGAAATTACAAAGATATCTGAAAACCGGAAAACTTATTTTCGTATATGAAAAGGCAAAATATAATTTATCAATTCTTTTGATAAACTAAAACGTTCAACACAATATGGTAACATTCGATACAGTGTATCATTTTTTCCTTCCAAGAAGACGTTACAATTCCAGATTTAAAAGAAACTTCACTTGGGTCTAGTAATAAACACCAACCAACCTTATCATATGTAACATTAAGACAGAAGGTCAAATGAACAAACTATTTCGTTTTTAGCTGACCTGAGCACAAAGTGCTCACATGTGAGATATTGTGATCGGCCGTTCGATCACACTTGCTTTATTATCACTCTAGTAAATCTTGTTAACACTCTAGAGGCCACATTTATTAACTAATCATCATGAAAATGGGTCAGAATGTGTGTCTGAATTATTTCTAGGTAACGTTCGGAACTGGGTCAATTCGAGTCAAAAATGCTGTCCCCTCCTTGATACATTATTCTAAACATGTCTAAGAGAACGACAACATGTCTGCGTTGTGCAATTATATATCCAATGACATACTGCCGAAAATAATAAAAGTTTCTCTACTTAAGTGTCTAGAACTAAGTTGCAGCTATTAACTTAAACAATCTGGCGCATACTCTTACGGCAATTGACAATTTCCTTGCAGCGTCTTGTTTGTAACAATGCCACCAACCACATTCACATTTTGTAATGCAGGGAACATGCAAAAAGTAATTTGTAACAGTAATACCGTTGTGTTTAGGTAATTACTATTTATGTTGGGCAGGGTTAACATATAAACAAGTTTCTTGGATAAGACATTAAGATAAGTCAAAGTTATGGCTTGTACAAGAAATATTTCTACACAAGGTCCAGCAAGAATTGCTTTGACAATTAATGACAAAATAGCGGGAAATACTGTCTTTAGCAATGGAGTTTCTGCATTTTAAAAGAAAATATGAAAATAATGGATTATGTTTTAAAAGAAATGCATTAAGTGTTCTTATTGAGAAAACATCTTTATATGATGATAGCTGTTCAATGAATGACCAATACATATTAAAATGTCTTTAAAATTTCATCTTAAAAACTCTCTTTTTTGTATATTGTGATAGTCCTTTGAACTTGAATTATATAGATGTTCCTTTTCTTGCTATAATATATCAGAAGATCAACTTTTTCCTTTGACCAAGCCATTGTGCACACAATTTATAAAATTTGTACCTGAAATATCTCGCCCACAGGTGTTTTTCCCTTAAAACACTTTTATCATTAAGTTGACAGCCAATAAATTGTGAAAAAATAGAACAGGTTCTATTCTCGTGCAAGAAAATTATCGGATATTTTGTCACATAAATTTTGACAAAAGTTGCTCAATTGTGGGTGTTTACATATACTCAGTTCCAAAAGAAAGTGTGCACTTAGGTTTTTGTTAATTTTATGTATTACTTTTAACAGAAATATTATGATGTTTAGCATCAAAATTTAGAGCAATTTATGCTCAATTGCCTGTGCATTGACAGCACATTCAATCGATAGCAAAATTGTGTACATGTATAAAGGTAGTGTTCGAAATTCGAGACCAATACGTTTTATCAAAATGGAAAAATAAAAAAGTGCACACTTTCTTTTGGAACTGAGTATATGAACAATTCTTTTACAAATCATAAATAGTACTTATCTTAATGCCGTGAACAAGAAACTTGCACATAATGTTAACTGCCTAATATACGTGGATCCGACCTATCTTTCTTAAGAATAATTACTAACTCTTTTATATTGTCATTTGAGCATGAGAGCGTCTTATTATCTGCGGAAATATGTTTAATGCTTCATACAATCTATTCAAATGTCCTCAGAGTAGTATTTTCTGTCAAGTAGTTAACCATTTAAATAACTTTATAAAACTTTAAACTGCCAACGTTAACAGTTAACACTATGTATACTGTACTCCAAAAGTAGGACCCCACATTAATCAAGCAGTGTTATATCATGCTTGACATAGCTAGTAAAGAGTAAGATATATTTAAGAAAAGGTTTTAGCTGGTCACATTCCGTCTCTTGATTTGATTGAGGAAAACAAGTGTTTATTTTGCAAAAACCTTAATTGACCAGACACGAAACACTTAAACACGCAATCCAACACACACCCACAAACAGATACAGCCGCATGTATACGCTTAAAACTGCTATTTTATATGTTACCAAATTGAGACTAAAATATCATAAAATAAGATAAATATTAAATTTAGGATACGCTTTCATTTTACACTGTGACATTAGCATTGCCCTTAAATTGGAGACCATGTTCATGTACTTTATGCGGATAGTTCTTTTCACTGGAAACTGTAACAAGATTGGAATTGCAAGTACCAAATCACCACTCTCACCGTTTACTAAACGTCAAAACAAATGGGTTATCTCGACCTATTACATATATTTCATGTGAACAGTTACATGATTTATGTTACCAATGCGAAACCGTACATCAATGGAGTTTCAAAATATTTATGCACTAGATATCATGATAGAAATAGAGAAGAAACTGACATGAATAGTTGTATCCCGTCTCAGCATTGGTGACAATTTTTGACGTGAAGAATACCATACATTCAATTATTGTTTGTTCAGTCACTTCGTGATCAACCGCCGATAAGAAGTATATATCTTTTTTGTGGCATACCAACTACTACGGTATCATATTTCCAAAAGCCAATTTTTCATATTATACTCCTGTATAATTTTGCAAATTGGATATCGAAAAATCGTTACAAAGTAAAAAAGTACAAAGGCCTATACGTACAGGTCATCTACTTGTGTATACAATATCTAAAACAAGAGGGCCATGATGGCCCTGTATCGCTCACCTGTCTACCATTGGCAAAAATAAAAGGTTATTAATAGCAGAAAGGATCAATTTTTACCTTTGGCTCATGATATCCTCTTAATAAGCCTATGTAAAATCAAAAGACCCCCCCCAGGCAGGGTTAATTTTCACCCTGAGGTCATGATTTGAACAATCTTGGTAGAGAGTCAATTATTGCCACATGCTGAATATCTAAGCTCTAGGCCTCATTATTTTGCTGTCTG